>CM060834.1:30152500-30627500 GCA_030762175.1 Metallyticus violacea | reverse complement strand
ATTGAGATACGGTAATGACTATAGAGAGTAAAAGAATCCAAATAAATGAAATGTAATTTGAAAGAACACTGTCCGGGTATGGAAGAACAGAGCAAAAGATTACACCAGATAGTTAAACTTATCTCACCAAATTAATAATCTTAATCAATATATAAATAAACGAACATTTCTACATTCAAAATATTTGCTGTCAACCTTAAGGAAGAAAAGTCTTGAATCTCTCAAGAAATATAATGCACCTTAAAGGCTAAACATGTCTATCACGCAGGAGCTTCGTAAACTAAGCGAATTCCTCGGCAAGAATAACCTTAAAAAGAATATAAAATTAAATTATGGCGTCATTACTTAAGTAAATAAGTTATGGCATTGCTGTATGTTAATTAGCATAATAAACCCTAAAGCTAAGTAATAAAAGAATAAGGAGTTCAAACGTTTCATCCCCAACTGCGGAGGACATCTTCAGTGGCGTGGTCTGAGTCTTCTGGGCGAAGGTCCTGGCACGACTGAAACTTCTAGTTATAAGTCTGACTCCGGCCATGAAAACTTCCGATTACTCAATAAAAGAATACCCTGATCTATAACATATTACTTAACTAGTTTTGTTGTATTTTCCTTCATAATCACTTGAAAATAAATGTCTATAGTGAAATTGCTCTAATTTTCAAAAGTAAGGGGAACAAAATTACAATTGTTGGAATTTATAAGTATTTCAAAGAGAAGCTACATTTTTAGAATAATTATTCTTACTCTTATGCTTATTATTAATGAGATTAAACAACAAAAACTAATTGTATAATATTATTTAAGTGAAATATATGGCCACTGTTAAATCTAATCATGTTTATGAACTGAGCTCTTGGTATCATCTTTACATTCACTAAAATAGTGAAAAATAACAACGTTTCGATTTAAATTGTGTATTTAAAAACAAGTTTAAGTCAATAAAACAAAAACATGTAACTATATAAAAGCAATTGCAATGTACTAAGTAAATATACACAATCAACAATAAACAGTTGAAAATTCCATAGATTTTCTATTGCTTTGAAATTTAATTTAAATGTTATTGTACTAAAAATATGCAACGCAAACATTTTTAGAGATCTCTCTTAGATAAAATTAAATATAATTCTCAAGCACATATTAGATTTATATTTCACATTTGCTATCTTCACGACGATTTTTCTGTTAAATATAAAACATATGTATCGTTATAAATACAGTTTATATGCTAAGTTAATTTGTCCTTTTATTATGAAAACATTGAGAAAAAAGTAGGCGCTAGAGCGCGTTTTCAATCTAGGTTTTCAGATATGACCCTATAGTCCAATTTCCCTAATTTTCAGAAACAATTTTATTTATTTTATTTTAATTGTATATGCCAAATTTTGTTATGAAAAAATATTGGTGCCGTTAGAGCGATTTTTAAATTTTGAGTTTCAGGTTAACTCCCACTCCTAATAGTCTGAATTCGCTTATTTTAGAAAAGTGTTTTTATTAATTTATTTGAATTGCATATACCGAGTTTCATTGGGGAGAAAAAAATTTGCGGTCACTAGAGCGTTAACACACACACACACACACACAAATTACAAATCTGTGACTTTTTCTTAGTGTTTTATCCTTTTTTTTTTTTTTTTTGCTTTTCTAGTTACTGTTAATTTAGTTACATTATATACATATGTATATATATATATATATATATATATATATATATATATATTGGTCTAGTTTCTTGCCATTGAAGAAATCGCAGTAGTTCGAAATATAGCAATTTCAAATGTTACTTTTTCTCAGTGTTTTATCCTTATCTACTTTTATTATTACTGTTAATTTATATATATATATATATATATATATATATATAATATGTGTTTCATTGTCATTTTCTGTGCCTAGTAGGTAAGATCGATGGAATTTTGAAGAAAATTTTCAAAAATGTTTTCATGGGTACAACCGCATTACTTCGGAATTCGCTAACAAGAAACGTTTTCACCTGATATGATGTACAAGATCGACATTGTGTGAAAATAGCCAATTAGAGAATAGTTGAGAACATATTATGATAAAAAAGTTGTTGCACAACTTTTAGCCAGTACTTTGGCACTGCTTCTTCTCCTTCCATTTTATGACCTTGAATGAACTTGTTCCCTGCCGTTCTCATGGCAGTTGATCCCTGGCGGTCTCACGGCAGTATAGATTTATTTGAAATTATACTTAGCTGCTTATCACCAGAGTAAGGCATTTCTGTTTGTGAACATTATTTTAAATACGAATAAGTTCCTTGTTTATATGCAGAATTTATTCAGACCTTTCTTAATTAATTTCCTCCTTTAGAACTTAATCCACACAAATTTGAATATACTGCTTAAGTAGAAAACAATAACCGTAAATCTTGAACTTTCGCCAAGAAGAATCACTCCCGAAATTAGCAGGAAAGTATTAGCAATAAAATCAGAAACATTACGATGTTCAAGGGCAATGTGTTTTCCCGATACAATCTGTTTAGCCAAGGGAAGAACTTCAGAATTTCCTATAAAAAGAGTCTATGTAAATTTTAGGAAGCGGAGTTAAAATAATGGCGTCTTCGGCTATGTCGCGCTTAATAGCCGAGACTTTAAACACTGCGTACAAGGTTTATAAATAAAGTCCAATAGAATAATTTTGATCGTTAATACATAACACATAGAAGAATATGTAATGCCAAAAATAATCATTTATATATAAATTGCGCGTTTTTATCTAAATACTTATTGTAGGGAGGCCCCGCACACTGATGCGTTCTTGCTTCTTTCATGATTCAGGGCTTGCTATTGCAAAGCGGAGAAGCGCTTGTCTGCGTTAATACATTTTTTTTATCCATTCAAAGGTTTGGTCTCGTAAAAGGTGGAAGTCAGTTTAAGGTGAAATTTTGTCAAAATGTGTTTAGATTTTTTCAGCTTAAATTTTTCTAATAATAATTCAAAATATTTTTAAATTTAATTTTTCTTGATTTTTTTATTGTTCAAAATGCTCTACAGAATGCAGTTTTTATCCCTTTTTTCAGATTTTCAACATCTGATCAGAAAAGAGAAACGTAATATTATTTCCAAAACACATATATTACTCAAGAAATAATATAGTTAATCTGACTATTTCACTTGTGTGACGTCATCTTAACTTTGACCAATGAAAATATACTAAATTTTGAATATTGAGCAATCACACCCGAACATTGCAGTGAAATTATCTAAAAAAATTATAAAATCCGTTTTATCACTCGACGTACATTTGTCCTGTCAGTGTAGCCAACTCTATACCTCCACTATATAATTCCTGAGCACACATCACTGACCATTTTTCTGTGTTTTCAGTAATAATTGATAGTTTAACTAACTTGAGGTGTATTCACTAAATCAATTGTTTTTGCGTATTCAGTCAGCCAGTCTGAAAATATTTTATAAATAAAGTAACAATATTTGCCTAAGAAACCATAAGTTTAATAAGCACGTTGTTCTGAATGGGAAAATGTATTCTCTGTTTTATTTTCCTAAGTTGGTATTAGTAAATCGAACGTAGCGATTGTAATAGTCCACTTTCGTCTGTTTCATTCTCACGGTTTCTGAATAGATGGGTATTCATAAGTATGACATTTTACTTAATCGTTAACAATTCGGAGCGAATTTCAAATATATATTACTTTTATTCTTATTCTATTTATGAAATAATCCCAAACTCATATTTGGCTCGTCTCTAATGGCATTATGACAATCTACATTAGTATGTTCAAAGGTTAAGTATTCATAATACAAATATACAATTATTACAATATTGTAAGCCAAGTTTACGGGAATGATATTTAAATTCTCATTTTATTCGTGAAATAATCTTAATAAATATCACCCGAGGGTTTGAACTTTCCAGATAAATTCACTTATTACGTTCGTGAATTTATCGGCAATCTCAGACCCTCTTGTGATATTACTTGTGATAAATTATAAAATAAAGTAAAAAACATAGCATTACAAAGTTAAGAAAATTTTGCTAAGACAACCATAGCAGTTTGAAAAAATCTGTAACGTAATTTATTTTTACAGTATAAAATATTTTAGTTTCTACTGTCAAACTTGCTAAGGGTCCGTATTCCAGTACCAAAGGATTTCGTTATATAAGTAGGATCATCTTGATGCATACAGGTTAGCGAACAAAAATAAATAAATAAATAAATAAAGGCAATCGAAATACCATAGTAATATTTTCTTTACAATAGCATATTTGATGTATTTATGGACGCTCTTTAAAAACTGTGGTCATCGGCCTCTCGTTCAAATCAGTAGCATGAATAGGCCGGTAAATTTTGCTCAGAGGCCTGTTCTTTCAGGATTGAATTTTTTTTTTTTTTCCGGTAAATCTATGACATGGGACCCAAGGCTTTACTTCCCTTCCGAAGGAAGCCATACTTAGGGCTCTTAAGCCCGAAAAATAATCCATCGACCCTGGTCGGGATTGAACATACGATCTTGGGTCAACGAGACAAGTATGGTTACCACTACACTATCGGGACTGACATTTGTATGCAACAATTAACTATTGTACAACTTTTTACATGCTTTTCACCATTGTGTGCGATGTTTTATACGTTCATCTTCCTGTTAACCATAAAACCAGTCGGTCCTGGTGGTGTAGTGGTAATACTTAACTTCTAAACCCGGGATCGCGAGTTCAAATCCGGCCAGGATCGATGTGTTTTTTTTTTTTTTTTCGGGCGTAAAATCTTAAGTATGGCTTCCTTCGGAAGGGAGGTAAAGCCGTGGGTCCAGTGTCGTACATTTACGGCACGATAAAGAACCTCAAGCCTGAAAGAATAGCTCTCTCAGCAAAATTTGTTGGCCTTTTCACGCCCTCAAATGAATGGGACGCTGATGACCTGAGATGTTAAAGAGCGTCCGTAAATAAAACAGATCAATCGATTTAGTATTCCCCCCAAAAAGACACGTCACACTGCTTGTACACTTCTGAATTCTATTTCCATGTGAATTTGGTTGAAATACGCAAAAAAATTTGCTTGAGTAAATACACGTTAAGTTAGTTAAATGTATAATTACCAAAAACATAGAAAAGTGTCAGTAATAACTACTTAGTAATTATATAGTGGGAGTATAGAGCTGGCTACACTGACCAGAAGAAAAATGCACTTGAAGTGATAAAACGCATTTTATAAAACTTTACAATAATTTCACTGCGATATCGAATTGTGATTGGTCAACATTCAAAATTCATAAATTGTTTCATTTCATTGGTCGATTTTATGGTTAATAAATTTAGTGAAATACATCTTTTTATAGTAATTTTATTTATTAATGTTTCCTAGATAATAGTTTTACCTGCATTTATTTATGTTGTTGTTTTAAAGTCATTTATATGATTTTGAAAACTTAATTCAATGCTTTTTTTTATCGCTGAACCTTTTTAGGTGAACTTTTCCTTATATTCACTCGATCAAATCCTTTCTCGAAATCGGCAATAAGGTTTGCTAATTAGTTACTCTTCATTTCTGAATAATTTTAGGAAATGTGAACACGTCTAAAGTTAATTTCGAGGGCGTTTGTTGTTTTCCAATAGTTTGGAAATGTACAGATTTGCCAGCTGTGCATGTATGGTGCGAGTTTGTTTGTACAAACGGAAAACTCTTTCAGAACTTGACAAGGCAGTCAACCCTATCAGATGTTCTTTCTCCCTTAACGGGCAGACCAACCCATTGCGCTCTCCAGTAGGGGAGAGCTGTGCATTTAGGGGTGGAAAACCTATCCAGCACTAATCGCCCACTCGGCTCTTGTCCCAACCTCTCCCGGGCGCAGTTAATCATATATCTCAAGTTCTGGGAAAGAGATTTCCCCTGGATTTTATTCAGACACAGGACTTGAAAAATCGCATCTCCTCCTTAATGGCCATTTCCCTTCCTACTGTTTTCCATTAGGAATCGCGACCTACTTTAACATCCAGGTCCCGTAGGTAGGAAACTCAATTCACCCTTGTCGAGACGACGTAGCATAGCTCTTCAATTGTCGATAATGATCTCCTTCTGAAGGAGTCACTAATTACTTGCAAGTTCTACTTTTGTACCTTAGATTTTTTTCGTCTCCTTTTCTCTTGATTCGTCCGTGGGGAGCGGAAAACGTAAAATAAGGGAGGGAACAAAAAGGGGAGAGCAAACGAGGGCTACCTTGGTGCCAGAAATTAAGTGCAGAAACCTATCTTGCAGAACTTTTGCTTGATTACATAATTTTTTCTCTCTGAGTTTATAGGCATTTGTGCATAGCATATTCATAATTTCATTCGTTCTGCAAGTAGTTCCAATTTTTTGCAATGATCTTTTTTTTTACCCCAAATTTGGATTCGTCAGAAATTTTCTCACTTTCAAAACCTTGTCAAATGCTGTATGGAAATCGATGCTCCAATCTGCAGAAACCAAGGAGTCGCCAAATAAGGTTGGCTAGTACAGTTCTCAAAAAAATAAAATTATTTTATTTCAAAGAAACGAATGCATGTACAACTGGCCCAATTTCTTAATTGAACAATAAATTGACACATTCATCTTTGTATAAAAGGTGGCATCACCGTCAATGGCTTGTTTGTCATTTACAATAGGCGCCTGATTTTATTTATTTATTTTTAAGTTATTTACTGACGCGCTTTAACATCTCAGGTCATCAGCGTCCCATTCAAATCAGGGCGCGAAATGATCGACAAATTTTGCTCAGAAGCCTCTTCATTCAGGCTTGATGTTCTTTTCGTGCCGTAAATGTACGAAGGAAGCCATACTTAGGATTTTACGCCTTCAGGAGGTCGGTCCTGGTGGTGTAGTGGTAACTTTCTTGTCTGTAATACTTCAGAACAGCACCAGAGTTACAGGCAGACCTGAAACATGCGTCAGGCATAAAAATTAGGGGCCGTACTGCCAAAAACAGCTAAGAAGAGGCTGCTCCTGAACCTCGAAGATCGGCTAAAGTTCTAAAAATAGCAAGAAGACCTCATGCCAGAAGAATGCTGTTTCCCATAAAACATATTCATTGCCAGTTAAGGCAATAGCGTCCTGTATTATTCTCTGAGGAGTTGTGTTGCTTCCTACATTGTGCAGGTGGTCGTATACGTGTCTGTAGAAGAAAAGGAGAAAGATTCCATTCCAGGGTACGTGTATGTTGCTTTTGGAGTAGTTTTGTTTATGGTGTGGGCAGACGAAAGCTTTTGATACAAAAACTGATCTCGTTATCATTCGAAATGAAACCTTAACTGCGAATCAGTATATACATAAGATCATAATGTCAAATGCTGAACCTCAACTGAGGAAAATGGGAATTGGCCAAATCTTCACTAATGAACATGCAAGAGTCAAAATTTAAATTCAAATAAGTGACCATTGCTACTACGTGTTCGAGCTAGACTTCAAGCTTTTGAAGCAGCTCTTCTGGATGAATTAGACGCCTGCCTCAAGTGAACATGGGGCATTTTGTCAAAAGCATGAGCTTACTTTTTGCTGCTGTTTTTGGAGAAAAAGGACATAATATTCCATAATAAGCGGACACCGCATGAAGAAGAAATAGATTCTTTAGTTAAAAAAAATTGTTTGTTTTTGCTCTTAAAAATTGCTTTGAGCCCCAGAAATCCTCTTGGGGAAGTTTCATACTTCTATACGCTTTGGTAAATATGTTTTCGCAGTCTTTTTAAATGTCTGTATTCTTTAAATTCCCATCCCTTGACTTTTAAATTTTAGGGATCAAACACCTTTTTCACGATTTTAACTTTTAGTATGTTTGCCCGCACTTCTTCCATAATTTTTGTGTAATCCTTGAAACATTTTGAGATATTTTGTATGTCTAAAGTCAAAAGTTAGCCTGCATTTTTCTGTAAACATAAAAATGGAACAACAAATTTTAGTATAGTCAGTTATTATTTGTTTCATATTTTTTCTTTTAATAGTAAATTTTATTTTTTAAAAGAATTACCAACAGTCACAATTAAAAATCCAAGCTATGTAAGGCAATACTTAGAACATATTTATAAAGTTTGCAGAAAATCTTCAACTTTTATGGAAGGAAAATTTTTAGCAATAACTTTAAATCGTCAAAAATTTAATAAATGTTTTAAAACAACGGTGAAAGTTTTTAAAAATTTAAACAATGCGTGTGCAAAATGAAAAACCTCTAGGTTCAATCATTCAAAAATTTCACTTTGGTGTCCCTTACTGCTTCCATGACCTTGTAACCATGGACTATGACAAATGACCTGCTTGATTTAAGATCTTGTTGAAAACATTTCTAGCATCCAAGCATAATCTTAATATTTAAACTCATTGACATATTTGATATATTTGTGTAGAAACCAGTAAACATTTTAGTGGTGTATTTTTAAAACATCAATATTTGAATTGAAATGTATTTATCCTAAAATTGTGATATGTCATGTGTATTTTTCAGCATTTTTCGGAGAAATGCTAAATTAATGTAAAGAAGTTAAATTTTATATAGAAGTTTATTATAAAATATTCCCTCTCAATTTACATAGAAAGAAACTAAGAATGCATGATCATTAATTTAAATATTAACCACATAATTTGCACAGCATGTGTGAGTTTTAATTATAGACTTGAAATAATTTGAGTAAAACCGCCACCGGAAGTAGGAATAAAAACGTACCTAAATGGAAATGCTTTAATGAGGGTCTCCGCTAAGGGTAAGGTGTACTGTTATAAATGCAAGTGAATAGGTACGCTGGTAACACCGTTCAGACTGACTCAATCAGCCTGCTCTTTCTTCCATCTAGTAGAAAGAGCAGGCTGATTGAGTCAGTCTGAACGGTGTTACCAGCGTACCTATTCACTTGCATTTAACCGAGGCATATAGATGGTTTTGGTGATGTGGTTTCTCTAAGTTAAGACTTGATGTTGGGATGAGCAGTTTCATCTTCCCGTCCGCGTTCATTGCAGCAGGGCCTGATCACGAAATGCTCATAAAACTGACACTGCAATTTATTGGCTTCCATCTGTGCCAGCAACACGCCGACTATGCGATTAACATGTAGTAATCCTATGAATATAGAGGGCAAGTCAGAAAGTAAGTTTCCCTTAAGTTTTGTAGGTTAATGGGCAAATATAGCTAAAGATAAAGGACACTATATAATAACTACTCCTTTATTTTCATATAAAAACGAAGCTAATTAAGCTTTGATAATAACCCAAAATGAATTTTCCATACCAATACAATCCCACTCTTTGGGTCACTTCATCTGTTTATCTTTTCTACATGGAAATTTGCTGCATTTTTTTTTTTTCGTTTTCCAAACATATAAAAGTCAAAGGTGAGTGAAAAACATGTTACCATTTGAAGTTCATCACCTTATTGAAATGCAGGCACTATTTTTGCTCCTATGTTACATGTGTTACATATTCAGACACAATCCATCAATGGATGTTTGCACTTCCTTCCCTGATAATTTATTCAGTACCCTCACCAATTTGTAGCTGCTACTATTACATTATGCTAAAATGGAAAAAGAAGTACAAAAAAGGATCCCATTAAGCGGGAGAGCATTTTGGGCCCTTAAGTTTATATTGTTAGTCCAAACAGTAACTAAGAAAATCGGATTGCAGACTCTCGAAACCTGTGTATACCCGTATTCGTATATGGCTACCAGACGTGGTCATTAATAGAAAAACAAAAGAATAAAATTCAAATATACCAAAGAAAATGCAACGTAAGACCCTGGCAATAACTTTGACAAAATACCTGTAGTATTAATAAACCAGTTATCTCAGATAACAAACATCGCACAAATAGCTACCAGAAACAAATGGCAATGGGGCAGTCACGTCGCAAGAATGCAGGGAAATAGGTGGACCTACAAGATCTCCATGTGGAATCCCCCTGATAGGAAAAAGGGCACAAGGCATACTCAGAAGAAGATGGACAGACCTCTTCAAGGAACATGCAGGTCCAGATTTGTCAAGAGTAGCAAGAGGAAGAGAAAAATGGAAATCTCTTGAAAAGAAACTAGTATAGTGAGAAATGCAGTAACCAAAGAACAAATGTCTTAAACAGCATACGAACAACTAGCGTGGAATAGCTCACCACGTTAGGAAAAAGCGAGCTTTCCTTACTTGTTAGGACGTCTTTGTCCTTAAGGGACACAGTTGGCTATATTTATCTTTATCTTTTTGCTTTTCCATTGCTGCTGCATTACCAGGAATACAAGTTGCTAAATACCGCCACGGGTGGCCCAGATCGTTAAGGCGCGGACTCGTGAGCGGGAGGTCTGCGGTTCGAATCCCGCCAGGACCGTCCTCCCTGACTGGGGTTTTTTCCAGGTTTTCCTCAGTCTTCATAACTGGCAAATGCCGGGGAGGTACCTAAACTTAGGCGTGGAACGCTTCCTTCCTTAAAAAAAATATCCTTTCCCAATTTATCATTTCATCTCATGTATCATCAGTGTCCACCGCCTGTGGTGCCTCAGTAGTGAAAACGGGCGTTAAACACTACTCAAAAAAAAGTTGCTAAATAGGGAAATTTACTTTTTGACTCGCCCTAGTGTATACCTCATCTTGCAGTGACATGGCATAGGTTTTGAAATGTACATACTACATCTCGAGTATCTGCAAGAAGTAGCTTTCGTATTTTGTGTGTAGGAGAATAGATAACAATATCTGACAGCCTCATAACTGGACTACACAGCGGGAAGAAGGGAGGAATAAGAAGTAAAAACTAAATTAAGAGAACAGAGAGCAGCAAGGTGCAGCTGAATGTTTACACACTCAAAATGGATGTGGTTGTATGTTGTTTCCATTAATATACGGGAGGGTGATGTTATCATGTACACATGTATGAACGTTTTAATGACGAGCTTTAATTGACGACGCATCTTGCTGCCTACAAGTAAACTGGCATGGGATTAAAATACAAGTGTAATATCCCTCGCCCTTCGCTCCATCCCCTCATAGCTGTATTTATAAGAAACTTTGCCTAGTAAAGGGAATATTTTAAAGCCAACCAGCATGCCTATATCACTGTCTCATTTTGAACATCAAAATTATCATCTTTTAAGTCTTAGACCAAGGCAATGCATAAGAGATATTGATACAAGCATTATTTTGGTGCTACTTTGTATTGGGAAGGGCCGAAAATACGTCCTTCAGGTGGATATAGGTACTGGAAAAAAATTGGAGCAAGACCAGTTTTAACCTATAAGGTTTGAACTTGCATCTTCAGTTTCAATGGCTAAAATATATTTTCAATTGCCTAGGCCCTGGCATTGCATTCATTTTTGGTCGATTTCAGATTGGCAATTTATAGACCAATTCACACAGAAGGAGGAATTGTGAGGCTGGTCATTCCTGATTCAGGATGTCACGTTCAACTCTTTTGGGATTCATTTTGGATTACAGGAAGATTTGGCAGTAGGACAGAAACTGTAAATGATCCAGAGGCATAATTCTGAATTTACAGATGGGGATGGCACAAAAAGCCTATGGCTGATGTGCAGAAGTTCTCCAAAGCTCTCTGCAATACCCCTTACGATAGTGTTACTAGTTTACAGACGGTTCACCTGCACAAAACCAACCCGGAGATGAATTCCCTAAGTCAAGACTAAGCTTCAAGCTTGGAAGTTACTGTGCAGAAATGTTTGCGATTCTGACCTGCGCTCATAAATAAATGTAAAGGATTATTTTCAAACCTAAAAAGTTTTCAATCACTGCGACAGGTGCCACAGACTTCACAATATAGAATGATGTGAATAAATAGACACTCTGACAATTAGAAATCAAATTACACCTTTATCATGAGCCAAGAAAAGCCAATTTAAGTAATTCTCTGAATACAATAGTTGATCTCTTGGCAATGTCCCAGCTTATTGCTAGCCCTTAGGTCACCGCTACTTTGGGCAGAAAGATAGAAGAGCAGTTGCGTTAATTACTGAACACGGGTCATTCAGGATCTGTGGGTTGTAGGGCTCTTTCAAGAAGACACGAGCAGTAGATTATGTATGCAGCACTTTGAAACGGCTAAACACGTACTACTTGAGTACCAGGCACTGCAGAGGAAGTTTCAGCTGTTCATCAGCAGCAAATGTTCTAGAGCTTCTATGAAGGGTAAGGGGAGTACAAAAAGCCTTAGGCTGACGAGCAAGGTCTTTGTCTCCCAATAATTCCCATATACTAATATTATCACCACTACTTCATCTACTATTACCGATATTTTTGTGATACTAGAGAACAAAAACAATATCATCCCTAAGTTCGAATCAGTCACTTATCCACTTATCTGTAGGCATCGGAATTTCTAAGCACTAAAACCAGAACGAATCGAAATGAAGTTATGTTGATATCTGACTATAAATAACACCTGGGAGGATTAAAATAGGTCACAAGCTACAAACCACCCTCCACCCTTACGCCTGTCATTCATCAGTAATGGATAATACATCAAGAGCGAGATATATTTAATAGAAATTAAAAGAATGAATAAATGTCAAGTTACCATACAGCCAACCCGCCTGGACAAACTGAACGAATTGAAGATATTATTGCGTTTAGCATTGCAAGAATAAAATGCAGATTCAAATAATCATAAAAATTTATATTTACCAGTAAGTATTTATCTATAAGATAAAATATTCATTTTATTGCATTTAATAATGATTATATTTATTTATTTAATCTGACGAAGTGAAGAACATAAGCTTCTTTCTTCCACTCACCGGAGACAGTTAAGATTTCAGTATGTAATAGTTAGTTTGAGCGTAGTACTTGTTAAATTCTGCATTCTCCAAACTATTCGAGCAGTAATCTAAATTTCTGTTGTGACCGAAAGTCCTTGGCAAGACAAGGGAGAGTTCCAGAGACAGCTGTGAAGAATGAAGAAAAGTAAAAGATTCGGTGTAACGATATAGAGAGATTGGATTCCTTTTTCGATCGGGTGTTTAAATTATGAAGATAAGGAGTGAGATAAGGAGTGAGAATGCGTAGAGAGTTAGTGAGGAGATGAGATGCATAGAATTCGATGCAGAAGAATGAGGGAATACAATTTCGAGCATCAGTCAATGTCACGATAACAATTCAAAATTGAAGTAATATGATCTGATTGTGAACACCTTTCTCGAATATCTGTCATTTTTTTTAATTTGAGAAATTCTTAAGTCTTTCAAGGAATGGATTATTGATAATATTTTATTAGTTTCCTTTGTTTGAATTTGACAATCAAGAATACTGTCAAAATAGACTGCGAGAGTTTTAGAAGCGCTTTTATTGACACTTTTGTTTCATTAAATTTGTTCAATAATCGATTATGCCCAATTATGATTGCCTGCAATTTTCCCGGATTTATGACAAAACCGTTTTGTTTAGCCCATGTTGATACTGAGTCTAGGTTTTGGTTAAGTTCAGCTATAGAGCTGATGAAAGTGTGGTCATGAATGTGTATACAGTTATAGGTCGTCAGCATAACACATGTTTTCTGCAATGCTTAATAGTGACGTCATTTATATAAATAGAAAATAATATTAGTCCAAGTACCGGCCCTTGTGGCACTCCACACCAGTACTGACCTTCAAGACGAAAAGTGACCTGCTGCAACTTCCGGAGAGATAGGAGTTAAACCACTGGATTGAATTCTCGTTTCGGTAAGTACATGAAACCTACCCCTAAAATGAAAACGCAATTTATAATACAAAAACGTAATTTATTAAAAAAATAACAATTGTTTTCTTTCAGTGAAATAAAATTTGAATAATCTGTAGCATTAGGGACAAATTGACTTACCCATATTTTTTTTTTTTCCCCAGTTTCTTATGAACGGGACTAACTCTGTTTTGTAGTGTTCATTTTTGACAGCATCACTCAATAATTTATGCAAAAAAGACTATGAGAAGACCCTTACAAAATGATTACTTACAGTATACATTCTGCACTATATGCGGAAAATGCAAGTAATTGGATTTTGAAAGCTGTTGGCAAATCATCAGCATCAACTTCAAATTTCAAACATTCAATACGTTTCTCCTCCATTTTTCGCACGATAACTTACACGGTTATATATGTCTATCCTAGTGGTATAGTGGTAACTATTCTTGCCTCCTAAACCCAATATCGCGGGTTCAAACCCGGTCAGGATCGATGGATTTTTTTCGGGCGTAAAAATCCTAAGTATGGCTTCCTTCGGGAGAGAAATAAAGTTGTGGGTCCCGTGTCGTAGAATTACGGCACGATAAAGAACCTCAAGCCTTAAATTAGCGGTCTCCGAGCCATTTCACACCCTGAATTGAATGGGAAGCTGATGATCTGTGATTTTAAAGAGTGTCCATAAATAAACCAAATCATCAACTGGTTATATATGACGTGGATTTGGCTATACATGATCGCTTGGTGCATTTAGCTCATTTTCTACCAAAAATGGGGTTGCCTTTTTTTTCTAATTGCCTTAAAATTTATCTCCAAGTATCTTAATTGTATCCCGTGTCTTCTTAATAGAATATAATTAAATATAACTTATATCACTTTAATATTTTATACTTAGAAATCTCCATACTATTATTAGACTGGCTATTCGATATGTAGAGTGTCATAATGGGGCTTATGAATGTTTTAACTACTTGCTTTCCACTTGTACATCAGAAGTTTAATACCAGAATTTGAATTTGACTTCATCTCCGAACTGTTGTGTAAATTAAAAACGCGTTACGCAACCGTCAAAGGAATAATTCCAGTTGCTGAAACGGACAGTTCACCCGTGTTCTATCACTAGGCTATAAAGTCTATTTGCTGCATTCTTTATATCATTTTGTATTAAGTAAGACAATTCTAAAGTCCTCGGGACGGAACCGCCACCTGGCATGGCAATTTGAGGTTATGCTAATTGAAGACTTCATATTTCGTACATTCCATGCTCACATAATTGAAATTGTCCTTTAATTAATTATGCGGTAGCGAGAGGAGAGGTCTGATCGATATTCTATTTGGAATACCCTTGAGGGCAACATCCCTGGATTCCATTGATGTCCTGCTGTGTTTTCTTAAAATTCCTCCCTTTATTTTTACCTAAAGTTCAGAGGGTATTTTATTTGCTTCGGAACCTGCAGTAGCGGGCGGTGGACAGTTTGATAATTCAACTTACATTTTCTGGGAGGGGAGGGTCTAAGAGAAGATATTATTAATATTATAGAGACAAATTAAAAAACATAACGAATTTTAGACCTTGAAAACTATTGCAATAAAAACAAAACTTCTACGCGTTTTTCATGAATTTATAATTTAAATATGAAATGATTCTTCTCCCCCCCCCTTTATGCACTCCGTTTAGCCACAATTTACCATTTTTGTTTCGTTTAAATCATAATGTTTAACCGTAGTTGTGTTTTGCGACAGTGACTGACAGTTCGAGGTTGAGGAAGTTTGAAATTTTGTACTTAGCACACTCCAAACGGTTTGGTTTAAGGAGGTGCTCGTACTATGGAGACTCAGCACCATAAAATTTATACTGCAGCTTGATACAGTAGTTGGTCGTTGATTTAGCGCCCTGCCTTTGGACACCGAAAAATTCTAAGCACTCCGCAACAGTGTATGGAGTATTGCTTGGCGGCAACTACCCCAATTACACAGCTGTCCTGCAGGTAGAGGAAAGACACTTTCATCTAGCTTGAACTGTTTTGACTCGCCACGCTCTTCGATCAAAGCGAAGGTTCTATGATTGACGAACACTTAACGTGTATCCAAAGTGACCAAAGACAGAGCTAGAGTTACAATCTGCATATATACACACTCACTCATAGCAACGTTCATTCAATGTTTAAATATATGCAATTGTTTTTAATTGTATCCATCTAAATTATTAAATTAATATTTTGCTTTTATTTTATTTTATTTAGTTGTGTCCTAAGAGTATGGAATGTTCCATTTTCTTTCACTGATAGTTTAACTAAAAGATTTTGTACCTATTGAGAGTTTATTTTAACTGAGTATAAGCAAATGCTTAAATGCAAAACGTAAGTTCAAAGAAACGCGTATTTCGTGTTTGGAACTTTCATTAAACGTTGAAATGTTCACTATAAATGCAGGGAAAATTTTTCTTAGGAAGTAAATATCAGTTATCGAACGCTAATACCATTTCCATAATTCAATTGATGCAACGTAATGCGACCGCTTTCCGACATTCAGTACGCAACAAAATGGTTCTGTGGGGCAGCGGTCACATTTCCCCTCCACAGCGAATCTCTCATCCTTAACACCTATCTGTACATTCCAGTAGCTACAAGAGGAAGGCGCGTTTGCCAACGTTTGCGTTTTCAAAACTATTTTTTTATAAATCTATGAAAGATCGAAAAAAGGCATTCATTGTCTCTTTCATTGTCCCCAACCATATCTTTTCCATTAAATAACGTCCTTTGACTCAAAATAAGACGTTCGGAGTTCGTCCACACTCGGGTAATGCGCACTGTACAGGACAAGAACAATGTTTCCAGAGCACCTTGTTTCTCGGTTTGATAATGTCAAACAAAAAAAAAACAAACAAACAAACAAACTATTCACGCCTTAATAGGAGCCGTAACAAGTGACACTCTCTCTAAGGTTATGGAAAGTATGCTTGTTCGTGCCCAAGATTGAATTGCCAGCAATGGTGGTCCCCTGAAGGACATAATTTACCCCACATGACATGTGTAAGAAATAGTATGAATTGATCTTTCGAGGAATGTTCACCAATAATACTATGTAGCTGCAATTCTTTATTCTTAATATGTTTAAAATGAATCATTGTTTCTGCCGCATTCTGTATAAGATATAAGCCTTAGGTTTTTTTTTTTTTTTTTTTTTTTTTTAACAATTAATTTGCTATTCTTACCCAGGGCTGCTACCAATGATTTTTATTGTATCTTCACTTGGAAACTGAACCACGTAGGTTTATTTTACTTCAGCAGTTCACGAAATCAAAAATGCATATTTGTAATGATGAATTATGCATAAGAAAGGCGCATCGTTATTATCGATTCTTGCGGAGTAGTTTCCGTGTTATGTTTTGCACGTAAGTCCTTCTTTCCCCACTAGCGTGTGCAGGACGATCCCTACAGAGTAGCGGACAGCAACTTGGTCTATACACATCCTGCCGCTCTTTTTCCTTTCTATAGAATCCGAGCAGACTTATAACACAAAAACTGACAGCGTCTGTCACCCCCTCTATTTTTCATGGCAGCTGTAACGAGACTTGTGGGTGAAAAGAGGTCAAAAGTACACCAGTGGCGGAAATGCTGTAACTGCCGTATTAAATATGAAAACTAGCACTGCATTTTAGTATTTTTTGACGCAAACTCCCAAACTGGGATTGGAAAGATTGCGTTGTGACCACATTAATACTTAGTTAAAACTAGATCATGCAGTTATAAAATGTCTTTCTGCAGTGGTATTAAATAAAGAAAGATTTTAGTTAAATATGTAATGGATGGATGGAAAGATTTGGGGAGGATTTGATTTGATTAAGAATTCTCAGGTATACGATAATTCTTTCTTCCCCTCCGACGATGGTTACCGCTGTCCTATAGTTTTGCCACGGCTGTTGAGACTCTGCTACTGGATATTTTTATGCTCCTGTGACCGTAGGGGAAAGAATCATGGAGGTTAATAATGTTTTCCGTTATGGAAGATGGAATACAATTGATTGTTCTTACACTGTTATACATAAACTATTGCACTAATGTACTTAACTATAAAGGTTGTCCATTTAATTCTTGCAATACTAACTATCGCTTTCCACTACTTGATCGTAACTAGAAAGCACTTCCATTGACATAGTCCCTCTGAATGCTCTTGCCAAACTGACTGAGGGCCTCACAATTGCAAGACTAAGTAAATGTGGTCTACGTGACTTTTTACATGTAGAATAAACTCAAGCTCTTGGCTTCTTCCCTTGAAGAGGTTATCGGTCTGTCTTTTCATCCCTGCAGTCGCCAAATGTTTTATGGTACCCACCCCGCTTAAGAAAGCCTCTAACAGAATATCAGTAAACATCTGGCTCCAGGATTTTTTACAAATATTGTTACAACAGGCTACAGAAATTCCCAGGTCAGATTTTATGGCTGTGGGTAGCTTTATACGCACTTGCAAGAAAATAACATTTTACACACAATATTCAACTCTTGTACAGGAAAATGACATTATACATGGCTATAACGATGCTACATATACTTATTTGTTACAAACAATCTAATTAAATATGGGGGATGGCAGCTTATAAATACTACCTCATTTCTTATAATTTTAATTCTGAATTTAAACGCACAAAAAAGTAAATTAAAGAGGTTTCCCGTTATGGTCACTGGTTTAGAAACTTAAAAAATTGCATGTTTATTAATATAGATAAATAAAATTGAGAGCAATGTAAAGATTACAAGCTGTAAGGCATGCCTACAAAATAAAATGAATGTTTGTTTACTACTGAGGAAAGTCCGCCTGCCTTATAGGGGAATTACTGCTCTGACCCTATATCTGATTCGTCCAAACTTCAGTACAAGTTTTGGGAAACACTGTACAGTTTTTCAGGCAGAACTATTTACTGTCCTGAACTGTGCTTTTAGAGGATTTGAGATGAGTAAGGGAACCATCCTCTCAGATATCTAAAGTGGGAAACACTGTACAGTTTTTCGGGCAGAACTATTTACTATTTTGAACTGTGCTTTTAGAGGATTTGAGATGGGTAAGGGAATTGTCCTCTCAGATATTTTAGGTGCCTTAAAAGCAATTTCCTCTAACCGGGTTAAATCTAAACTGGTGGGAATGCCTAAATTTCCTGACTGCCCTGGTATTTCGCAACAGGCTTGAACTGCGCTGGGTGCCGGGACATCGACTCATTCATGGAAATAAAAAGCAGATCAGCTGGCAAAAAAACGATGCTGTTATACCTTTGTTGGTCCTGCGTCCGCGGTTGGGATCAGTACATGTACCTCTAAGACCGCAGTTAAAACATGAACTGGGCATAAACACCAAATTAGGTGGTAAAGCTATCTTGGACAAAAACAAGCTAGCAAACTGGTCCTAGGTCCAAGCAACGCTCTTTTTGCATCTGTCCTAAAATTAGATAGAAGAAGAATAAACAAAGTGGTTCTGTTAATTACTGAACGCGGTTACTTCAGGAAACATCTATGTAAAATGCACCTATTTGTGGAATACGTAAACAGGATGAGGAATATGCCTGCCATATCCTGTATGAGTGTCCATTCCTGTTAAGAAAGAGAGTTACTCTTTCTATGACCAGGGAATACTTGGGAATGGACGCTGACATTGGATGTCCAAGGAACAGATTTTGGGAAATGGTGAAAACGTCTCTTTCAATGAAATTGCACAATAAGCCTTATAGGCTGACGTGTGGGAGATCAACAGAATTCCAAACAACTCCATGTTAATCTAATCGAATCAGATTTGTGCCAGTACCTCAGGTTTTAGAGTTCCAGAGCTTTAATCAATAAATCTAAATCTTACAAATTCGGCGTATATTGTACAGTAGAAAAATAAGTTAATAGTATTATTTTTATATTTTGATGCACTTTATATTCATTTAAATTATATTTATATCAGATGAAACATTTATTCATATTATGTAGTGCCATTAACCCTAGTTTATAAAGATTAGTTAGAAAGTTAGTTAACATTATTGTTTTATATATTTACATACTTTATATTAATTAAAATTAATTACATTTATAATATAAGAAACTATTATTCACATTATGTAGTACGTGCCATTAACCCTGTTTTATGAATTGAATTGAATTGAATTGAACTGAGTCACTTATGTCCCATGCAGAGCTAGGGGCCTCTGCAAGCGGGGGTCTCATTGATTTCTCATATAGTGAGCTAGTCCATAAGAGCTATTGTCCCTGTGTTAAGTCTATAATGTTTCTTATATTACAAGTGTAACATAATTTAACTAGAAGGTTCAAGTGCTGAGTCTATTAATATTTTGTATCATAAGTTTGCTATCACTTTCACTATTGGCTTCGTTGTTTTCTCATTTCTAAAACTCTGTTCCTAGGCTCTTTCAGGTACTGCGGTTCCGTGCTACGCTAGTTCCCTTGGTTTATACAGGGTGTAAAAAATATGTTACAAGGTTTAGTGTGGGATAGATGGGTACCACGTGATTATATATTGTTATTTAACCCATGTCCAGAAACACTTTGTTTACGTGCTACAGCCTCCAAAACGGGAGGAGGAATGACTGTAGGTAAACAAACCATTAGACTCGCAACAAGCAATAGAGGTCGCATTATTAGTTAAGTGTTGTTTACTTTAGCTGTTACGTGATGTACAGCAGTCCATCACCATACCCCACAGCCACCAGAGTAGCTGGCAGAGTTGCTTTTGGAAATCTGTCGTGCCTTGTGGTTCCAACATGGTGGCCTCCAGCACACTTCGATCATGGGCACTTGAATGACACGTTTGGCAACAGATGGATTAGACGTGGAGGCCCAATAACCTGGCCCCCTCGCGCACCTAACCTAACGCCATTCGTTTTCTTTTTTTTTTTGGAAAGGGTACATGTAAACCCAGGTGCACGAGACTCCCGTGGAGGTACAACAAGATCAAGTAGCAGCTGGGGTCATCCGAGATATGCCGGGAATCTCTCCAACAGTTCGACATGACACAACCAGGCAAAGCACAATATGTATCGAAGCTGGTGGCAGGCATATTGAGCACCTTGTGAAGTTGATTGAAACACGTTTACTTCTTTCCTAGCTTTTGTGATCCATGCTGTCTACATTCTCCTCAACATTTCAGAGATGTTAGCACGTAAACAAAATGTTTTTTGGATATTTATTAATAACTTATGATCACATGGTACCCATTTACCTACCATCGAGCCTTGTAACATATGTTTTTTTTTTTTTCACACCCGGTTGCTGCAGTTAGAAAATTAGTTAACCTTATTACTTTTAATTTTTGCAAACTTTATATTAATTTAAATCAATCACATTTATAATTGAAGAAATGTTTTTTCATGTTATAGAAACGCCATAATCCCTTTTAAAAGTACTGGTGACTTTTGCTTTTCCGCTTATGTGAACATGTAATGAGGCTTTTCATGGTTATGTCGCCGGTTTTACGGCAGCTGGCTGATCGGTAGTCAGAGCGGTATCTCCCGCCAAAGCGGTTGTAATATCCGCGTGTTTGATTTAAGTGCTCACAATTTTGATTACACATTTATATGGTATCTTTATTGTGTTAATTTAAATATGAAAGAATAAAAGGTCACTGTTGTCCAAGAGTTACAAGCGGATGGTTTTGATAATTAGGATAATTTTGTTACTGTGTATTAGCGAACGTTGATGGTAGGCTAATTGATCCACGAGTAATATTTTTTATTGATGAAGCATGGTTCCACTTTCACACCATGCAAGTTGGTTTTGTGTATAAGTCGAGCTTTTCTGTACTCCAATGCATGTATTTTGTATTGAAACTTGACTATGGAAATGGAATCATCCATTATCAGTATTGAATATTAATAATATATCAATTACTCTACCGTTAACATTCCGTCACATCCAATTACAAAAATTTACGCGAATATCAGGATCACCTGCCTGCAATTTCTGACAATAGTGACTTTGTTTCGAAAGATAAACTGATGGATGTGAATGACAATCTTCCAAAAATATGCCGGAAATGTGTGGATGTATAGGGAATCCCATAATGAACGTATTTTTTATTAAATTGGGCGCCTCTGTCGGTTTGGTAGGTTGACGGACCTGAATTGAACAGTCTGTCATCTGTTTTTACTTCCATTAACGATTGTCGTTTTTGTGTGTTATTATCAGCTAAAATGGAGAGCTACACGAAGGATCAACGCTTTCATATTCTGAAGGTGCTTTTAAGTACGGTGAATGTCATGCAGAGGCCGTTCGAAAACTCCGTGTAATTTTTGTAAGATGAAATGCCTAACATGTCAAAAGTATAGAGACTGGTAAGGAAATCTGAAGATACAGGATCGACAGAGATCATCAAATCATCCGGACGTTCTCGTCGATAGGTAGAGAATGTTGTTGCCCTCGTCAGACACAGCGTTGCTACGAGCCCCACGAAGTTGATTCGCCACCGTTCTCAACAATTGAACATTCCGAGAAACATTTTGTAGCAAATTATAACAAAAGATCCCCATTTGCATCCTTTTAACTAACATAAGAACTGAAGCCGACGGACCAATTGCAGCATCGAACATTTGCCTCTCGCGACGGCGATCAAAATTGGCCACCGACATTGTGTAATTTGACATCATGTGAGTATTTTTATGGGAGTATGTAAAATCTTGTGTTTATGTGGACAATTCACCAATCATTCCTTAACTCATTGCAAACATTAGAAGTGTGTTGGGTGAAATTCAGTCGGAACTTTGCTCTAAAGCCGTTGAAAATTTCACCTATAGAGTGAGGGTGTGCCGACGAAGTCGAGGTCATTTGCCTGATCCCCCCCCCACAAGTTTAATGTCAGTATTGGGCTTCATATTGGTTTAATAATAACAAAAATTACGTTCATTATGCGGCACCCTATAATAGGACATTTCCAATGTGTTCAGTATTTATAGTTGCAAGAACTTAATCAGTTGCGCGAATATTACATCTGCTTCGCCGGTTATTAACGTTCTGACTGCCGACCCACCAGCTGCCATTAAACGGGCGACAAAACCACGAAAGACTCAGTAGTTGATCGCTGTAGGAACCAGCACTAGTAATCCCTTAGGCTCGGACTAAATTGACCCTGGTATCTGGAATTCCTGAAGATATCCTTCAATCTGTTCACCGCTTATCTGTCAAGATTAAAGGAAGGTGGGCATGTAAGAAGTATAACTTTAAAGATATACGATAACCTACTTCTGATATGCTGTAGTCTCAACTGGATAGATCGTCACAGATGGTCAAGATCATTAAGGAGGGACTTGTGAATGGAGGTCTGGGGTTCGATTCTCACCAGGACCGTCTTCCCTGACTGGGTTTTTTTTTCCAGGTTTTCCTCAGTCCTCACAAATGGCAAATGCAGGGAAGTACCCTAAACTTAGGCCCGGAACGCTTCCTTCCTTACAAAATATCCTCTCCCAATTTATCATTTCATTTCATATATCATCGGTGTCCACCTCCTCTGGGGCCTTCGAAGTTTAAATGGGTTTTGATTGATTTATTTATGAACGCTCTTTAACATCTCAGGTCATCAGCGTCCCATTCAACTCAGGGCGTGAAACGGCGGACAAATTTTGCTCAGGCTTGAGGTTCTTTTTCGTGCTGTAAATGCACGACACGGGACCCACGGCTTTACTTCTCTTCCGAAGGAAGCCATACTTAGGATTTTTACGCCCGAAAAAATCCATCGGGCCTGGCCGGGTTCGAACCGGCATTCTTGGGTGTAGGAGACAAGTATGGTAACTACTACACCACCAGGACCGACGTTTTAAACTCAATTAAAAAAAACTGGATAGTTAACGCATCTTCTCCTGTTCATAATATTCATTAAATTTTGAAATTAAATGGACACAGATACCCCTGAAGGCAATAAAATATCCAAGTTGAATGTATGAAATTCATAACCTACTCGTATATTACCAAACGCCAATACTTTATCTTGGTAGGTAAAGATATTAAAGTATTACCAGAAAAAACTTTAAATACTTCGTTTATACTTTATCTTGGTAGGTAAAGATATTAAAATATTAACAGAAAAACCTTCAAATACTTCGTTTAACTTCTTAATATTAACCATGTTAAAAAACGAAAAGCAGTTTATTAATTTTGACTTGGTACTCTTCTTTTTCATCCTGAAACACGGGCGCCACCCATGTGAAAGGTTTTTGTTAAAGAGCGCTCTGTAATAACCTTCGGAAAACATTTTCATTACATGCTCTTACTAAATATTTAATTTGAAAGCCAATGAAAATCGATGACACTTTTGATAGTTTATTGTTGATTGTGTATATTTTCTTACTACATTGTAAATGTTTTTAAATAGTAACATGTTTTTGTTTTATTGAATCATATAAACATACTCTTCTTTAATACACAATTTAGTTGAAATTTCTGTTATTTCCTTATTTTAGTGAATGTAAAGATACAAGGGCTCATTCCATAAGTATGGTTACATTTAAAAATGTTTAAAAATATCCACATAGCATAGCTTTGCCTATCAGTTGGCATATATTTCATTTAATTAATAGTATACCATTAAATTTTGTTTTAATCTTAATAATAATATATTAATAATAATTCCATAAACTCCAAAAATGTGATTTCTCTTTTGTGATACTTATAGATTGTAAGAATTATAATTTTTTTCTCCTAATACAGCTCAGAAATGCAATATTTTATTTCATTTCATTAAAAAATATGGCAAAAAATTAATTTTATGTTCGTTTTTAAAGTTACTCTACTAGATGAGGAATTCGCTTAGTTTGCACAGTTCCTGCTTAACGGACTATCCTATTGAGATCTAAGAGGTCTACCTTGTGGAACGGTTTGGATTGAGGGTTCCACTATAGGGGGGATGATGGATGTGTTCTCAGGGTAAATTTGGACTGTTTTTAACGACTTGAAAGTCGTTAGGGGGGGAAGGAGATTGTTCGGTGTATTAATACGTCCGGCACTGTTTGAACATTTACTTTATTTAATAATTTGGCAGGTTACTTCCTGACGGCTCGTAGCTGACCTCACTACACACTTAGACTGGCTTCCTGAGTGAATATCTGGATGTCTGAATGTCCCTCTGAATCTATTAATGTGTCTCTACCGAATGCCTGAATCTCCTTTCTGCGAAGGTCTGAATGTGCGAGAGAATGTCTGAATGTATGAATGACTGACTTCTGCGAGTGTGTGTATGTGTCTCCTCTGAATGTGTCTCTACCGAATGCCTGAATCCCCTTTCTGACTTCTGTACTCTAGTTTTTCTACTACATCGCCACGCCTTTCGCTAAATTAAATTCCCTCGTATTTTATCTATTTTCGTGTTGTACTTTCATAATTGGTTATTCTAAAATTATTATTTATAAATAAGTTCTCCTGATTCGTTAACTTTTATCCGAAGACCATTGGCTAGAATTATTCTTTCCCCCCTGATCTAACGTCTTCCCACGAACTTGAATTTTCCCAGAACAAGCTGTCATAAATTTCGGCCCTTTCCTTACATTCTGATTTCTATTGAAAATCTTTTGCCTTCCTTAGTCTGTTGATTTCTAAATGTTCCCGGAGATAACGCACGTGTTTTCGGCTTTCCTGTAATAAAACATTTTCGTCTCCGTTCTGACATTTTCATTTTCTCTTAAAATATTTTTAAGTCTGACTTTGTTAAATACTGTCCCGTTACGGCCACATGTTTCTCTTATTGTCAACTCCTAAGTATTTCCTGGGTAGAAGGTTCGTGACCTAACAAAAGATAGTTTACCCTTTCTTCAGCCTTGTCTAAGGAGCGGCCAGTGAGTGGAGAGGCGTCAGGTATACAATCTCTTTCTAACATGTTCTACAAAATGTATACAAAACCCTTTTGTGAAATACCATTACCTGTTAAATGACATACAAGTTACAAATTACTTCGATTCCTGTTATACCTATCTTAAAATGATTTTCTTATACATATGCATAACAATTATCCTTATAAAATATAATGCCTTTATAAATATAACTCTGTAGCCTCAGGTTATAAAATTAATATAGGCAGCCTTAATTCCGGCTTCAAATGCCCCTGTAATCAGATTTTGTTGTGGTAACACAACAAAATATGGTTACATAGTCCCGTGAGATTATTACTATCTTGTTATTGCAGAGTTATATTCTTATTATTCTTAATATTATATTAACACACTTGAATCGAATTGATTTTCTATCTGTGACACATATATTTGACTTTGAGCCTTTTGTTCATTTTCTTTATTGTTCTTGGCTCTGATATGAGTGTTATTTTTTTATGAGTTATACATTTAAATTTAATCTAAGCTTTTACACACAAAAATTTGAAAATATATATTTTAAATGTTTATGGTATTATCTGTGTAGCAGATACGACTTGCATTTTTATTATTTTTTTTTTTTCACTTTAGCACATCTGTCTGCACTAAGTATGATTCACTGCACTTTTTATTTATTTATTTATTTATTTATTTTTTTTTTTTTTTTTTTTTTTACTTCACTTGTTTTTCACTTAGCACCTTTGTTCGCGTATCAACGTCACTGCTATACCATCTTACATTTTTTTTTTCATATGAATTATATTCTAGCATGCGAATGTTTATTATTTACAATACCCTGAGTGTTTCTGCAAGTTATCTTCCTTATAATCTATTCGTATATTATGTAAATTATCTTATTCAATTACTGATGCTAATTACAGTCTGAATACTGAAATTTTTTGGTTGTTACTCAAATAAACAAGTATATATCCTAGCTAATTTATTCAGTGAACTTTTTGAAATTAATCCTTAAAAGTATTACATCACATATATTACATGAAATTTGTTACAATTACAGTTTATTCAAATGCATTTAACCCAATAGCTACACCTACATCATACCTAATTTAACGAAATTATTCATGACGGTCTGTTCTTCGATTATTACTTTTACCAAAACATTTCAATAGCACTTTCATATTGTTAAATTTTATATTTTGAATCTTGACTATATTATTTGACAACCAGATAACCCGTAGCACGTAAAGAAATTATATTTGCAATCCGTTGGTAACTTTATATTTCAATAAAATACACATTGATGGACATTATATAGCCTTGCATTTTCTAATTGATTTTAGCTACATCACTTATTAATCCTAGTCATATTTTTTTTATAAACTTCTAATTTGCTATCTAACATTATTTTTAATCAATCATCCATTATGAATCTTGTAAGACACTTGGTAACATTACAGGTAACACATAGGTGATTCTATTCGTATATCTATATGGGAGAATTTTCCATCCCATTTTATAGCGCAATTCACTACAGATTTTAATTACATTACTATTTATTAGATATCTTGGATCGTTTTATGAAGCTACCTTAGGTAAACAATACATTATACGAGAATTATTCATCGACGACTTCATTATCTCCTTTATCTACTTAATTCATTAATTCATTTTCTCCCTTATTATTATTTATCCTCTTTCTCTATTCACTTTATCATAATTCATTATTTGCCCTCTACTTTTAACCGTAGGATCATTATTAATATATTTCTTCTCGTTACTTGATTCACTTTTCTTTCTATTACCCCTATCTGCTTCCTTATTGAACGTCACCAAGATATATAACTTTAGCTTCTTATTCCTTTATCTTTCTTTAGTATGCTTCTGCTTATTCTATTATTTCTTAAACCCTATAATTTCAATTATTTACTTTTCTATAAGATTCCCTCTGTAATGTTACTAATGTCTTATCAAACTTTTAATGTATTGAATTCTCTCTGGAATGACTTGATTTATCTTATTTTGTTACTCTCCTAATTCAGCATTATTACAATATTATTACCTATTTCCCTATATAAGGTTACGAATAGGTTTATTAAACGTTCATCTTATTTTGAATTTTCTTTCACTTGATTGCAATTATTTTATCTCTTTACCCTTCTAATTCACAATTACCTATTTTCCTGTATGATTTCTTAACGTTAAATATTTTATTTCCTGATATTTACGCATCTGGCAATATTTAATTTTTTGACATGATTACAATTACTTTATTTCTTTATTCATTTAATTTATAATTATTTATTTTTCTATCTGGTTCCTTGGAGTTATTAACTTTCTTGTTTCTGTTACTTATGTTTTCATCCTATATTGAATTTTATTTGGAATTATCTTTGGCAATTTTGTAATTATTTAATCTTTTTCAAACTGTTTTCATTTTTCATTATTTATTCTCCTAACTGATTATGGGTATTACAACTAGCCCTCTTATTTACTCCTATTCTTAACATTTTTGTTTTACAATACTTTTACATTAATTAGCTATAAAATTGTACTATTAGCTTTCCTATCTTATCAATCTTATGTTTACATCTATTTACATTCTCAATCCTATATCAATTAGTTTATTCGTCCTACTTTCTTTTTACATTCTTGTATTGATTTCTCCTTGGGATCCGAGTTGAACGCTAATACTCCATGGGGGTCTCCATTCGCGTGGCTCGGTCCTGAGTTCTGCTATTTGTTCTTTCGCGAATTCTAAGGGATTCTGAACACTTGCATTTATGGAATTTATTTCGGTTTCGGGTTTCGCAATTTTTGCCTCAAAATATTCACCTAAATTTTTCTGAATCAAAGAGACTTGTGCCCCTGTCCCGTGATGTCTTTGGATCGAATCCTGATCACTACTTTGTTTTCCTTTTGCTTTTTCTTGACACATTACCTGTTCCCGGTTTATGCCTATCTCCAGTATTTGATTTTGTTCTCCTTCTATTTCTATGCCTGTTTCCTCATTACTTATCGTTTTCCCCTCTAGTTCTAGCTGACTGTTATCATTAATTTCCCCTAACTTCTCGTTATCGTCCTTTTCGCTCTCTATTTGCTGCCTATCATTACTAAGTTCCCCGGAATTTCCTTCTAGTTCCCTTTCTACATCTATACAAGGTTCAACGTTTATTTCTTGATCCTGTTCAAGAATGCTAGCCTGCTCAATTTGTACATTTTGAGTTAAATTATAAACTTCACTAAGGGTTTCTATCTGAGTCTGCTTTATCTCATTTTCTGTATTCTTTTCTAACCTATCAAATTTATCGATCTGTTCTCTTAGTGACTGATAGATCCTCTCTTGTGTCTTTTCTAGCCTATCAAATTTATTACCTATTTCATTATGATATCGCTCCAATCTATTACCTATTTCATTATGATATCGCTCCAATCTATTACCTATTTCATTATGAAATCGATCCAATCTATTACCTAGTTCTCTCATCATAGACATTAATCTATCACCCCTATCCATACTACTCGACTTTTCGGAGGCTTTGCATGCATTAACATTATTTTCAACCCTTTGGATTATGTCCTGTTGTTTAGTTCCCTGCTCTATTACTATGGGCTTCTCGATTAACAAATTATTTTCTACTGTACTACTTTCAGCCATTTTTGCCTACTACTTATAATTTCCATAAATTACTAGTGAATTTTTTTTTTTTATTACAAACAAATTATGCAGTTCAGTTTTTCTCTACCTTATTTTTGTTTTCTCGGTTGTTGCTCGCATGATATTCTTGTAGTGGGGTCCGGTTAGAAGCTCTTGTAGTGATGTCCAGTTACCAGTTCCGTCGTATCTGCTCGTAAACCTTGTGTTTACGGTCGGTTTCTCTGCGATGTCGGCCGGCTATCCACTTGGGCTGCTCGATGTAGCTCTTCATGTTGTCCGCTATGCTCCTACGGTTGTGTAGCAAGCAAATCTTTCTGGTTCCTTCTTGGTGTCGTCTGCGGCTGCTGGGCTGATGTCGTCCGTTTCTGCTGGGCTGTTGTCCGCTTCTCGTCTCCGTCTACGAGCCTCCACGTTGGGATGCCATCTGGAGCAGTTTGGATTGAGGGTTCCACTATAGGGGGGATGATGGATGTGTTCTCAGGGTAAATTTGGACTGTTTTTAACGACTTGAAAGTCGTTAGGGGGGGAAGGAGATTGTTCGGTGTATTAATACGTCCGGCACTGTTTGAACATTTACTTTATTTAATAATTTGGCAGGTTACTTCCTGACGGCTCGTAGCTGACCTCACTACACACTTAGACTGGCTTCCTGAGTGAATATCTGGATGTCTGAATGTCCCTCTGAATCTATTAATGTGTCTCTACCGAATGCCTGAATCTCCTTTCTGCGAAGGTCTGAATGTGCGAGAGAATGTCTGAATGTATGAATGACTGACTTCTGCGAGTGTGTGTATGTGTCTCCTCTGAATGTGTCTCTACCGAATGCCTGAATCCCCTTTCTGACTTCTGTACTCTAGTTTTTCTACTACATCGCCACGCCTTTCGCTAAATTAAATTCCCTCGTATTTTATCTATTTTCGTGTTGTACTTTCATAATTGGTTATTCTAAAATTATTATTTATAAATAAGTTCTCCTGATTCGTTAACTTTTATCCGAAGACCATTGGCTAGAATTATTCTTTCCCCCCTGATCTAACGTCTTCCCACGAACTTGAATTTTCCCAGAACAAGCTGTCATAAATTTCGGCCCTTTCCTTACATTCTGATTTCTATTGAAAATCTTTTGCCTTCCTTAGTCTGTTGATTTCTAAATGTTCCCGGAGATAACGCACGTGTTTTCGGCTTTCCTGTAATAAAACATTTTCGTCTCCGTTCTGACATTTTCATTTTCTCTTAAAATATTTTTAAGTCTGACTTTGTTAAATACTGTCCCGTTACGGCCACATGTTTCTCTTATTGTCAACTCCTAAGTATTTCCTGGGTAGAAGGTTCGTGACCTAACAAAAGATAGTTTACCCTTTCTTCAGCCTTGTCTAAGGAGCGGCCAGTGAGTGGAGAGGCGTCAGGTATACAATCTCTTTCTAACATGTTCTACAAAATGTATACAAAACCCTTTTGTGAAATACCATTACCTGTTAAATGACATACAAGTTACAAATTACTTCGATTCCTGTTATACCTATCTTAAAATGATTTTCTTATACATATGCATAACAATTATCCTTATAAAATATAATGCCTTTATAAATATAACTCTGTAGCCTCAGGTTATAAAATTAATATAGGCAGCCTTAATTCCGGCTTCACTTGTTAGCCCCTAATATAATTTTTATATAATTTTCAAAGTTACTTATTATTTTTGAGTATAGCTTACAGATATTATTTAATTAGCTTATGTTATTTTGTTCTCTCGGTCTCTTAAAATGGGATAACATTTTATCTAATATCAAGTTTATTTATTTTCATAAAAAATTACTTTTAAAATTTAAAAGTGGAAGTGTTTGAGCGCATTCCTAAGAGCTTCTAATTTAGTGCTAACTATCGTAAGGAATAAATGTGTAAGTAACGTTTATAAGCAACTCTGTGTACGTCACGAACGCTCCTAAAGAACTGTGCTTTGCTTACATTTTGCAAGCACACTCCGGAGGTTATGATGCAGTGTCAAGGTCCTAGCCGTCCGCTTAATAAAGTGAGGGTACGAATCCCCAAGGGTGGAGAGGGGCACGTGATGAAAAGTCTCCTTTGCTTCTCTTTTCATAACTTTGTGTTCACTCTTTCCATCCCGTGCAGCCTCTCCTCAAATCGTTTGGCTAGGCGAAAAGCGACATAAGTCATTCCCGAAGATGTCCTTCCGCGCTCTGCAAAGCTACAAATTAATTAACTGAACCTGCAAAGCGAATGTCATACGGGAATTTATAGCTGCGTATATCTAAAGATAAACACAAATAGAAAAGTGAATATAAAAGATTCAAAGCTCTTTCTAAAGACGTCCAAAGTCTGTGACTCTGTGTGTAATTTCAAGATTGAAAGCTTTAATTCTGTGAAACGTGGTAGTGCAGGACTTTGCGTCAATGCCATCATTCTAACAAAGGCCGTAAAGTAATAGATCAGGAAAGTCTGAGATTAGAAGGTTGGTTTTATTACGTATTTTCGTTTTGAATAAAGTGCAACGCAAGTGTCCAACTTTTGCAAGAATAGAGGCGCAAGTAACATTTTTTGAAGCGAGGGGCTCTGTTATATGTTTGTTATTTTAATAATAAAACTACATTTATATTTCAGGGTGTTAATGAACTACACCTCAGTAATTTCAGAGATTGTAGAATCGTCTTAGACTAGCAATAGGAAATTGTAGATTTTTTGTTTACTTGTTTAAATGTCAAAATGATGGCACTAAGTTTCTAAACGACCAGTATTAATGATGTCACGGAAAAAAGAATTTATGGAGCGTGTTTCTTTGGTGTGGTACAAGTGTTAAGTATTAGAAGGATCATTGTTATCGAGTACGATTCTTGTTGATCACATTTTTATATCGTTCCCTTTATACGAAGCATATTCAAACATATCCTAACCAAACTCCCAGTCAATAATGTACGTAGATATGTTTGTTAGTGCAAGTAGGCCAACATTTTTTTTATCTTAATAATTTGTCTTCACTTTTCATATCATAATGCATGTTACCCTTTTAGTAAGGAAAATGCGTAGAAAGGTTACACTGTTAAGGCATAAGTTAATTTTTTGGTTAGGTTACCTTAAGTTTTTGTTCCAAAACCTGAATAAATGACTGAGTGGATGTAGTTCACGGTTGGAACTGAGACCGAGGTTTATTTTCACAGATTAACAATTCTTATTTTACTGACGGTATTAAGAAGCTGGAAAGTCGTCGACTAAATATATTGATTTATTAGGTGACTATGTTCAAAAAATAAAAAAATAATAATTTCTCTTAAATCTTGTATTTTCTTGGTCAGGCACTTCGTATATAGTCGGTCCTGGTGATATAGTGGTACCATACTTGCCTCCTACACCCAAGATCGCGGGTTCGAACCCGGCCAGGACCGATGGATTTTTTCGGGGCGTAAAATTCCTAAGTATGGCTTCCTTCGGAAGGGAAGTAAAGCCGTGGGTCCCGTATCGTACCTTTACGGCACGAAAAAGAACCTCAAGCCTGAAAGAGAGGCCTCTGAGCAAAATCTGTCGGCCGTTTCACGCCTTGAGTTGAATGGGACGCTGATGACCTGAGATGTTAAAGAGCGTCTGTAAATAAATCAATAAAAAAAATCTCGTATATAGATTGGGAGTCCACGGACGTCAATTAAGGACGCTGAGGAAATTTAGAGATAAATGCTTAACAGTTCAAACAAAAAAGAATCCATTACATGACAGCTATCAAATCAACTTCAAGATTCTATCGATGTAAATTCAGGCGATGATTACTTGAGAAAAACATGTGATATGGATATGTTGAAGCGCTTCATCAGGAGTGGCCCAAAATGGCGTGCATTATTCACTGAAGAACGCAGATCCCTGAAACTGAATTGCAGCGTTTCATGGTTACATGATAGTTTGGGGTGGCACCTGTAATCAAAGGATGAAACTACAAACGCTCAAGTAGGCAAAGTGGATATTGTGGAAGATTTATGGAATCATCGGTGAATACTTGAATTTTTGGAGTAAAAATGCTAAATCTAATCGTGTTTAAGTTTGATAAACTTGGAACATCAAGTTTTTAACTTCATTATCGGCTAATTAAATGCAGCAAGCATGGGACCCATTGCATCGAGCGTTTAAAAACTTAGTTGATGTCCTTTCTCGTTTGTGGAGAGTATGGCGAGAAGAAGGCAGTGATCATATAAGAGTTATGTGGATGCGGTATTAGAATCAGAAAATCACTTTTTTGTTATTTTAGCGAATTGAAGAAAGGTAATGATAACTGTTAGGGTGTGAATGTTGTGATTAAAACTAATTGATTATTTTGAATATCACTTAGCACATCTTAAAATACATTAAGTAACACAGAACGATATATGGTCTGCCCGGTAAAATCACTACCAATAACAACTGCGAATATCTCTTTTAAGTAAGAAATATGATTTCCATCTTATTTCATGTAGAAACTTTCCACGTTTTGAAACAATGACGTTAGTGTGCCTGCGTGTGGTATGGCAACACATGGAGTTAAAATGACGGAGTTCACAGTTAATCACAAAGTGAAATGTTGTTATTGATTAGCGGAACTAAAGTCCCCAATTGCAGTGCAAAGAAGATTCAGGCAGGAATAAAGTGAAAATGCTCCAGAGCTTCATGTAATTGTGAAATGGTATAATCAGCTGTTAGAAACAGGTTCTGTGTTGAGAAAGAAAGGAAGCGGCCAATATATATATATGTTTGCAGCTAAAGTTGAAGATGTTAGTCAAGCATTTCAGCGCAGCTCGCAGAAATCAATTGCAGAGTATTCCAAAGTTCACTGTTCACGACATTGTTCATGAAAGACTGCGACTTAGAGCATACAAAATCCAAATTGTGTAGAAGGTGCACCAAATGATAAATTAGACGGGCCAAATTCATCTCACATTGATGATGACGATGGATTCCTGAATGATGTCGCATTCTCAGATGAAAGTACCTTTCACACGTGTTGTAAAGTCACCAACATAACTGTAGGACATGGGGAGAAGAAAACCCACTCGTCGTAATGGAATATTAACGTGATATCCCTAAAGTTAACGTGTGCTGCTCTTTGACATGTCATTATGCCATTTCATAAAACTCTGTATGTTGTCATACCACAAGTAGGCACACTAGCGTCATAATTTCCACTGTTAATAAACTTGGAGAGTTTGTACAAAAGGTAAGATGAAAAGCTTATTTCTTACTTAACTGAGTGAAGAGATTTTCACATTTCTTATTGGTAGTGATTCTACCGGACACACTGTATAAATATACGGTTATTCTAAAGTAAGCTTTAAATTTAAAATGTCTGCATATAATTTCTGTACATAATTTCTTCCATACAATTGTGTTTTTATTCGCCTGCATTTGTTTAACTTTCGCAGCTATGGTAGCAGTGTCATGCTGGTATGAACAATTTTGGTTTAGAATGCTTGCAGAAATTTTGGTCTCATTCAATGCCATTGACAATACTCCAATACTTTGAGAAGGTTTCGAACATTACATGAAATGAGAAATGAAACCTCTCTGCAAAAAGTTACTAAAAATCAATCAAATAGACGAAAATTAGTCCAAAACGGAAAGAGCGTAGGCTCTGGTTTTACAAAAAGTTGAGGAGATTCGTGAAAATGTTACATATAATCACTAGACTACCTTTTACCCCCCTCCTTTCTTGTGAAAAATGGGTATATTTTCGGCTATTTTTTAGCGATTAGAAGGAGTGTAACTTATTTCTATGTACTAGGCACCGAAAATGACATTGAAAAAATTATATGTGTGTATGTGTGTGTTAATTCTCTAGCGGTAACAATTTTTGTTTATTCTTTTTTAACGAATTCGGCATATAACCATCAATTAACAAACGATTTGTCGAGTTCGTTAACCAAAAAAATTGGAAATTGAGGGTGGGGGTTAACCTAAAGGGAAATTAGAAAAATAAAAATCATTCTAGCAGCCGCAATTTTTGTTTCTCCTCAAGGAAACTCGATATAATTCTTTAAAATAAATTAATAAAAATAGATTTCGAAAATCAGAGCAATTGGACTATTAGGAGCGGAGGTTTACCAAACTCAAAATTTTAAAAATTACTCTAGCGCCATCAATATTTGTTTCTTCATAACAAAATTCTGTATATACAATTTAAATAAAAGTAAAGAAGTAGTTTCTGTTAATTCGGGAAATGTGTCATTAGGAGTAGGGGTATATTTGAAAGCCAAAATTTAAAAAGTGCTCTTGCGCTTATTTTCTCTATAACATTTTAAAATAAAATGACCAATTAATTTACCAATAAACTTTCTTTATAATGATCATGTGCTTTATATTTAAAAAAAAGCAATGTCGTGAAGATAGCAAATGTGAAATACTAATCTAATGTGTGTTTGAGAATTAATTTGCATGTAAGAGAGTTCTGTAATAACCTTCAGAAAAGTTTATGTTACATGTTTTTACTACAATAATATTAAAATCGATGTAACTTTCCATTGTTTATTGTTGATTGTATATATTTGCTTATTTCCTTGTAATTGTTTTTGTTTTATTGACATATATGGACTTCTTAAATGCACAATGTAACTCGAAATTTTCTGTTATTTCTCTCCATTTTAGTGAATGTAAAGATGATGTGAAGGGCTCAGTTCATAAACATGGTTACATTTAAAAATGTTTAAAAACAATCACATAGTGTAGCTTTGTCCATTAGCGGTTATCCTCAAGCCTAAAAGAGAGGCTTCTGAGCAAAATTTGTCGGCCGTTTCACGCCCTGAATTCCATGGAACGCTGATGACCTTAGCTTTTAAAGAGCGTCCACAAATAAATCAATCAAAAAAATCAGCGGTTTTATATTTTATTTAATTAATTGTGTACCATTAATTTTTTGTGGTTTACTTTTAATATATTTAAAATTGTGGTTTCTTTTTTTGTGTTACTTATAGATTGCAATAATTCTAATTTTGTTTCCCTAATATTATACAGTATTGCCATAACTTATTTCGTTTCATTAATTAATAAGGCCAAAATTTGGATTTTATACTTTTTACAGTTATTTTATTAAGTGCAGAATTTGCTTACTTTTCGCAGCTCTTTCGTGACAGACTTTTATTTTTTTCAGAAGATAAATATTTGCCATTTGAAACTGAGAACTGACTCATAATAGCCTAATATATTCTTTTTAATATTCCACACTCTTGCAGCGCAAAGCTGGGATTATGAAATAGCTGTCTAAGTGATATGTTTTGTCCAAAGTTAGTTTTGAGTCCGGAGGAAAGATCCAATCATAGTTGCCCATTGTGTTTTCCCCTTGGAGCAGTGCGGCATCTGCTTCATCATTATCATTACAATCATCGTCACTTGCACAAACACAAAGGCGGGCCACGGTGAAATTTACAGAAGCAGCACAGACGCCGAATGTGATAGGCCTATATTCGCTATTCACAGTGAAGACAAAAGCACGGCGAGCAAATATGTGGAAAATGAGCGGGAGATTCGGTCCAAGAGGCTGAATTATCAGAAATGTTAGCGTTAATTAGCGTAGCTTCTGCTTTCCGTAGCTCACAAATACACCTTCTATTATTACCAGGAGCAACGCTCCTTTATGAACTTCTGAATCATTTAACTCATTATTCCAAACAGTGTGCTTCTTATGCTGTGGCATTGTTCACGATTACGTTAATTATATTATTAAAAAAAGTAATTTTAGCTTTTAGATTCTTAATTTCAACGCACTGTCCAACCTTTTCCACGCTTCACATATACACAAACATTTACCCACAAGATTGTAACATTTGACTTCTTTGAAACATCTTGAAATCCATATAAATATTTTATATCTGAAACTGTGAACATTTAATGTTTATTATGTGTATTTAATAAGTTAAGGTACCCAGTAAAAAGCATAATATTTACGTTTTATATGTAAAATGCATATATGTTTCTAAAATTGTATTGTTTGTATTCTTTCAACCAATTTTATATATATTCACTGTGCCACATCCTTGACAAGCATTTTCCATTAATTTTCAATGCACACTTTATATCAAATATTTAACATTTTATTTTGATGTTGATAAAACAAATTTCCATATAGATTTTTTCGTGTTGTAGAAAAAAAATTTTATGTTACTTTTCCACACTTTTTCATAATTTATTCAAGTAATTATGAAAGATGTTCAATAATATAACTGAAACTCCAATTTTGCTCATTTTTTCTAATGAGACGTTAACATTTTGGTATAAAAGTGCGTAATAATACATTATGTAAAACATTTGAATATAAAAATCATATTAAAATGAATTATATTCAAAATATAGGCATTTTAAAGTGTAACGAATCTTTTATATGTAATACCGTTCTATAGGCATTTAAAACACTTGGTGAGAATGCGGAATATAGGATTATTCTAAAGTAAACCCGGTTTAAAATTGTCGTATCTCTCTCTGTACGTATTAATAGTATGGTATCATACACATACCATTACGCTTTAGCGATATTGTTTGTTTTTTTTTTATATTATTTGCTATAGTGTCGCACTTGTATAAACAATTGAGGTATACAATGCGAACAGCAATTTTTAACAATAGTTTTTGGAATAGTTTTGTTTATTCGAGTTCAATTCGCATCATTCAGTGTTATTACTAATGCACTATACAATATCCCAAGCTTGAGAACATTTAAACATTATGGATTGAGAGATAAACACTTCTCTATAAAATATTTTTGTAAGTTTATGAACAAGTTTGAGGAAACGGGTGCAGATACCGATAAAAAGTGATCAAGTGTAATAAAATTAGAACACTGAAATAATCTATATCGAAGAGCATTGGAAACTTTCTTATATAGTATAACAGAACAAGTATTTCTTATTTAACATACTGGAGCGGTTATCTTTAACTTTTTTGTTTATTTTTATAATATTCATATTTATTTTATAATAATAAAATTCGTTTTTACTACCAAATTTATATTTTTACACAATATAAATAATTTCCAAAGTTATGGTCATTTGAAACTGGAGCGTTGAAAAATTTCGTATTTCTATATCTTTTTGACTAAAACATATATTGGTAGTGGGCAGTTATTGGTAATAATAGGATAAAGCATATTTTTATAATAATAAAATCCAATTTTTATGAACAAATTAATAATTTTATAGAATATAAAATGTTTCCAAAGTGATGGTCATTTGAAACTGGGAGCTGAATTAATATTATCCTTTGATTATGAAAGTAGGAATTTTCAATTTCTTTAAACTTTTAAAATATTCGCATTTCTCAATGATTTTGACCAAAAAATATATTGGTAATGGGCAGTTATTGGAGATGGTAGGATAAAAGAACACGAGCAAGGTGCTACGTGAGGCAGCGTGGTTGAAGAACCCATCTTGCGTAGAGAAGTGTTAACCTGGGGTGTTTTCCCTGCCCACAAGATTAACGTGTCTTGGGTGAATTATTTGTGAGCTCCTGTGCACGCCTCATGCATTATTGCTCCACCTACCACTCTCTTATTATACATAGGTCGGGATTAAACAGAATACTACCGCAGGTTTTACCCTAAATCTCGACTAATCAGATTTTGAAGCCTGGAACAAATGAAGGATGCATGGGAAAAATCAACAAAAATGGAGCATTTTCAGGAGAGAGCAAGTAAACGTCGGGACTCTTAAAATCCACAAACTTTTGTAACTTATTCGATTAAAGTAGCTTCTAACCTCTGGTTTACTACTACTTTTAATTTAAAATAACTTTTTATTTTACACACACATTTAATTAAATGAACACGACGTGTAGATCTCCCTCAAGTATTTAGCTCCACGAAAGATTGTTTTTATAAAGATTAAGTAAATCATTATTTCAAATGGTTTGATTCATCTACTGAGTAATGAAGGCGCAGTATTTAATGAGTCAGAAAAATGTGGTTAAACTGTGTTTAACTGTAAAAACAATACAACTGCTGGGTGTAAAAAATATATTTTAAAGGGCTTGCTGGTAGGTAGATGTATATGTATATGTATATGTATATATAAGTTACACGCCTAATTATTAGTTTCCCCATTCCAATCTAAAAACCATAATCTATCTCTATTTACAGTTAAATAAAGTGTCAAAAGTCCCTGCGACTATCATTGCTATTTACATAATTAAATAAAGCGATCTAAGTCACTGCTGAAAACAATGAAATTAATGTGTTATTTAATAAAGATAAACATTGCCTATCGTGTCCCTTAAGAGCAAAGGCCTCCTAACGAGCAAGGAAAACTCGCTTTTTCCTAACATGGTGAGCTATTCCTCGCTAGTTGTTCGTATGCTGTTTAAAACACACTGACTGATTTGTTCTTTGGTTACTCCATTTCTTTACTGCACTAGTTCTTCACTTCTCGAGAGATTTCCATTTTTCTCTTCCTCTTGCTACTCTTGACCAATCTGGACCTGCATGTTCCTTGAAGAGATCTGTCTATCTTCTTCTCGGTCTGCCTTGTATCCTTTTTCCTATCCGGGGGTCCCACATAGAGATCATGTAGGTCCACCTATTGCCCTGCATTCTTGCAACGTGACCGCCCGATTGCCATTTGCTTTTGGTAGCTATTTGTGGCATGTCTGTTGTCTGAGATAACTGATTTATTAATACTACAGGTATTTTGCCCTTCAAAGTTATTCCTAGGATCTCGCGTTGCATTTTCATTGGCATATCTGAAATTTATTATTTTGTTTTTCCGTTAATGACCATGTCTGGTACTCATATAGTAATGCAGGGTATACACAGGTTTCGAGAGTCTGGAATCTATTTTCTTAGTTACTGTTTGGTCTAACAATATAAATGTAAGGGCCCAAAATGCTCTCCAGGTTAGTGAGATCCTTCTTTCTACTTCTTTTTCCACTTTATCGTGGAAGGAAATCGGTTGTCCTAGATGGATATACTCGCTCACACAAGTGAGGACTGTTTTATCTATTTTTATCGGGAATGTGGTATTTACTGACATATAAAAATTAAATTACTCTCTGGGCTCCGATTATAAATACTGCTATAGACATTGTTGATTGTAGTAAATAAACCAGCGGCAGCTCGCGGAATGTATACTTGTTGAGTATAGACCTCAGAATTTTAGAATAGTAATAACTATAATTAACACTGGTACGTGAGTGGCTTAATATGCACAACAGAAAGAAAGAAAAAATCCTTAATAGAGAAGCTGAGTAAACTAAGCGAATTCCTCACTTAATGTAGTAACTTTAAAAAAAATATAACATCCAAATTAGGCCTTATTAATGAAATGAAATAAGTTATTGTGTTACTGTTTGATATATTGGGAACAGAATTAGAATGCTTGCATCTATAAGTATCACAAAAGAAAAACCACATTTTAGAATTATTCTTATTGTTATTATTGAGATTAAATAACAAAAATTAATAGTATACTATTAATTAAATGAAATATATGACCACTGGTAGACAAATGTGTGCTGTGGGGGTATTTTTAAAAATGTTTAAATTTAGTCATGTTTATGAATTGAGCCTTTGATGTCATCTTTACATTCACTAAATTAGAGGAAAATAATAGAAAGTTTCGAGTTGCATTGTGTATTTAAGAAGAAGTTCATATGTTTCAATAAAACAAAAACTTGTTATTATTTAAATACAATTACCATATACTAAGCAAATATACACAATGAACAATAAAAAACCGAACTTTTCATCGCTTCACATTGACTTTGAAAGTTAATTTAAATGTTATTGCAGTAAAAACATGCAAAGAACATTTTTCTGAAGGTTATTAAAGAGCGTCTTATATATAAATATAATTCTCAAACACATATTAAATTAATATTTCGCAATCTTCATGACAATATTTTTGTTAAATATAAAACATAATTTTTACGCTGAATTTATTTGCTCTTTTGTTTTCAATAATAGAGAGAAAATTAAACGTAAGAACGCTTTTTAAATTTCGGTTTTTAAGTATACCCCTACTCCTAACGATCCAATAGTCCTAACTTTTAGAATATATATTTCTTATTTTTTTAATGTGGAATATACTGAATTTTGTTGTGAAGAAATAAAGATTGGTGCCGGTAGAGCGATTAAACTTTGGGTTTCAAGTAAACCTGCTCTCCTAATATTCCGATTTCACTGATTTTCAGAAACTATTTTTTTATTTTATATCGTTGATATATATCGAGTTACCTTTAAAAGTAATAAATTTGCGGCCGCTAGAGTGATTTTTAAATATCGCTTTCGATTTTCGGGTATATTCCCTCTTAACAGTCCAATTGACCTTATTTTTGGTATTTACTTTTATCAATTTATTTTAAATAAATATGCAGAGTTTCGTTGAGAAAAAACAAAAATTGCTACCGCTAGAGCGTTAACGACACATAAAACACACACATATTTTTTCAGTGTAATTTTGGGTGCCCTGTAAATAGGATCGATGAAGATTTGAAGATTTTTTTTAAAAAAATCATATCATGGGTACAACCGCAATCTACATTCCTTGGGAATTCCATAAAATAGAGATCATTTTAAAAAATATCGTAGCAACGCACCTATTTAAAATAAAAATATATAGCCTGATTTTACTAACAGCAAATATGCCGATGACCTTTTAATGAAAGTCTTGAATCTGATAATGAAGTCTGTTTCTACAGAAATCATTATACACTTCCTGTGTTTTCAAAATACAATTTGATTCCAATTAATTCTTGGAGTTAGTCTGCTCTGTTTTTTTTTTTTTTTTTTTTTTTTTAATTCCAACGTTTTCTTTCAATTTTATAATGTAAGCGTTGTATAGAGTATATTTTCTTTACAGTCAATTACTGCAAAACAAATTAAGCAACTACTTTCCGAATTCACATTAAACTTCATTATCCTGTCATTCAGTAACAGCTGACTACTAACGAAACGATGGATTATTGTATTGGAGAGTATGCATGAGAACAGTATTACTTCAAATGTGATATATTTGACATTGAAATAACTTTTAAGTTTTCCCACATTTAATATGTGGTATTTCATGAACAGTTTCCCTATAATTATCTAATATTCTTTTAAAATATTACTTAATAATAATCAGTCATAAAAGAAATATAGGCAACTTTACTGGAAACCGTGGTGTATACACATATTGATGGGTAAGGTTCCTCCTACCTGCCCCGATCAAAATACTCCACAACTTACCAGACATTAGTTTGCACCGCGACTGCAAACCAAGCCCTCTACAGATAATAGCCTAAATACAAAAGACAGAAGTCCCTTACAGATAATTTTTATTACGCATAAAGCTTATTTAGCAATAGTTGTAGCAAATTAAACGTTGATCTTTTTTGGAAGTAGAGCAAATTGGCAACCTCCTAGGGAAGCCGCGCTTTATATAAAGTCTCCAAAGCAAACCATGCGAGGACGCTCCACTTGACGACACTTATATCCTGCAAGGGCTTTATTAGCAGATTTCAGGCTATAAGAAATGTTGTCATATAAGGGGTGGCACTTTTCTAATGGCAACAAGCATGTCAACCACCAGGCCCCATCGCCGACTCAGCGCTGTTTGAACATTTTCCGCACGTGCGTGTCAGGCAGCAAGGATCCCCGTAGTCGTGACGTAATCCAGACATATCCCGTTCGGTGTGAACCTAATTCAAGGTGACGTAACAGCCAAACCCTAGGGAATCGACAGTGTTAAAATGTCGCTAGGTGTGGAATGAATGTTGTGGGATTCCCAAACAGCCACACGGGGAGGTAGGTTCAATCTCACGTCGGATTTTACGTTCTGCACTCTCTCATTCCCACTGCTCAATGTAATGCTGCTGTAGAAATCAACAAGATACTTCAGCATGCTCATTGATTCATCAAAAAAGGAATATTGAGGCTTAATATTAAGCAATTTCTCTAATAATACTGCTTCAATAACAGAAAGCATTCAATATGCATGTATATATATATATATAATATAAAAGAAAAATAAAAATAAAGTAACACTATTAACAATGTAACAAATTAACAGTATTTATAAAAGCAGAAAATGATCAAACACTAAGAAAAAGTCACACTTGAGATCGCTATATGACGAACTCGTTGAGTCCTTCTATGGCAAGAAGACAAGTGACGGTGATAAAAGTAAATATTGAGTATCGAAGGTAGCGTTATGCATGGAAACAGATGAAACTAGAAATGAGAGTGTGGGGAGGGGGGGAGGAATTAATACGTACGATTTAAACCAGGTGGTATATAGCTGCCATTTCTCTATCTCTGAGTAAACTTTCAGAGCATTGTGTAGGTAACGCATCAATAAGAGTTAGACTAAAAGCATCATCAAAATCCTTACAGTGAGATAAGGCATGTTGGGCAACCGGGAAGGGGGACTTGGTTTTAACAGAATTTAAAATGTTAATTATATATATTAATTAACATTAAAAATAACAACATTGGTGACTACATAAACTGCACAAGAGAAACAAAGTAATATTTCATTGTTCTGCTAACATTACGGGATATGTTCCATTTCTTCGCATACTTATAATTATTAAACAATTATATAAAATAATACTTTTTGACAATATGTTTTATGTTTAATTTATTAAATTAAGGAAATATACTCTTAATATGCCAACAGTTACTATATGAATCATGCCATAAACTCAAGTTTTACTTCAGCTACAACTATGAAAATATAATTGATTTCAATATAATAAAATTTCAAATACAAACATTATTCTAACACTTAATGTGGCCTTAAAGATAGATTGAAACTCATAGTTCTTCATAAATTTCTCGCTTTTTGCAGTTCCTTTTTCATGAGAAAATTGTGAAATTAGGTCATAAAATAAAATCATAAAATATTTTATTTCTAATAGTAAATATAGCTGCTGCACATATTTCACACATTTACCATTTAAAGCTATATCATTTTGCAAGAGTTTGCTGAAAAATGCATACAGAACATTCCATGTGAGATTATGCGTAAAATAGAACTGGCCACTACATTTTTAAATGCAATACACACAGGAGATTATTTCAGATTATTTGAGTTAGGGGTCACCTGAAAGCTGCTGCTTACTGTGGAAGTACAGCCGCTATAACCGGAAAAAGCGAGATAGAGACGCCGCGCTTAAAATTAGTGTTTTTATGATTACTTAAAACATAAACTGATACTGTATTTAAAGCTTATAATAATAAGCAATATTCTGTGTTATAAGATACTTTGAAAATGATGCCCCTCAACGGCAATAAATTGCCTACACGTGGGTAGGAAATTCCGTATTTCATATAACTTTTCTTTTGCTTTTCCGAACACGTATCAAGATACACTGTCTCTCGTAACTTTTTAACAAGTTGGCGAACAGTTTCTCTACCTGGAACAGGTTGCCAGTTTTCTTGCGAGTCGCCTAATCACTTCTCTGCAAGAATCTTTTTTCACATACGTATCTATAAAAATAACGTTCTTCAAGACTATTAAGTTCAAGCATAGCTGTAGAAGAACAATTAGCACAAAGTTGACACACATGAAAGCACCAAGTGACACACAAACTCACAACCACTGCTAACAAAGCCTCTCGCAATATAATTACAAGGTGCTATCTGCATATGCATTATACGGTCTTGACGACTGACTTCTCCCAATACTCAGCAATCTGTGCCTGCCCGTAACTCAGTGATCTATAAGAGCTAAGCTGGGAACACATGACTATAACTTTTCTTCCGTAGTTTTTCCTGTCCATGTTTTGACTGCAGATTTGGCAATTATTTGCTAATTTCCCATACAGGTTCGGGACTAACAAAGGGGCTATTTGCCTCCTTGGGGACGATCTATTTCATTTCTCTTTATATCGTAATCATTTCACATATATCGTGACTAAAGAAAGTTGTCCTATGACAATATCAGCAGTTCCACACCAAGTTATTTTTATTTTTATTTGGTGACATTCAAGAGCTTTAAGAACAGCTTGACTATTTTAAGAGATTGAAAATGTTCTTGCTTTTATAGCTTCCCTCAATTCCTCAATTAAAGAAAGCCAGAATTGCCAATATTGCAGGCTAAAAACAATACAGTGTCTTCCAAGACTGCAACTTAATGTTATTTTAGGAAATGCACTTTGTATCTCAGCTGTGGATGCTTCTTTGCATGTGATCACGTCATCCATCTGCAGAAGATGGCTCTGGACCCCTTCCAGGTTCTGCCCTTCTGATCAATTCTCCCGGGGACTTAAAGGAATTCTAAGGGATGTATCAAAACAGTTTCTGTTGTCTGATATTCCTAAATCAGAAAGTGTCCAGTGCTATAATTTCTTCTCTGTTTATCTGCCTCGCTTTAACAGCTACCTCCAGCTGTGTTAGATAACGCGAAACTTGTAACTTTAGAAGGCTCCCGTAGTGCAAGCCAATACCTTTGGTCACCAAATCGAAACGTAAAATCTACGATTCCAACCTCAGGAACCCATTGTTAATATTCATTTTAATTGTGTTGGATTTCTTCGTTTATTTTCATATATGTTTTTAAATCATGCACATTCCTACAATGTGTACTTAAAACTTATTTTTTGGCTTTCCTTTCAGGGCACATACACAACCCTAAAGAATGTGAATAGACCAATCAGAGCTAGAACTAACATAAAGTGAAGAAAATTGACAAATGACAAGCGTCTAATAACGTCAATAATGTTGTCTGGAACAAACGCGGGACGGCAGACGTACCAAACATCAATACTAAACTAACGAATTTTAAACATCTCCGTGGAGTAATCGTCGATTATTGGAAGACGGGAGTTCGAGTTCAGTTCGCGTACATAATTACCTCATTAGAATTAGAACGCGAATTTATAAATGGAAATGTAACACGTCGTGAAAGTATTAGGGAATAAATATACGAGAGTAGTGAAGTTAAACTTATACTAAATATTGTTATACTTTTCAGCAGACTTAGAAACGTTGTCGTAATTATCAGTTTTGCTAGAGGAGAAATACATTTACAATCACGTCTGTCTTGAGATTCGTTCTACTTATTGTAACAATGTAACAATCTTTCATTCGAAGAATTGTACTTATCGAAGACAACAATAAACCTCGCTTATTATTCAGCAACCGATGTGATTTTTAATTAATTTCCTTCTTCAACCCTTTCGCCCCAGATAATAAATCTGAAAATATCCAGCTAACAAAATAACAACAGAATCTACCGGGAACCAGGAAGACGACGCAATTGCTCCCGAAGGTGGATAGGGAAAGGTGATACGGCAATGCATATTTCTTCTCATCGTCGGGCTAATTTAACTTAATAAATCGAGAAGTAATTCGCATTCTTACAAATTATCACGCCATACATAGTCATTACAAAGTGGTACCAACTTTCATCTAACACTACATATGGAGTACCAACGTTTCGCTATTTAAAATATTATCGAACCCCAATCCCACTAATTTATCATTACAACGTGGTGCCAATGTTTTGCTACTGTAATATACACAGTGGAAACAAATGAAACGGCAAACGTTGAGAGTTTGAGCAAAACAAACCTATTTTTCTAATGCCATCATCTCCTATGAGGAAATATTTTTCCAGATGTTAAGTAGCGTAAATCATTTGCATCGACAGAGTTATAAAAAATTTACAATCATTTTGTTTTATCAAAGAAGTTCAAAATTACTTTCGCACACCTCTATACGAAGATTACTTCTTAACGCGACCAATGACTGCAAGGTGTCTTTTTGTAATGTTCCTTGCTGCTGCAATTGTCCTGGCTACCAAGGAAGAAATCAGGAAATGAGGGGCGGCCTTCATACAGGACCATTTCTGTCAATCACTTCCATCCCTATTCAAATGTATACAAACCATACCCGTTAGTTCACTTCAGGTGTGTCGCTCTGTGTTAGTTAACAAGTACTGCCTTGGGTCAAAATATACAATAAAACTACGAACTTTGAGCAGTCTCTAAATTGATAAAACGTGTCTGAAAAATAAGGAAAGAATGTATTAAAAAAGAAAGTGTTTTACTGTCTCGTGCAGAGTTCCCAATCAATAATCGGCATATCATAAATGACCACCTTGCTTTGTAAGCCAGTGCTAAACAAAGGACGATAGATAGCGTGCTTGTTGACAAGTTATAGCATAAGCGGTACTTATACCAACTTTGGAACTTTTGAATTACTTGACGGTAATTCTAACATTAATGCAGAAATTAAAACATGTGCATTTCAAAAAATAACACAAAACATAAATATTATGGTTTGTAACCAATACATAAGATATAAGTCATAATTCATGGAAACTATTTTTTTTCCCTCCCGAAAAGAGACAACACGAAAAATCTACGTAAGATATACGATTGAAAGCATATGGCATGTACTTTCGAATAAAAACCTACCAGATTGTGTATGTGAGCAGCGCTGCCTGTCTCAGTACGCCCCGAAGTTCAGTTGGTGAGCGATAGTGGAGGAAAGGGGGGCACGAAGAGTGAACGATGTGCGTATATGCAAATAGCATTTCTCCGTTGGAGGATGCCACCCAGAGAGACGGGAAGCAATGGGTGCTCGTACGGTGCCCTATCAAACAGTGACGAGGTGAACAGAGGCCTTCAAACAGTGCAGAATGTCAACTGCCGATTTGTCGCTCGGTGACGTCAGGCGAGGATGTACGTTGTGGTGGAAAGTGCTTTAGTGATTAGAGGCACTGGAATTAGAAGAACAAACAGGAATTTTGACAAAAATAATGCGCCATGTTTTACGGGAGGACCTGAACATGCGGAAAATGTGTGCAAAATGGACGCCACATCAGTTAAGTGAGATACAGAAGTGGACTCGCTATGGATCATGTATCAATTTTGAAATATTTCAGGAAGAACGGGATGCCATGTTGAATCGCATCAATGCAATTGATGAAAAGTGGGCAAGGACTTATGAACTCAAGCAACGGTCCATTGAATGGTGTCACCATGTGTCACCTCGCAAAAACATGTTTCACCAAAACCCCTTCACACAAAAGTCATGATCATTCGGCATATAATAGTGCAGCTGTGCTTGCATGTCATCCAGTGCGTGAGGAGATCACCGAGGTTGTTTTGGTGTCATAATTGCGCCGTGCCGTACGCACCAAACGGCCGGAACTTTTAAACAACGCCATTATTCTTCACATAATGCACAACTCAGACAGCCAATAGTGCCAGGTGTCTTTTACAGCGGTGGGGATAGAAAATTCCTCCAAGTCCGCCATGTTAGCCCGATCTCAGTCCCTGTGATTATGGTCTCATCCCCAAAATGAAGCAGATAGTGCTTGGGAAACGTTTTGTTAACAAAGCGGCTATTTTGACAGCATTGGACGTAGAGGTGGCTCACGTTAGCATCTCGCCTGCAACAGATTCATCTCTGGTTACGACACGTCGATGTACTTGGAGACAACAATTGGATTACCTGGGAGACCCATCTTGTGACAGATTTGCAACCCCATGTAAGTAGCTGTTTGTAACTTTTGCTCATGCCGTAATAAATCAATGTTGTCAAGTTGCCTGTGTTTTGCCTCTTGGCTACGAGGGCCGCCTACATCCAGCCTTCCGTTGGTGACACCACTCGGCAGTAAATGCCGTATACTTTCAATCATATATCTTAGATTTTTCGTAATGTCCATTGCTCTCGAGGGAAAAAAAGGTTGCCATGACTTATGGCTTATCCCTCGTACAAAGCAATAGTTATCGAAATGCTCACGCAGTAATATGGTGCAAAAGAATGATTGAAACTTTGAAAAATCTTCGATGACAGTTACATTTTATAAACAAGAAGCAAGTCGTGTGGAAAGTGAAAATAGAACACAAAATAAAAAGAAGAGCTTTCTCAGCCTAAACAAAGTCAAACAGTGTAATTTGAGCTGGATGCTATCTCCCTCAGGCGTGGAAAAAAGGAAGTAAAACAAACGGGGCAAACACAATTGGAGAAGAAGGCGTCTTCCCTTCGCTAGCTCGTTGACTTTCCAGCGAGAAGAACCAATTACTTAATAACTGTGCACCTAAACGAGGAGGAGGTGCCTAGATATTGTTAACGAGGAACAAAGGGCGAGCAAAAACAAAAGCTGCGTGAAACAACAAAAAAAGTGAAGGGAGCAATTCCATCTACGTACTTCCTCTTCGAATAGGACAAAACACACTCGCACTAGACGAGAGCAAGAACTCAAGATAAATGAGCGAGACACCTGTCGCTTCATGCCAAACGAGAAAATGACATAACCTGGACAATGCCTTCTTTATCTTTAAAATTCGTACTGTTTGTTACCTGTGGTTTATGCAAGAAATTGCTACATGCAATCCGCTCATTTTCTACTACTCCATGCAAAATAAAAGGTTTTAGCTTTCATTTCTATTCTACTTCCCAAATTGGTAATAAAATCTATAAATTTCACTCAGAACTTTATGTTTAACATCTAATATAAATGTATCAGAAAACGTAATTTTTCATAATGAAAGATTACCAAAATTTCATTATTATTTTTTGTTTTTTGCTTCTTGTGCGACATTCCATTTCATTTAGACAGTGAACAAATGAAAGCGCCTTAAATGTTCTTTAAAAAATAAAAGCCAGTATTGATGGAACTAACACTAATCTAAAAACATTCATATCAAAAGCTATATCAACGATCACATAGTTATTATAACATTAGTTTAGAATGATTTACGTTAATGCATGAGTAAATGTTTAAAGAATATGCAAGGCAAGTTTCATACGCTATATTTAATATTCAGAACTATAATAATATATTGTAATATAAGTGTTGAAAGGCACATATTTCGCATTCGAGTGTAATTAGTTGCAATTTCACTCAAGAATTGCAGTGAGTCTTTTAACAAATATGCTACATACTATTTTTATACTATCATTTCACAATGTAACTATTTTTAATTTATCATAATTTATTTTATTTGGAAAGTTAAAAATAAAGAAAACTAGAAATATCGAATCGATTAGTAGTTCTTCATATGTTTGTGTAGTTCGCGTTAGTGTTTTGTTAGTTATTGTTGATTTTATAGAAACATTTATTAGCTCGATATGACGTTTAACTGAAAATTATAATGGAATTTGGCCAAAGTGACGAGTGTGTTATGTTGGCGTATTTTCTGAAGATATCGAAGGTACTGAAATCTTCACATTGTGGTTTATGTATTGCATGTAATTTGCCTTGCTTGAATAATTTCGTAAATTTACTATATTGTATTGAATTAAATTGTGTTATATAGCAAGACTACTATTTTCAGCTGTAATTTATAAAATAGTGTTTAAAGTAATGTCGCAAAGTGTGGTGCAAAGTCACTTTGCAGCACTAATCTTCAATTGTTTTATTTCAATGGCGCTATATTGCTACTTCAGTTTTAAAATTAGGTACGCATTAGTTACTTTATTATATGGTAGAATAAAAAGATATTATATAAATAGAATTAATATTAATGCCGATTTACTAATTAATTAAACTGGAATCAATGCCTTTTTTCCTTATATTTTACGAGGTCATTTTGTTCATAGAGATTATTTAGTTCGTTTGTCTTATTTAATTGTCAGTGAAGATGAATTTACCTCAAGAAATTTCATCCCAATTTTGATTTGTTTATTTACGGACGATCTTTAACATCTCAGGTCATCAGCGTCCCATTCAATTCAGGGCGTGAAACGGCCGACAAATTTTGCTCAGAGGCCTCTTCTTTCAGGCTTGAGGTTCTTTTTCGTGCCGTAAATGTACGACACGGGACCCACGACTTTACTCTCCTTCCGAAGGAAGCCATACTTAGGATTTTTACGCCCGAAAAAATCCATCGATCCTAGCCGGGTTCGAACCCGCGATCTTGAGTTTAGAAGGCAAGTATGGTTATAACTACACCACCAGGACATCCCAATTTGAAAACTAAAATGTCACTAATACCGAGAAAACCTTATCGAAAGGAATATGACTAATTCATTAATTGAATGAAGGGTAAAAAATATTAAAAATATACCAGAAAGTTTAGTGTTGACATATGATTTCAGAACAGGTTATATTATCATTTGGTAGCTATTTACTTATTAATGTTTATTAATTTTGTAATAATGTTCTGCAATGATTGATTTTGTTTTCAATAATATATAAATTGTTTCCTTAATATCATTCTAATATAATGCTCAGTTCTTGGCAGCATTTTTATTAATGTAAAAAATTTAACTGCGCACTTGTGTCTATGGTAATTTTATGCAACTAGTGTCAGAATTGATGATTTTGACAAATAATATAAAGACTATTTGTAATTCTGGGACACAAAATAGAATTTAAGTGCAGAAATTGTTGCAAGGACTGTAAAATTAAAATGTTAATGACTGTGGCATGTTCTATGAGATATATTTAAGGAACAACTTTAATATTTTAAAGAATTTACTGACTTTTACGCTAGACCTAGAGCCAGAAAAGTACATTTTTTGTCAATATTGTCTCACTTTGCTGTCCGCGAACCAGAACAATTATAATATTCTCTTCGATGTACAGAAACGAAAGAGTATCAACGCTTTAGCCAACTGTTCCGTGAAAGTGTATTAAGCTAAAGTTGATTAGGTGTGTAATATATGTAGCTTGTTGGTAAAATTAATTTGTTTAATGTCGCAACCACAAACAGCAGCTATACAATTACCAGGGCATAAGAAGTAAAGATGTCTCCCTTTAGAAACATTGTGTAAGATTTTTTAGATATTTTTTATTTAAAATATTCCCCATTGCTAGATGCAATGTGACATATGGGTGTATTAAAATAATGATAATACTTATTAAGATATACCTAGTCTTCCATAAATATTATTACAATTTCTAGTTAAGTTACAACAACGTATTTTATTGATTGTTCATCTGCTTTTCATACATCGTTCTCTTAAGCATTCCAAACATTTAGCACTAAGCATTTAAAGAGATGGAATGAAATAGTCTAAAGTCACAAAGTGTAAAATTTCCAGGAAAATATTTTTTAAGTTTGAAAAAAATCCATAAAAACAAAAATTTTGATAGATTATAGAATTTATAAGTGGACTATTGCTATATCTTGAAGCTCTTAGGGCAAAATCTACCGCCTTCCTTCTTTCATGTACGAATTCAAAAATGTTTTGTTTAATGTGAGAATTCTTCCTTTGCGAGGAACAGTAAACATCTTTCTTATAGCTTTAGTTGCAAATGTCAATTTCTGTTGCCACCATAAGCGAACATTTACTTCGGCTTGAGCTCTGTCCCTAGCTTTCTTTTACCATTTAATCAGTCAGTATAAAGAATTACTTTACGCTTGAAAATAGCATCATAAGATTTTCTTCTCTGTTTATCTTCCATTTCGTGACTATGATTCAAACATTGTATGTAATAATAAGCCAACAATAAATGCAACGAATTTCAGAACTGCAACAATGCATTATGACGTAATAAACAAATTCGAATGATGTTACCCGCAAACCACAGAGCGGATTAGCGTTCTAATCTAATGCGCACCACAATTTTGAATACTAAATTGAGCAAAAAGGTGCTCATTAGATTCCGTAAATGAGAGGGGCAAAAATATATGTACATACATATAGAAATAAACGCCCAAAACGTTTTGAATATTTTGAATATTACGCATCATTAGTTTCACTCGTTTTTTTGAACATAAAATACTGTTTAAAACATTTTGCAGCCACTCTTATGTATTTAGATATCATTTTGAGTCTATAATTTCCCTTATTGTGTGATCATTAAAATGAGTGCAATTTTATCATTTTTTTACACCTGGGTCACTTGAAATGTCTAATGGTAGTGTTGTTCTTGTATTGTTGTTAAATCAATTTTATTATATTTTTGATTAGCACGCAATTTTATGTGCTAAAGATGCTGTTAATTCAAGAGGCGGCTACTAAAGCACTTGCCCTGTTGGAAGATGAACAGAGCATGCATTATGTTGCCCAGGTGTTGCGAGTCAATGTCTCTGTTTTGCAAAGGACATACCGAAGGCTCAAGGAACTTGGCGTCTACTGCAGAAGACAAGGATCAGGTCGCAGAAGTATGACATCTGCCAGAGTTGATCAATTTCTGCGGCTACAAGTTTTGCATGATCATCACACAACAGCCGTAGAAACTCAAACTCTTTTACAAAAGGCAGTCAATGTCAGGAACAGTGTGAAGGAGATTTGAAGAAGCACAGCTCAGTTCTAGAAGCCCCGCCAGAGATCCCTTGCTTACCCAGCAACATCGGCAAACACGCCTTGCCTTTGCTCGTCAACATCTGGAGTGGAGTGAGGAGCAGTGGAGAGTTGTCTTATTCACGGATGAGTCGAAGCTCAGCCTAAGATCGCCTGATAGCAGGGAAAGAGTATGGAAGAGAACTGGAGATGTGGAAAAACGATTATCAAGTGTTCCTGAGAGCCTCAATGAACTTTGGGAAGCTTTGCGTGAACAATGGGAGGCCAAACAACAAGAAAACCTAAGGACCTTGATCCTCAGCATGCCCTTAAGGTTGTAAGCCATGACACAAGCCAGAGGAGGAAACACCCGCTTCTGAGGGTGACACTGAATGTTGAAATATGTGTCCTTGTTTTACCCTGTGGGTAAAAACAAGACCATTATGAAATGCGATTAACTTGCATTCATGTTCATGCTCACACAAGAAAGGAAATTTTATACCCAAAATGATATCCAAATGGATAGTAGTGGTTGTAAAATGTTGCAAAATATTTGGAAAAGTATTCATTGTTTAAAAAATCAATGAAATTATAATAATTCCTATATAATAATGCGTGAAATTATAAATATTAAATAAATTTGTGTTGCTTTTTATTTTATTTTATTTATCTCTTTATTTTTTGCCTCAGTGTATACATATAGGGCGCAGATAAAGTTGTGCGTTGGTAAAGAATACAACTAGAGCATGTTTCACTGTATCCACTGATTTACTTGCTTGCAGAGTAAGCCGAGAAAGGAGATTATCTCATTAGTTCGCCGTTTTTAGGAAGGTAGATCCCTAGAGTACTCGGATCTTTCATACACTTGCGTGTGTATGTTTCTTGAGTGCAAGAGGTTGAAGTTTGCCGTGACGTCAGCACCCTCCCCCAACTTACGCTTCAAGGCACATCGCATCATCTGCTTGACGAACTCTCATATTTATCAAGACTAACAATTACTGACTGTGCTTGGGTTGGATTCTGTCACTGAAAACAAGTCTTGTTTACTGGATCATCCCCATGGTACACTGAAAAGTGTAATTACACGCTTGTGTGGACTGTTACATTATTAATAACAGGATATTACTAGTGTATCGGTGATACCTAGTGGTCTAAAATAGTTCACATGTGTTTCATATGGTTAGCTTTTCCAATTATTACTATACTTGAATCCATTTGTACACAAGAAGCACATAAACCCCAAAATAATATTGAAATAAAAGCATGGGGAATGTTTAATAGGAAATTTGCCAGTTTACTACTGTAGGATAACAGACAGAGATGTTTCTATCATTAGGTCACATGGTCTTATGCCCTGTCAATTGCGAATGAAAAAGACATTAGTTAATATTGTCTTTTCTCTCTTTTCAAACGTTTTCTCTTGTGTATCGTTACTGAAATGGCTGACGAGGGGGTATTGACATCTTTTGTAGACAATCCAAGTGGTCTATACTTGCCCTCAGGGTCTAAATGGTGAGTGTGGTTAGGTATACCGTTATGGGCTAAATGGTTACAATTTGTGACCACATGTCTCCAAAAAGTACTCGCTGGTGAAATCAGAAGGTATCTTACAATAGCTGTCACATTGAGAACAATATGACTTACCTTCCGTTAGGCTGCTGAACCTCTCGGAGTTTCAGAAGGGTGTAACAAAGATAAACGAGGTCATTGCTAATATCGTTAGCTTCTCTATTTCTAAATTATTTCTGAAGTGACTGGCTGTGAAAAGATAAGTCGTTTGTAACATTTTTCTCGATTAGTGAAATTTTATTCTGGGTTTCAGTGTAATAAACATGTGATCAACAATTTCGTTTAATTTGTTAAATACTTGCAAAATAAAAATGCAAAATAAAAATGTGTGCTTTTGCTTTTAAATCCTGAACCATCCTAAACCTTTAATGTGAAACTCTATGACCATTGATAGGCTGAACGTACTGGCAATGCTGTGTTTTAATAAGAACACGATGCAGAGCATTCCTGACTTCAAAAATGATGAGGAATTCACTCAAATGAAAGACAGGAAAATTAAAATTATAGGTAAAGATTTAAACCAAGCTCAAATCTGTGACGCTGTGCCTGATTTCTATAATCCATATAAACATAGTTTTGAGAAAATGTCTTTAAAGTTAACAATTACATCATCTCTTATGGAAAAATGTACACTTTCTTCTATTGTGCAAAATCCGTACTAGGTGCAAGTTTTTCTCTCACTAGAGACTACAAAATATTATTTCTTTTACAAATAATGCAAATACTTCACGGGATGTGATTATAATGTTTGCCGAAAATGAACTCCTCTCAGACACGTTACATAGACTCACATATTTACCAATTTTCTGTGAATGCAACGGTTCTTCATGCAGCATGACATTTTGTTACTCACATACGCGTGTTTCAATAGATTATGTATCCGGTCAGACAAAAGCATGTTTAGTATGTATCCAAGTGACCTGAAAATCCTTTTGGGTGGCTCAGTCAGTAACGCTAGGTGCTGTGTGCGGTGTGACGATAGCTTGTGCTTTGTAGAGGTATCTGCCCTGAAGCCTGGTATGGAAGCGGTTCGTTTGAAGATCATGAACTCCAGGGAGGAATGCTCAATCTGAAAACAATGAGTACCTCATCGCACGTGCATTCTGGCCTTCCGGTGTCTTCCCCATCTCCTCCATTACTCCGTAAGTGCTCTCGTCGGGGGCTTAAGCTAAAGACCAGCCCTTGAAAAAGAATGAAATACCATAATATCTTCCTCCATCCTTACCAATCCAATCCGAGTGACATCTAACATACCAGTATTCTGAATAAGAATATCTCTAAAACAATAAACAAAACGAACATGTATTTCATGGCCCCTCATACTTAATTTTTTCATGGTAAGCGCTAGTTTTGCTTTTAGACATGTGGAACACGTCTCTTTTGAAAAGTCTTGGTAATGATTTCGATAGTCATGCAAGTAATGGCAACTTTACATAGTTTATTGTTTCTTCAAGCAATTTTCGACCTCCTAAACGTTGAGTGAGAAGGCTTCCAGTTGCTTTTAACTTTTAAACTAATTTATGTATGCAAAAATTTAATGATATACGTATTTCATCAAATTCAGCTCGAAATACTGACTACCATGCTTTAAATAGACCTTTTCCCCTATTAACGAGGTACACAAGCCGTATGCTTGCGCGCATTGTTAATCATACTGAAATTCACAGCTGCTGAGTTGCGGTGACGCGAAACTTAGACAAATGAAGTTCACTGGGTTCATTTACATCGTTGAAGTTATGTGTACTTATACTATATACATCATCTGAATAAAAAAGTTTTTAGACAATAGTTTGTGGCCTGTAGCTATAAAACCATTCTATATTACTTTTCACTCATCCCTGTGTTTATACATATTTTGGGGAGCACCAAGCACTTTTTAATGTAAAGACAACTCCGTAGCTTTCTTCCAATAATAAGCTAAAGAACGGAAGTGTCATTTAAAACGCATGGTGTAATACAGAAGCACTCTAGCCTTGTAATTATAAGCCAAGCTTAAGAGAAACTACAGACAAAGCACTGAACAATAAATCTCTCTCCTGTTTTACCCCCTTCGTCTCGTCCTCCTGCTTTTCAAGGTATAGGCAAATTGCCTGTTCCCCTTTAAGCTGTTTCTTCCCTCTCCTCGCTATATATCTATCTCATTTGACATGCAGTCGCATGCTATTTTGAACAGTCGAAGTGTTCGTTCTTTGTGTATATTGGATCTATTTATTTGATATTATGAAACTTTATTAGTAATTGAGGAGAAATGCTCTATTATAGCCTTAAGCAATTTTTATTTCATCATATGATGTCTATATTTTATATCTGTGTTTACACTATATTTTGGGTCACATTTGGGGTTGTTCGGAAGATGTGAACTTTGATTTTATAAATATTGTTTCATTTGTCAATGTTTTTTGCGAATTCTGTCCATATCATTTTCAGTTTTGAAAATACTGATCTCTATTTTATTATTTGCATCATTAATTGCACATTTTAAGCAACTAGCATTCTTTAGTAATGTTTATAATTTTCCACTGTTTATTTTATTATTGAAAAATTGGAAATCTTTGAATACTCTGCTGTATTTTGTTTAAATTATGCATATCTTCCCTTTGAATTCGAATAAAAACCTCTTATTACAAACCACAGTTTTGGTTGTGCCCTAACAAGTAGATAAATTGCAAAATAGGTATAATAGTCATCACATTTTGTTCCAATGATATAACCCTTTATTATGAATGCTTTTTATTTTCATATTAATATGTATATTTATATTTGTCAAACATAAGTTAAGTATTAAACCTATTTATCCTTTTACAAAGAATTACATTTACACAATTATGGGAAAAATTTATGCAAAGAGTTTATATGTAGAAATAGGGTTGAAAAATAAATATCTTAAGAATAATAAAATTGTTGGGGTTTGCGGTCGGGGTGTGCAAATATCACTGAATAATGAGGAGGAATTTTCTTTCACACAACACTTCCACTTTTATTGGTACACAAATCTCACAATTTCCCCGACTTACGGTTTGTCCCCTAGTGGCAGGCTCTAGAAATACAAATATTGTGACTAGAGGGAGCAAGGGTGTCTATTCCACTATGTCGCTGTACGTATCTCATTCTGGTCTTTCTCCAGTGGAATGACACTTGCCCTTACAAGCTGAATGCATCTACAGCCGGCAATCCCGAGCCATAGCGAAGAAAGTCGACTGGCAACCATACGATAAATATTATGGTATAATATTACTTTTTATGTTTTATGTGTTTTATGTATTTTATTTATTTATTTATTTATATATGTAGCTAAAATTAAATTAAACTAATTTAATCTAACTTTAGCTAAAATAAAAACTAGCATTTATTCTATAAAGAATAGTGTAGAAAAGGTGTTATTATGAAGTAATATGACTTTTTTGTGTTCTATTATTTTTCTTAAACTTAAACTAAACTAGCCTGGCCTAACGTATACAAAAGTAGCATTTATTCATTTAAGAATATTGTAAAAAAAGATATATTATGGAGTAATATTATTATTAGAATTTTTTTAATGTTTTTGGCTATTAAAATCGTAACCAGTCAACAGACTTCGCTACCGTTCTGGATGCCGGCTACACTTGTAAGGGTAAATTAGGATGACCAACTGCAAGGATCTGCTTGCTCTTCAGCAAAATAAGGATGGTAGCCCTGGTTCTTCCACCTACCCCTGACACCAGCTCTTCAATCCGCGCTCTTCTCCAAACATGTCGAGTCTTCATACAAGAGTACAACGTCTCCAGTCCTTGGTGGGCCTCGCTGGTTTCGCGGTGTTTTCACTTCCTGATAGTTCCTCAGCTGAAGCACTGCTTCCAAATATTCTGAAGAGTTCTGCCTTGATTGAAATTCTGAGGCCACTTTTTCCCTATCGCCATCTTCCCCATTAGGAAGTGAGATGGGATTAACACATCGCCAGCGTTCGTGTCTGCAGCGAGTGGTCTGCTGCTGAGGGCGGTTTCAATATATTCCACTATACTTCCTCGACAACAATTGGCCTGTAATGCTTGTGTGATGTAGGCGTTTACAAATGTGTAAAGGGTGGTCAAGAGGATGTGAGCTTATCTTGAACAAAAAAATTATTAATTGAACTTCAAGCATACTCCTGGTTCTTAAAACTTACCTTACTGTTGTTCGACAAGTCCGTGCAAGCTCAAAGTGTGGCAGCATTAGATTGTTTTCAACGTTGCCTTGGCAACGCGATGAATACTAAGGAATGATGAACTTGGTTATAAACAGTTAACCAACCCTTTTTGTGTTTGACAGCCATTTTCCTGCTTAAGTTTGTAAACAAACGTTCAAAATGGAAAAAGACAAAAGACATTACTTTTTAAGGGACAGCACCCGCAAAATCTAAGGCGAAGCTGATAAACATAATGGCAAATCTACACCTTCGCTTAGTATGGCATATAAATACTAGGTGAGTTTAGATATGACCGAACGAGCACAAACGATGCGGATCTAGTTATGATTCCCGAAATGCTTCAAAAAAGAAAAAAGAAAGAAAATCCATCCTTTGGTGCCGAGGATTCGGAGACTGAAGGTGCGGAAATTGCTGAAACTGTGGGCATTTTTGAAGATGGCGCGCATATTATTTTGCACAATCATTTGCGAATGAGAAAGATATCGGCGAGGCCAGCGCCGCGTTTAGTACGGTTGACCAGTAAAGAGAACAAGTTGTCAGTCCCACGCAGAATTTGGAGCTCTTTAAACTGAATCCAAGTGAATTTTGCGGTGGATATGAGACAGTGACGAAACATGAATCCGCCACTTCACACCGGAAAGGAAAGAGCAGTTGAAATAGTGGGTTAACCGGAGAAAACGCTGCGAAGAAGACAAAACCAATCCGCTCAACAGGAAACAGGATGGGGACTGTGTTTTGGGACTGCCAGGCGTAATTTTATTTGACTTTTTGTAAAAGGGAAAATCCATAACCGGTGAATGTTATGCTATGCAACTGGAGCAGTTAAACGGCTTGATTAAGAAGAATCGTTCTCATTCAGCGAAGTAAAAGTCCTGTTCCATGACGATAGCGCACCAGCGCACAAGTCTGCGATTTGACTTAAGGTATGAAAACTTTCCTCATCCTCACTATTCTCCAGATTTGATTCCTTGTCGCCCAAAATGAAGAAATAGCTGACAAGAAAAAAACTGGCATCAAATGAATAGGCTCTCACCGAAACAGATAGGTATTTTGAAGAAGTCGATTGCATTAACAAGTTTAAAAAGATCTGTAATAATTATAAAGATTTAAACGAGGATTCATTTATTTAATTGGTGGGGGGCACGGTCTATTGACAGCCCTTACCACTTCCTTACCACTTTCACTAAGACCTGTGCATTTGACAGTGTATGATTTGTGGTTACATTCAGTGCATCCTGCTTATGACTGTGCTTCCGCCAGTTTAATTTGACTGGCTACGAACACACGTCACATCTCATCGTAGCTCTGACGTTGCCGGTATTTTCATACTGAAGCGTCTGAGACCAATCGTTTCCACTCTTAATATTTCGTTTTTAGTCCCTTTTCTACTTGTAAATTATTTGCATATACAAGTAGTCCTTGAATTCATCCGACAAAATTTGAGGGGTTTTAAATGGGAACTTATGGGCTACTCGGCCTTATATCAGTGTTATGGTGCGTTTTTTTGTCATTGAATAAGTCGCTATTAAAGCAATACCTATGTATGATTCCTCTTCACAATCTTCATTCCTGCTTGAGTAATCTGCAAAATGTATTGATGATACACAGCAAACTGTGTTTTCAAAAGTATGAGCATTCTTGTTTTTTAAACATTGCTCCGTCTGCGAGAGTATACACGTCACTGATAATTCTAATTCTTAATCCGAAGCATAGCGCCTGGCTCATTGAACCGTATGGAAAATAATTTAGACTAAGAGTACTCGACTGTCTATTGTCTGTCGAATTCATACAATGGCATTAAAGATTCGTTTCGAATTGCTGAAACTCGGTTATTAGGTAAGATTATGTGCCTTATATTCAAATTAGTAATAACGAATTACAAGAAAAAGGCGGCGCATTCCTGCTTTTGAAGAAGAGGTACTTAAAATGATGTTGGAATGTTTTTTCATAATGAGCTACAATATTGTGTGCGCGCGCTTTTTTTTTTTTTTTTTTTAATTTTATTTTATTACCCAGTACAGACTCGATTTTCTTTCAAGACTCGAGTTTCTTTCAAATGGGTTTTTTAGTGCGAGCATTTATTACTAACAATAGTATTTTACAGAGTACAGTGAGCTTAATCATTAGGCCAAACATTATCATCAGGTCAGTGGCGTGCAGACACTTACATGATTTAAGCTACTATAAGGATTTTTGCACTTACAGACTATAAGTTCCCAACCTGAAAACGTACTCGGTATTTATGACTGTGCGGTCACCGTTCTTTTCCATGCAGCTATAATGTACTCTTGTGTAAAGCAGAAACTCCAAAGATAGATGAGGAATACTATATCCAAATTAGTTTTATACAGCACTAAGTTCAAACAAATAGTCACAATTCACAAAATCCTTCATCTTTATAGTTGTAGCAGCATTAACATTTTAAAAATGTGAGGCCAGTTGTTTTAATTGGCTGTGTGATTTCATATGGCATACAGTTACTGAAGTATATTTCTCAGCGCTTTGTGTTACAATCTGCATAAAAACAGTTGTGTTTATGCCTGAAATGTTTTCTCGGTCTGACCTTCCAGCAGTAACCTGACTACGTCAGCTAACAGTGCGCGTAAACCTTGTGTTACAGTTGTACGGCAGAACTATGAGGTGCAGGTGTATCGTTCCCATGTACTCCTTGGCAACACGGCTGTGCTTCAGTGCGTAATTCCCGCCTTCGTCAAGGACTACGTGACTGTCACTTCTTGGTTCCGAGATGATACCATCATCCTGCCAGCGCGCGACGATGCCGGTGAGTTAATCTTTTCAACTTCTTTCTCTTCTCTGGCCAAAGCAAAGTCTGTTATTTACTTCATGTTTCCTTACACTAGTGACAAATGGGAAGGCTAAGCTAAAACCAAGAAACTTATGGCGATTAAATAGGCAATATCAGAATTGTGTATTATGAAGTGATGTCTGTTTTTTGTATATATTCAGCACAAGTGGGGGTAACTTAATATTGATAGTAAGGTACCTTTCTGTTACGGTGCCGAACGAAAAACGCATTTACACAAATGCGCCATAACTATTATGTAGGAAACTTAATGCATCTATAATAAAACATATTTTTTTTAAAAAAAAAACACATGCACGTTCATAATAGCATTGCATACTAACTCTTCTTTTCTAAAGCTAATCTAAACACGTGTTATTGCAAAGACGTCTGTTTAACGTAAACTATGGGTTAAATGTTTAAGAGTCAAAGCAATGAATACATTTCAGAACTGAAACAAAATGTGTAATATTCTGCTTACAAAACAATTTCCTTTACAAATAACACACTTTTCATTAAAACACTAATCATAACATATCCACAGTGTTCGAGAATAAAAAGTTTAAACCACATATGTCCTTTAGAACGGGTTTTTATTTTCTTTGCTTTTCTTTTTCTCAGAACGCGAAGAGCTATACTTTTGGAATAACTAAGTCGTTATGAAACGTATAAAATAAATCTTTGAGATGATTACGTTATACCACATGTTGTAAGTGTGCCGGGTGATACTATTATGACCGCAGAAATTGCAGAAGCAATGTATTATAAGCTTATGTCATTTCCTTTACTTCGCCGAATCTAACGCAACTACTTATTTGTATACCTAAAATGAAAGTCTAAATGGGGTTTACATTTCATTGACATACAAAATTGCAGTCATTAGTGAATTTCATATATATTTCTGTTAGCGCGTAATCAGTAGAATACAGAAAATACCTTTTTCTGTAACGAATCATAATGTTTTCTAATTCTGATTCCCCATTAGTATTCCTTCACCCCGTGAAGCTGTCAAGCTCAAAATCCAAACTCAATTTCTATCATTTTGGAGAATATAGCAAATATTGCTTAACATTACAATGTGACCATAACTTAGAAACAGATCAAATAGGACAGATTTTATATGGAATCTTTAATTCATGTCCTATGTTGAAGGAAGCCCATTCACGGCACAATCTGTAAATGTGATGTAGAAAATGATGTAAAATAGTCATTATTAGTATTATTATATGCATAATGAGATAATTAATATTTGGTTGATATTTCTTGATGAATTAAATGAATATTAAGATAGGATTGCGACCGCGTTTTCGTTTAATTGCTAAAATATAACACTTTTTAAGTTAAGAGGGGAGGAATTAACAGTGTGAAATTCTTTAATCAGCTGATTGCAATTGAATATACTTAACGTGTATGCGCTGCAATATAACGCATGGAAATAAATAATAAATAATTAAAAGTTGAATGCCTTAATTTCTGTGGAACTATATACCAAACATTTAGAAGAAAAGTTGAAGATACCTTATTGCTAGTATGAACATCTCTAAAATTTATGTTTAATGTTTCAGCGAGTATATATGCCTAATAAAATAATTACTGGAACTTAATTTATTAAGTACGTAACATATTTGGATACAATCAAAATATTTTATATTTTGACTGGAGATAGGGCAGACCAATAGACTTAATCTTAACTAAGAATATGATGATTATACTTTGCATTGAATCGGACTTTCTTTTACGGTTCTGGTGGTCTAGTGGTATTGGTAACCATACTTGTCTCTAAAACCCAAGATCGTGCGATCAGCCCCGGCCAGGGTCAATGGATTTTTTCGGGCATAAAAATCCTAATTATGGCTCCTTTCCGAAAGGAAGTAAAGCCGTGGGTGTCCCGTGTCGTAGATTTACGGCATGTAAAAGAAACTCAAGCCTGAAAAAAAGAGACCTCTGAGCAAAATTGATCCGTCGTTTCGCACCCTGAGTTGAATGCGATGTTGATGACCTGAGATGTTAATTACGTCCGTAAATAAAATAAATCAACAAAATCAACCACAATATTTAATCTTTCCGTTAACTGATAAAAGATTACATAAAATTGGTATTATAAGCCTGAACACTTGAAGAAAATGTGCGCACAAAATTTGAACAGAACAGAACTTTATATATACAAGGTTTTAAGTTGTATTTCATCATTTTGGAGAATATAGCAAATATCGCTTAAAGTTACAGTGTAACCACAATTCTAAACAGGTCAAATGTCATTCGGAAGGGAAGTAGGAGTCGTGTGGTAGATTTACAGAATTTAAAAGAACCTCAAGCCTGAAAAAGATGCCTCTGAACACTCTAAGAAAATATGTGCGCAAAATGTGAACAAAAATTTATATAATTATGTTTTTATTACAAATAATTTCTAAAAATTAGATATATAAAAGCTTGTAGTTGGTACACTCTTAATGTGGCTAGACATTTTAAAACTGATTTGACGCACGTGTCCTTTGGCATTTAATTTAAATAAAAAGCGGAAGGAAGCAGCTTTTGAAGTACCTCAATCAATATAAGGCTTGTTGTCCCTGCGGCACCACAAACCCTATCTGCCACCTGTTTGCAAACTCTTATCAGGTGCCTCTACTGAATAAAAAATCCTTTAGAGCTCGTAAATTCCTAAGGGAGAGTCAAAATTACAAGCTCAGAAATTGCACTAAACCTCACAGTTATATCGCAAGAAATTAAACGTTATTGTCCTTAATTTTTAAAATGAAGTATACAATACATTAATTAAAGTTGCTCTTAATATAAAAATAAATCTTACAATACTCGTGCTTAAATAGAAATCGAAGCACATTTTACTTTTTGTTATTTGTTTCTTTGTCGTTCCATGGGACTGAATAATGGAGATGTGGCAGTTTTATTGTGCGTCCTACGTTTATATCAGAAGATGCGTGCTGAATGTTGGAAAATCCAGCACTGGGAATGCAAACACGCTCTGTTAGTTTGGAAATGTATTTTTGGTATTATGAAAAACCATCTGATTGCAACAGAGGATGTAGGACTAATGTAAACACAAAATATGCATTTATGCATGCAGCATAGAATGTTGGGTGTTTATAGAGATCCAGCAAGGCGTAGAGTATGGTTTTGTATCTATGTGTGATTGGCCGGAAAATCGATTTTGTGCTCGAGTAATACTGGCAGTGGAACAGAATAATCGCGAGGCCTTGTGCAGTTTCACGCAAATGATAATCAGCACAAATAGGAAGATTTAATAGCTTGGTTCTCCCGTATTGTCTAGTATGAATTCACTTGCCAGTCTTTATAAATGTGCCCTTCTGCGCTTCCTTTCATTAATTTTTTTTTTTAAATCCAATATGTACTAGTTATTGGTAAAATCATTGATGCTGAACAGATATATGTACCCATTGTCATGTCTGGTACCTCATACTTCAACAGTGTGTTAAATTCAGCCTGATGGATATATCAATAATGTGTTCATTTCTCAGCATTTGTACTGCTAATATGACAAACAAAGTACATCAGTATTGTTTTGCGCATTATATGATTCTTTCGTGCCTTCTAAAACAATAGGAAATCTTCATTTAGTTTTCAGAAAGGAAAATAGCATTATATTTTTGTTAGCATACTCCAAAACCATGCACTATGTGAAATATGCGAAACAGCGATGTAGTAAATGCTTCCCTCATTTGCCGCTCTCTCTCCGAGTTAGGCTGAACATGTGTTAACTTCGTTGTTTGCTCGTTTCATTCGACTCTTAAATGTTCAATAGTGTTCGAATATTCTCTCTGGTTTCCAAAGGCGATATTTGATTCACTATAGGTTTTCTACGGATGGATGGAAGGAAGGTAGGATTTGTGGCGCCGTAAGACTCATCACGCGGAAATAGAGTAAGCCTTCTTTTCACTACTTGACGTTATAGTAGTATAGTGCTACAAATGTAAAAAACTTTATATAACAGACAAAGCATGGTCTTAAGTGTAAACCAGTAAAAAATCCGAACAAGGTGGCTTAGAAGGTAACTCGCATTCGGAAGGTCCCAGATTCAAATTTCTGAACTTTTTTATGGTTTCCCCTGGTCGCTTAGGCAAATGCTGCGATGGGTCTTTCCTTTCATGAATTTTTCGCTCTCTTATTTCTTATAATTTAATTCTGTAGGTTCTATTAAAGGGTCGAAAGTGGCAAGAAGAGGTGGACTGGTGAGGTATGATGTGGTTTGCCCTTTGCCATCTGGTATAGAAAGAGTGTCTTCTGAGGGGTCTGAACTCCTTGGAATTGGGGCGTTCTATCTGGAAGCATATTAGGGATTAAGTCTAAATCCTGATGTTTCCCTCACTTCATCCATTCTCCCAGAAGTACACTCACTAGGAGCGTGGGCACAAACGGCCAGCTCTTGAGTAAGATTAGGGTACAGAAATAGCCTCCTCTGATCGTAACAATCCAACTTAATTAAATCCAAATCGGGAAAGGAGCATTTTCATGCCTGATAAGTTCACAGCTGTCTATGAATATTTATAATACAACAATTGTGCAGAGAATAGCAGATCTAACATGGCTATTTTCATGTATATAGTACCCCCGTTGTACAGTGCAGTCAATAATTCTTTCCCTCCCGGCGCGGGTTTTTTCCTATGAGCGAGCCGTTGAGGGGGTAGCAAACTTGCTTACTTACTTATTGACCTTGTTGACTGTCGCTGGCGTGTATTATGTTGTTCGTTTCAACAGTATACATAATAATTTGTATGCCTCGTGTGTTTCCAAAGGCAGTTAACTCACTGGTAAAAGAATCATAGGACCATTCTTTTTAGCATACGGTTGATTTTCTTACTTATTTGGATACCATACAACTCTTTTTTCAAAGAATTAACTACAGGGAGCGTGATCATGCATTTTTTCAACAGGATTGTGCCACTGCTCACATTACGAACAATTCCATCAGAGCAATTCACACCGTGTTTCCACAAGACAGAGTTAATATTTGTGATCAGTCCCCCGATTTAACAGCCTACGATTATTATCTTTGGGGTAAATTAAAAAATGCCGTGTACTAAACGAATCCCCACACCATACAAGAACTCAAAGATAATATTTGTCAGGAAACTGTCCGGATTTCTCAAAATGAACTACAGCGAGTTATGAGTAATTTCTTAAAAAGGTACAAAAAATGTGTGAAGAATGATGGCGCGCAGTTTCAATACCCCATTTGATAATTTGGTAAGGTTTGTGTATTGCTGCATGGTTGGTTTGTTTTATTGTTTTACGCCCCCGCTTATCACCGAGACCCGGCTTACAAGTTAACGAGTTCGTCCATAGGCAAAATACTCTGGGGAAAACAAAACTGATCGCACGGTAAAATTACAAGTTACTTTAAATTGGTTGTCAAATGTAACATTGTTAGTAATGAAAATAGGAAATACCGCAATCTATGTACCAAGGTAAGGAACAATGCACAAATATTTTGTGTAGTTAAAATAACATTTAAATAAACATATATTTTTTAATGGTATAGAAGTATTTGCTAATTTAAATATTCTCAATTTAATTAAATATCATGAAATGCTAACTGTATTCCATAAAGATAGATGTGATGTTAAAATTGTTGATAAATGGACAAATTTATTAACATCTGGAAAAAACTTAACTACTACTTCATTTGTTAGCTGGAATAGCATTCTTCGAGAATCTCTTTTCTTCCCAGAGTGATACATGGCTGAGGTTACACCTCTGGTGGGGTTTTCCATTAGGTCGTCACCTGGTCCCCAAAACAATCCCTACATGCGTGGCAAGGCTACCAGCACCACTGGTTGAGTGGTCTAACCAAGCAATCAGGATGTGTAACCCGAGTTTCACCACTAAGCCACAGCATACTCAATTGCCCGTGAGTTGTGGGAACACACCACCACATAGAGTTCAAGTTAACCGGAAGAATGACTCCCCTCGGGGAGGTGCTCGGATAACCGGCCTGGTGCAGTACTAGTTGAGCCGGAAACAATGAACAGTTCAACACGGTTTCATATCAACAACTTTCCTCTTTATTTAAAACTGTATTTTGAATAGAACCTAAAAATACTCTTTTGTACGGAGTTTAATATTTTGTTCTACTGCTCTAGTATTTTTGGCTCAGAACAGAACATTTATTATTAGCATGTCGTTAGACAATGAGAGTAAAGTTGAACATCAACAAATGTTTATTAAAGTTTAGATTTAACCCCCTCACCCCAACCATCCTCACTAAAATGTAAATAGTATTCAATGGTTATCACATCTTTAGTTATATGGCAACTTGAAATGTCATTGTTAATTGAATTTACACAGAATAAAAAGTAAGATAGACGAAAATAATTTTTATTTTGGGAAATATTACAACTCCTAACTAATCCACTTATATTTTTTATTTTCTTGTATGCTAAATGTGCGCTGTTTTAACAATCTATCATCAAAATAGAGCTATTACATTAAAATTTTATTACATTAAAATTTTAATATTTTATGTAACTTTATTTTGTGCAAATTCTAACAAAAATAAGAAAATCCAGGTTACTTGGCAATGCCAGAAAACAGCAGGTGTGGAAAAAAAGTCAATTTCTTTAAAATTTAAGTATCAAATGTGGAAGTTTCTCTTGAAATGCCAAAGTAGGGGTGTTATGACGGTGGAATCTAAAATGTAATATACGTGTTTTTAAACTTTTCCCAAAACATCTAAATTTTTATTTAATATTAGTATTTATTTAGACTGGCAATTTTTAAATGAGATACTCATTTATAAAAACGCATAATGCAGAAACTGCGTAAACTAACGAATTCCTCACCAAGTTGAATTTGTCAACGTTATTACAGAGCGCTAGAGCACAGAAATTGGTGTCACTAGAGCGCTTTTTAAATTTTGATTTTCAGGTATACCCCCACTGCTAATCATCCGATTTTTCTGATTTTAAAAAGGTATTTTTATTGTTTTATTTAAATGTTATATAAAGAATTTCGTTACGTAAAAAATAATATTGGTGCCACTAGAGTGATTTTTAAATTTTGGGTTTCAGGTAAACCCCACACTCCTGAAGGTTTAATTTCCCTGATTTTCACATACATATTTTATTTTATTATTTTATTTTTATAGTATATACCGATTCGTTGAGAAAAAATTGCGGCCACTAGAGCGATTTTTAAATTGTCTCTTTAGATTAGTTCACCCCCCCCCTCCCAGTTGTCCAATTTTGCTGGTTAATGAACTCGGGGAATAGTTTGTTAATTGGTCGGTAAATGCCTAGTTTCGTTCAGAAAAACATACATTTTTTCATCTTCATTTTTGGTGCCTAATAAGAGGACCGCTGTAGATTTTAATATATATATATATATATATATATATATATATATATATATATATATATATATAAGGTCACTTGTCCTCTTGCCATAGAAGGACTCCACGAGTTCGAAGTATAGCGATAAAAAGCGATCTGAAGTGCGACTTTTTCTTAGTGTTTTATCCTTTACTACTATTATAATTACTGTTAACTCTTATATATATCATGGGTATACTCCTCCTTCGAAAGTTGCTTAAAGTCTTTGTGAATATCGGGGCTCCATATTTTATACATTAATTTACATACTCTGTGTAGTGACTCTCTGTTGTGTCTTTGGCAATGCATATTAAAGTGATAAAATTGGAATACATTTTATTATTCGTTTTAGATATTCATTTGCTTTCATTATAAACCACAACTTTTTCTATCTTACGCTATCTAATGCCTTCTCAGAGTTCAAAACAATATTCATGAAGTCAGAACGCTTTTCACCATTTGCTATTTTATAAATGTATGCATGTATTAAAACTTGAAAATTATGTCCCAACAATATTTTTGAGTTGTGAAATTAATTATATGAATTTGTTCTAAACAAAATAAAATAATTTTAATGTGTTTATATTTAGCATTTTCACACGCAAGCTGCATGGTCAGTATAATTTAAGACATTGTAGTAAAAGGGCTTAAGTGGAGCTCAATATCAACCCTGCAAGGGTCCTAATTAAGTTTTAATAAGGTTAAATGGATATCACTTTTATAACGCAGCAATTTCATGTATTTTATCTGGGTAATGTAACGGAATTCTATACCAAACTTCTCATGGTGTAACCTAAGGTCTGGTTTCTGCAGTTATGGCTGAAAAATACCGCCAGGCATGTTACTCCACAAAATTCAATTTCCTCCAAAGGCAACGAAGCTCTCTTTCGTATAACCCTCTTCCATCACAAAATTGAGTATCTGTTTTGTAGTCGTATGAAAGAGGCTTTCGCTCTTGCTGGTAATCCTCTATTCAGCTTTTGCACGGAGTTTAATATTTTGTTCTACTTCTGTATCAGCCCTCTTATAAATTTGACTCAAAACAGAAGATTTGTTAGGTTGATGCAAAATTTTGTAGCATTTTTCTTCATCACAACATTGCGTTGCTAGGACACAGTTTGTCATCTATCATTCCTTATTTGAAGCGTTATGCCTGTAAATATGCGTTCATTTTGCAGATTTGTAGAAAGTTTGTTCTTTTCAAAGATGACCACTTTTGACTGGAGCGATTCTTCAGGAAGATCTTTGGAAGGGCTTTGATGATGGCCTTCTAAACTGTTTAATCTATGATTATCCATAATTAGCATGTCAGTCAACCAGATAATTAGCAGATGTGATGAATTGTGACCAGTCCACCATCGTACACATTTGCATTCCATGGGCAAGATTAAAAATTCTGCATGCTTTAAGTGAAAACAACAAAAATCTGCAGGTGGTCATTTATGCATCTTTGCTTTCTCGTCATTGGTTAGCTTGTGAACAACATCGACCATTCCTGTCTAAGAATAGCATCGTAGATAAAAGAGGAGAATGTATTACTGATTAATTTTCCTCTCAAATAAAAACTTTATCACAAGTAATTAATGAGTGAAATTATCTGGAAAGTTCAGACCATCGAGTGATTTATTAGGACCATTTCACGGATAAAATAAGAATTTAAATATAATTCCCTAAACTTGGCTTACAATATTGTAATAATTATGCATTTGTATTATGGATACTTAATCTTTTCGCGTCATCTAGCAATAGACGAATGTCGATTGTCAGTGATGCAAATAGAGAAGAGAGAAATATGGGTTTGTGACTATTTCATGAATAGAATAAGAATAAATATAATATACATTTGAAATTTTCGCACAGAATATAAACAATTCTATAAAATATGCTTATTTATGAATGCCTACCTTTTCGGAAACTGTGAGAATGAAATATACGATAGTCAATTATTACAGTAGCTACCGTTCGATTTACTAATACCAACTGAGAAAAACAAAACAAAGAAAATATTTTACCATTCTGAGCAACGTGTTTAGTGTTTGCTTAGGCAGATATTGTTACAAAATTTACAATAATTTCTGACTGCTTGACTGAGTACGCAAAAACAATTGTTTGAGTGAATTCACATTAAGTTAGATAAATTTACAATTACTGAAAACAAAGAAAAGTGTCAGTGATGCGTGCTCAGGAATTATATAGTATAGATATGGAGCTACACTGACAAGACAAATGCTCTTCGCGTGATAAAACGGATTGATAAATTTTTTTGATAATTTCACGGCGATATCCGGCTGTGATTAGTCAAAATTGAATATTTTGTTTCGTTTCATTGGTCAATTTTATTAGGTCACACAAGTGAAATGGTCATAGAAAAAAAAAAACAATATAAAACCGCTACAAATATATGTATCAATCTAATACTCAAGGGAGCACAAGCTTATGATTATAAATTTGACAAGAGCATCTCCTGCAAAAATTAATTCAGATATTAACTAGCAACAGCATATGAATAACAATCCAAGCTGCTATGTTAAACACTATCACAAATGCCCTTCTTGCCGTTATTTTTCGAACATTAATACATTTAGAAATGTAATTTGATACTTATGGATACAATCTATCCCTATTTTAGAGTCACCTACTTAAATCTTCAGCATTTCCATAACGAATAGCTTCTTGGTAATCGTTTTATTTCTGATGTAAATGATAACGAAAATGGCAATGCAAAAAACTCAATAAGAAAACTGACCCAATTGAAATACAAATGCCATCACTAGACCAGGTGGCAGTCTGTGTTCCATAAGTATTGACCCTAAGTTTCAGGTGACAGATACAAATTAACTATATCTTTTTCATAATCTTCCACATAATATTTCATTAAGCTGCGTCATCATCACAGTTAAATTCCCCCCCCCCGAATATCTTGTATTCATTTTACAGATTTTCTTTAATGGATATTAACGCTGAGGCACAACAGGTGGTGGACACTGATGATAGATGAGATAAGATAATATATTGGGAAAGGATTTTGTAAGGAAAGAAGCGTTCCAGGCCTAAGTTTAGAGTATCTTCCCTGCATTAGCCATTTATGAGGATTGAAGAAAACCTGGAAAAAAAAAAAAAAAACCTCATTTAGAGTGGATGGTCCTGGTAGGAATAGAACTCCAAACCTGTAGCTTTCGCAACAGTAGGCGTGTTAGTTGGAGCTTTGTCATGAGATAGTGGAAAACTTCTCAATAAATTCTTAAAATCCAGGTATATGTTACATACCGTGTTTTATTTATTTTTTCTGTGCTTTATAGTTATGCCGTAATGGCACATCACCGCGAGAAACCTATCACACTCGATGATAAACTCAAAGATGTTCTGTGTTACAAGTAAGTTTTGTAATACTGAAAGAAGGTACTGAATAGCATTCGTTTCTGAAAAATAAAAGAAAATATTTTGTTGATTTCAGATAAAAAAAACACAATCTTTAATTTGAAGAATATTATCGAACTAAAATTACATTTTAAAATTTTTCATATAATCTTAAATGTTGGTAAAAGTGGGTTTTATTCTTTTTATTTATAGACTGTACTTCGTATGTAAAATGGTGTTGCTCTTTTTCAATTTATTATTTATATCGATAGTATTTCACAGGTCTTTCGCCGCTTTCGTAACCAAAAAGTTTTAAAGGTAAACTAGGGTTAGAGTTTGTTACAGCGAACGATTTTGAGCTAGTGGGTCTATTATACATATGCCCCCAAGGGGACAATTTCGGGAGTAAGCGATGATGTGGCGGCCAGGGACCCAAGGAGATGATGCGCGGGCGCAGGTGGTATCCCTGATCATTCCAAAGATAAGTCTCGGTCGCCGGCAGGCCCCCAAGAGCCACTCCGGCAACACCAATGTGTCATTCTAGATTTCCTGAGGCCTCCAAGTAGGCCGCCAGACAGAACTTCCAGACGCTAACGCCAGCCACCAACGCACCACAAGGAACCAACCTCTTCGCCTGACGTAGCAGAACGAGAAGCAATGATGTGAAATGGAGGGAACGGAAAACTCGTGAAAAGGAAAGATCCATCCCTGCATTCGCTAAGTGACCAGGGAGAACTGCGAAAAATCCAAGGGATGGACATCCGGAATGCCAATTCCAAACATTATCCTTAGAACCACTCCACTGGACACCCAACTCTAACCCATGCAGAGTTCTTTCCAGAGGCCAGTAAGTTTTCATTTATTAACCCAATAGATGATTGGGATTGGGGCTATCTGAAGGAAGGGGGTACCTGAAAAAAATCATGGGTTGAAATTTTCCATTACACACTGTGCGATATATTCAAGAGCACGAATTTGAAGTTGCTATATACAACATTGAAGAAAGGCTGTTAATTTGAATAAGAACAAACTGTTTGACACACAGAATATTTAGCATGAAGGTAAGGCAAGGGGTGGTGATGAAAAAATATCGCATTTGTTGTGTAATAAGCTAGTGCTAGAAGTTTTAAAATAGCAGAAAATGAATAAAATAGAAACAATTAAAGTTATATTTTACTTTCAAAAAACATTCAATTTCTGTTTATTTAATATTTCCCTGATCTCTATGAAACTATTCCGATTTACTTTTGAGAAGCGAATGATATTCAGTAATTTTCTCAGTATTACAAAACATTCCAGTGTTCATCATCGAGGGTGACAGTTTTCCCGCCATGATGTAGGTTATACCCGCCCGCAACACTTGTGCGGTCCCCGGGGTGGTGTACAGTGCCGTTACAAATGTAATTCCACTTGCTGCTGTTTTGTAAACATGGCCCCCATAATTCTCTTCTCTGCGCCGTTACATGTTGCTCCTCCCATTGGTCGCCCCAGGGGACGAAGTTCGCTTTTGTCTTCACGCTGGGGTGTGTTCGGAGATATTAAAAGTGTCGACGGAGTATACAAAAAAAAAGTATGGAACTAGAGAGAGCAGCCGTTCTGTTTTAAAAGCTTTGTGGTCTATTTATCTTTTCTAGTGCTCTTTTGCAACGGTACGATTTGATATCCATTTCCGGGGCAGGAACGCTAGGGAATGAAGAGTCTCTGTAGATGGCTATATGATTATGTTGAAGCTAACGTGTGTTCTATTTATTCACCTCACCATATGAATACAAAATATACACTATTTAAGAACTGTAATGTAAAAGAAAGGAAATAAAATGTGAGTAGATTGATAAGCTCAACAAAAGTAGAAAAGAAAATAAAAAACTGATTTGTTAGTGAGAATGTTGAAAATATATTAATTCATTTTTAAATACACTAAAATGGAAAAAAGTTAGTGGGTTGTTTTGTAGATGCACTCAGGTGTTGGTGCTACAAAGGAAATTGGTTTTAAACATTTGTATATTCCTTTTGAGATTTTTCAATCAAACCAATGTAGTACAATGCTTGTAGCAAATGTAGTTTAAACAAACATTTTCTGATAATTTTCTGTCTGTCTGTCCAATCTGTTCACCGTCCATATTTATTTTATATTTAAGACTAATTTTCTCTGACTAGGATAGCAACTTGTTATTAGTATTTTTCCAAAATTTTTGCACTGATTGTTTTATTTTAATGTCTTAAAATTTGGGTAAAAGTTTTCGTGATATCCTGTCCATTTATGCAAATTTTTAACTGGTTAGCCAAAAATAAATCCGGAGTTTTACAATGTAACAGCACGCACACTTACGTAAGCACAAAGAAACTGAACTGTGATGTTCAACGTCGATGTTATAAAGATACGTGATATCATTGTCGCTTACGCTCCATGTCGACTGCAAATGTAAACGGGCGCACGATTGATTTCCACTTGCACAGATGTCCAGAATCTTGAATTGTGCATACTATAGTAGGCGAGAAATTAGTGTATGATTGACACATGGGTGCACTTTATGCAGGCGACTCAGCTGGCCTTGTCGTTGACTAATCAGGTAACAAAAATACGTTATTGGCATATGCATGACATCATCGGCGTTGTCACAGTTAACAGTTAACGGAAATTACTCAGTAGCAACGCTTTTTCAAGAGAATGCGTGGAAAGAAGGCATTCTAGAAGTAGTAGTGGAACGTTTTATGATAAACTTTGGTGGTTCCAGTGATATGAGAACATAATGAAATCCAAATGGAAATCGACAGCGAGGAAGAGCAGGCAGAAGATATGATGCTCTTAGAGTGCAGGTGTTGGAGACGGACAGTGAGTGACAGGATGTGACAACAACAGCGTGCGGGCGCGGCCATGTGGCAGCAGAAACGTCAATCACAAGGTACTTTCTCACCTACTATAACGCGTACATAAAACTCCTTGAAGTGAGCAGACCTCCATTAAAACCGAGATGTTGAATCTGGAAACATTGTTAGGCACCCAGTTTCTATCCGTATCTCACCGTCCCTGAATTTTGGTCGACAGTGTCTTCCTCATCTCATTCCCTTTTGCTGGAGGTGCCCTCTAGGTACAAACTTGACGTTACACACAGGGCTGAAACATCGTGCTGCTGGTGCAGCGCGCCTATGCTGCGGATGCAACTCTTGCTCCAAACCCGAGCGACAGCAGAAAGAACGGACTAACTTACGCTCGCCTCCTTTTCGTGGATATAAATGTACAAGGACGGGTAAATCGCTGCAATGAGGGCATTATTAGGCAAGTGAAATATTGTAACGGTGGAAAATTTGCTCTCATTCCAATTTGCAACCAATTGACACACACACTAACCTAATCTTTCGGCTAACCTCAGGCAAATTCTAGATACCGGTGGATCCAGTTTAGAGAGTAAATTATCGTAATTTTGGCTAACTGTTCTTATTCCATTTCGTAATTAATTCAGCGAGTAAATAATTGTAATTGTGACAAATCTCCTTTAACTCCAGCAGGGGAAAAAGCATGGAGATAGTAGAATTCTCTATCTTCACAAGTGTGGCATGACGCTCTAATCGCCTGAGCTATTGCACCGTTGATCGTGAGGCGTTTTTATCTAGCTAATAGCTGTGCCTTCAGCTATCTCTGCAGCATCACCTGCAGCACACCATATCAGCAGCAAGGGCACGTAGCACCAGCAGCAGTGCTTTTCAGCCCTGCTAATAACGATTACTGAGGCACAAACAGCCAGTCAGTCATTCACTCTAGATAATGACCAACCTGTTTGCGTCTGCTGCGTTCCTATCCCTTTATCGCAGGTTAGGGTGCTTTTTGAGTGTAAGATGGGTGCAGATAGGAGGTAGTAGTGTTGAAACTCCTGCACGGAAGTAATGAATGAACCTTTAAGCAATATGAGCATGTTCTGCTTAACGTGAGTTATTCAACTTGACTACAGAGTCTGTGGCTATTGCTTAAGTGGCTAGTTTGGTGAGTCATCCAGGAGTTAACCGAGAACTTGTCACAGATATTCGTTTATTGATATTTACATTTTATCCGTTGAAAGCCAAGCCTTGAACAAACCTCGGTCCCTACTAATACAATCCATCCTCACTAACACAAAAACGGTTAGTTTGCGGCTGAGTTTACAGAGGTATTGCAAATAATGTGTACCTACTGCTAATAAGCTGAACAATAACAATCGCGCATTGCACTCCTAATAAAACCCAACAACAAAATGGAGCACTATGGTTGCTACCCCCATCAGTTGTACGTCGTTACCATAGTGTTACTTTATACATGTGAAATTGTTCAAACAATGACAGCTGTATGAAAACTGAAAATATTTGTTGGGTAAAGCAACGTTTATCTTTTAATGTTTGTTTATAAATGTATACTTCTTGAACTGTAGATTATTATATATGGATTTCTTTGCAAAATTTCTTAAAAAAGTAAAAAGAGAGCCTCAAATCCTTCGACGATATGCATCAAGGCAGAAAGTCATTATGGCAGAGCACATGCTCTCTACGAGCGCTCAAAGAATAAAAGTAAACAAGAAAATGACGAGGAAAATGCGAGTCCATAACCACAATGCCACAGTCCTCCCGGGACTTCATTGAAGCGAACCACTCGTGTAATGAAGAAAAGATGTAAAAGAAAGTAGAAAGACACATAGGAGCAGCATGGGAAAAGATCGGGAGATAACGTAAGCAGAAAGAATTTGGAAATTTGAGTTTTTATATCCTTTAATATCTTTCTTTTGAGCTTCACTGTACCGTAGCTTGCCAAGCCGCTCAGTGATAGTCTCATTAGGAACGAACTCGACATGATGTTTGATAGGCACCGATGTATTCGCCATTTACGTGTGTTCAACTGCTTAGGTAGCGAAGTTAAGCTTGTACAGTTTTTTATTAAAAATCATATTTTCACTATTTGTTAATGCTGAAATTATTTCAATCTTAGAATAAATAAATACATCCTAAGTTTGTTACAACGCTTATTTAATTACCCTTGACCGTTTTCTTGATTCGAAATAAGTACTATTAGTAAACTTAATAAAACATTGACAAAGAAAGTGTCCGAAGCTTTGTTTAAGGGCAATAAGAGTGTCCTGCTCATCTACCAAATTCATATCCATTTTCTTAGAAACTATTAAAGATAGCTGACATTTGCATAGTGTGTTTATGAAAACATTTTCATAAAATTACTGAAAAATGAAATGCATTAATTGGCCATAAAAACTTAATTTTTCCCAAATATATACAATTTTTGAATTATTATTTTTTAATAAAAAAAACTTCTGCTCATAGAATGCTCAAAAAATTTTATTAAACTAATTAACTCTGTTAAAAATAGCTGGTAAAACTTCAAGTTTCTACACTTGCAATTTTCACTATAAACGGGATTTATGTTTTAAAAATCTAACCACAAAAAATAGAAGAGCATCTGACTTTAATATTTTGTTTTTTTTATCAACAGTTGGAAAAAATATATGTAGAAAAAAGAATTATATAATAATTGCCGACCAGTTTCTGTACTTAAAATACGATTGCCAAAATATATTTCCGTAACGCCTTATCCCTTTCTTGCAAGAATCCCTTTTCACATATATGTAGTGGCATAACTAACGAAGAACAATTAGCACGCGAATAACACACTATGAAAGCACCGATTAATACACGAACACACAACCTCACTTGCTGACAAAATCTCCCTCAATCCAACTATAAACTGCTACCTACATATGCATTATACGGCCTTGACAACTGACTGCTCTCAGTACACGCAGCTCTGCTGCCAGTAACTCAAATAAAGTCACTGTATTTATATAAAGGTAACATTTCTGCTTGAGCGATGTCTTCTTGCCCAGGCTACTTTCTGAGTTATTGCAACCGGCCCCGCTTTAACACAGTGACCCAGATATTTGTATTCTAAATTGTGATTTTGCCAGCTGTAAATTCTTATTTTGTTTGGATTTTCCAGAATTTACTTATAGGGCACAGATTACACAGATTATTATTATTATTATTATTATTATTATTATTATTATTATTATTATTATTATTATTATTATTGCTGTTGTTGTTGAATCAAGGTCATATCGTATTTGGGTAAAATTGGGAATGTTTATACTGTACCTCTTTAGTTTGAATTCAGATGGTATAACATTTTCTAGTTGTAATGTTATCAAGTGCATATTTTATGTATAACTCCTTATATATTTGTTTTAATTTTGAAATGTTATAATAAATTTAATTACTGTGTTACTAAATATTTTCTATTCTCTTGTATGGGGCAAAATCTACCCAACCTTAGCCCAACTTGTAGCTTTTTCTCTCTGTACGTTTCCAAGTACAGTTACACTACAAAGTCTCTTGCTAGAGTAAAGTGGTTATATGATAGGTAATAACATTATTAGCAGTTAGCCATATTATAAAATCGTTATTAGCACAGCGGGATTATCTCAATTTTATAAATTATACTTTCAGTTATTTCTTTTAAAAAGTACTGCATGTGTAAATTTGCAAAACATTAAATAAACTTGAAGAAAATCCAGTAACTTCAATTATTGAGTATGAAATTATAGATATTGCTACGTGAAGGGGTAAAATTTCATCGCAAAACCCCAAGCTTTTACTCAACCAAGCTCTACAAAGAAAGTAGTTACCCTAAACGAACCCCTAGGTGTTTCTCTAAGTAACTGATCACTACCTTTAACCCATTATTCCGAGACGACCTCTGGCGTGGGATGGAGAAATTAATCAAATGGCAACCTCGTTGTGGGGCGTGTAGTTTTTCCCGTCACTTGGTAACGGTCAGGCGAGCCGTCGAGGCATGTGAGGAGGACAAATTGTATTCCTCCATTATCACTCACCTTGTCACTCCGCCCACCGAATGCTAACAACCGTTCCAGATAAAATGAGCCCGTCCGTCAACTAGAGATGACGGCGAGGTCATCGAAATTAACAAATGAGAAAAGTGTGTCGTAATTATTTATTCGTTTCATTTTGAAGTGTATTCGACGTCAAAGAGCTAATTTATTTTTTTGCAGTAATTAGAGCAGAATGTTAAAGTTACTTAGTCTTTCTTGCCAAATCAAAATACACTGAGATGAGAGGGGGAAAAACACAAAACACCTATCATTTTTTAAATGTTTTACGAATTAGTACCTGTGAATTATTATAATTACATACATTTTAACACTAAATACTTTTCCAAGCATTTTTCAACCACTCTTATGTATTCAGATATCATTTTGAGTCTATAATTTCTCTTATTGTATGAGCATGAACATGAATGCAAGTTAACCAATTTCATAATGATCTCGTTTTTACCTGTAGGGTAACACAGGCAACACACCTACATTGGTAAGAACGACACACCTTTCAACACTCGGTGGTCTTTTCAGAAACGGGTGTTTCCTCCTCTGTCTTGTGTCACAGCTTGTAACCTTAAGGGCATGATGCCTATCAAGATCCTTAGGTTTTCTTGTTAATGACCTCCCATTGCTGAAGCAAAGCCTCCCAAAGCTTTCAGGACTACGTTCACGAGCTTTATCCCCATCATATCCCAAGCATGCTCAATGGGGTTGAGGTCAGGGCTTCGCGCTGGCCAAACTAGAGCTCGAATCCCCACTTCAAGTAAGTACTGTGCCAAAATGTGGGTCACATATGGACGGGCATTGTCATACATGAAGTGGAAATCAATGCCAACATACAGAGCATAGGGGAAAACATGCTCCTGAAGAATTTCCTCAATGTGCCGTCGATGAAAAGGGTTCAAGGGGTATACCTTTCTCTAGTTCTCCTTCATACTCTTTCCCTGCCATCAGGCGATTTTAGGCTGAACCTCGTCTCATCCGTGAATAGGAGAGTTTTCCATTACTCCTCAGTCCATTCCAGATGCTGAAGAGCGAAGGCAAGGCATGCTTTTCGATGTTGCTGGGTAAGCAAGGGATCTCTGATTGGTCTTCTATAGATGAGCTGTGCTTTTTCACATCTCTTTCTCACTGTTCTCATGCTGACATTGACTTTTGATGCCATTTGCAAGCGATTTTGAACTTCTGCGGCTCTTGTGTGACGATCACGCAAAATTTCAGCCGTAGAAATAGATCATATCTGGCCTTCTGTGACATCCTGATCTTCTGCAGTAGATGCCAAGTTCCCTGAATCTTTGGTATGTCCTTTGTACAGTATAGACATTGACACCTGAACAATAAATGTATGCTCCGTCCATATTCCAACAGGGCAACTGCTTTAGCAGCCTCCTTTTGATTTAAAGACATCTTCATCTTAAAAGTATATGTTAAAATGATTATATTCAACAATAGAATAAAATTGATGTAACAACAATGCCATTAGACATTTCATTTGGCCTAGGAATTGCATTCATTTTCATGCTTATACAATAAAGGAAAGTATAGACTCAAAATGATGTCCGAATGCATAAGATTGGTTGCTAAATGTTTGGAAGTGTTCCAAAAATAAATGGAATTATAGTAATTCACGTATACTAATGCGCATTTTTTTAAAAAAAAATAAGTGTTCTTCCCCCTCTCAAACTATACAATTTCATTTTCCCTCTAATGTACTGTGCTTATATGCATTCGTAAAAATGCACTTGGAGTTAACGAAAGAGGTAAGTTTGTTATAACGGGATGTAAATGAATATGAAATTGATACTTGTAAAGTGTCTGCAATAGTGTATTATACAATGTTCTTGGATACACGGGAATTGCTATTGCGCAACACTTCTGGCGCATAGACTATTTAATGATGGCATAGTTTCCATGATTCGGTCAATGTGAACATTGTTACATGTTCAGAGGCTGATTATATAGCTCTTAGGGCCGGTTTCATTAAAAATGTTAAAAGTTAACACGCTGTTACTCTGCTTTATCATTCAAATTAAATGTTAAATGTTGTTTCATCAATTAGCGTTAACTTTAACACCGTGTTAACTTCTTGTTAAGTTAACATCACTTTTTCTTTGTGTTAAAAGTTTAACAACTGGTGACAAGTCCAAAATGGCGGCCGTAATCACAGCTGTAGGTGTCGAAATTCTATATTTGGATACAATAAGTCGTTCATAACAGAGAAAGGGCTGAAAGATGTAGTTACTTTTAACATTTTTACGCAAAAGAGTAATTTTTTCAAAAGTACAGACCGTGAAAAACAGTCGTCAAAGGTTTGTAGATTAAATACGAGAGAGGTTATAATACCGTTGTGCCTTTGTTCCTTTTAATGTTACTTGCATGTGCCATCTATTTTAATTATTCTTGAGGCAGTATTTATACGGTGCCACCCCCAAATTTAATTAGAGTTATTATTGTAAGTAATTTTAGACAACTTCCTTATTTTAATCATGAGTTGGTTCCATTTCTATTTCCTACACAAGTGTTGGATTATTCTTTGTGATGTTATTTTCTCGCCAAAGTGCAGAAAGCTAACCCCCAGCCATAAAATCTGATCTGAGAATTTCTGTTGCCTATTATAATAATATTTTGCAAAAGATGGCCCAAGCAGAACCGATAACCGATATTTTTTGGAGAGAATTCTTTAGCGGGATCCGTGGAAAAGATTTTTTTTTTTTTTTTTTTTTGTATATTATCTGAAAGCTTTGCTGTTAATTAGTTAGGCAAGGAAGACGTAATAAAGACTATGAAAAGACAGGCTGATAATCTCTGTAAGGGAGATTCTAACGGTTCTACGTGAGAGACGTGAGTTACATGCAAGAAGTCACATAAGCCATCTGACCAATAATGTAGCAGAAAAGAATCGCGGGGAAACAGATTATCCAATAGAGATGCGAAAACGGGAGAAAACATTCTAGATTTTTCTAAAAGCATATTTAAAGGAATAAAGATAGCTTCGTGAGAAAGGCAGACGGCCATGTTTGTTTAGTCTTGCGATTTTGCGGCCCAGGGGCTGTCGCTCCAGATTCTTTCAACTCAGTTTGAGGCCGGCTCAGTTCAGTTGGAAGCACAGTGAGTGGAGAAATTATTCAGTTGAGAGAACAGTTAGCTGTAAGCGCAAGCCGGGAGAGTACTCGGTTGTTGGGAAGATAGACTTTCTCCCATCAATTCTCAGTTTAGATAAGTTATGTTCGTGCCAAGAGAATTCAGTTCAATTATCAATTTAATTCAGTTCAGTCGAAGAGTATCGTTAGTGGAAAATTATCAGTGAGGAGTAGGTGGTTGCATCTCAGAGTTATTTGAATTTAGTGGAGTTCAGGGTCAGAGTAAAGTGCGTTAATGTTCGAGTGATCGCCATAGTTAGTGCGAAAGTGGCACATATTCTCCAGGAAATAACGGCTAAGCGGAATGAACAATAAATTGTTTCATCTTCTATAACAAGAAAGCTTATTAATCTCCAAGATTCCCTCCTCTATGGTTACAGGACCATTAAAGTATCCAGCAGCAGAGTCTCAACAGCCGTGGTAAAAATATAAGTCAGCGGAAACTATCATCGGATAGGGAGAAGAAAACTTTTACCCCTGAAATCTCAATCATTAATCCAATCCTTAATATAAACAATTAATCTAATCCTTCCAAAAGCTTTTCCTCCGCATATTTTACGCATTTCAATAAAAAACGCTGCATTCTATATAAACAAAAGTAAATCTGAGTGTGTTCACAAGTACTCGGTTATGACACCACCTTCTCGATCCGTCAATTTGCAATACTCGGGAATCTTAACAAGTGTTAACTAACATTATACTGGAAAAGCTTGGTGGAACATAAGAGTCTTAACAAATTGTTAATTATTAACACAATGTTAACAAACAAAATGTTGGTGTATTTTTAACATATGTTGGTGAAACAGTTTGACTTTTTATACGTTTTTTTTTTCTTTATATATGTTTAATAATTCCGGAGCTACTAATTCTGAATGAAAAAATACAGTCTCGTGTAAAATAAATAAGCTGAGAAAACTGCTATGGCAGAAAGTATCGGGACATGTGCCTTTTCTTCTCTTGAACTACTTCTGCTGAGTTATAGTACAGGATATCAACCAAACCTTACAATCTTACCTACTGTCATGAATTCTGAGAACGAAGTATTTCTACTTTCGTCAGACCGACAAGAATAATCATCCTTAACATGACTCAGAACAAAATGCTGATTTTAATGAAACGAAATCCTTAAGTTAAGGATTAACGAAAATTAAAGAAATTTAGATTAAATTTTGAAATGTCCATTCTTCTCAGTAACTGGGCTGTTGGTTTGAATTTTTTTCAACAATTTATTTATATATTATATTCATAACAGATCACAGTTACAGTTTACCTACAGTAATGTTGCATGTTACAACAAAATTGTGAAAAATTCCCAAGTGTGGAATTGAAACTCTCGCTCAAGTTATTTCCCAAAGGATGGAAATCACGAAGTTGAATCAGCTACACATGCATATAACACAATGCTCTCGCTTTGAGCTCAAATTATACCGGTAGGAAAACGAAACAACTTGATTGCTTACTTTTAGTTGCGTATCCAGTCGCTTATCTTTAGCTAGCTAATAATGAGTTATTCTTTACCAACCTCAGCACAAAATATTCTCTGCAAAGTATTTAAATCATCAATGAAAACGATTTTGATACATTCGTACCATACAAATTTTGGATTTTGATAGTTGGAAATAACTTATGACCAGTCACTATAATTAACCTACACTTTGCATTGATATCACTTAATTTCTTCAGAGGTCTGAAAATAGTTTCTAATCCAAAAAGAATTAGTTTTTCAATTATAATTAAATTATTTCTCTGAGAGCTATGGGCCAACAAAAGTGTTTTAAATGCCGACATATGTTTGTTCTTTTTTTATAGTTTGAAGGAAAAATATATTTAAATGCCTACACATAGAAAATCACATACCTTTCACGTTCTGAGCTTTTTAGTTCAGAGCAAGTCAAATTTCATATCCGGATCATGCAATTACTTCAACATCTGAAATGGAGAACTTTCAATAAACAACTATATATTTATTATTACTACTATTATTATTATTATTATCATTATTATCATTATTATTATTATTATTTTGCTTACAACGTATTTTATTCGTTTTTCATAATTTTGATCTATTCGAAAAATAGTCCCCTTGGATGCAATGCATTTGTCCCAGAGTTTCTGCCAGGCCTCAAAGACAGTTAGAAACTATGTTTGTACATATCCTTCAATTCCTCCGCAGCTTTCATCACTGCTCCTGAAAATGCCTCCCACCAAAATGTTCCTCCCTTCAATTTGGAGGAAAGAAAAAAACGCGTTTATTTTTGTGAGATATTCAGCAACAACATTTGCGATATGCGGCCGTGTATTATCGTGGTGGAGCATTGAAACGTGGCCATTTGCGTGTGAGGTGGCTTTGCAGAGTTTTCAGGACATCTCTATATTATTGGAAGTTATAGCTGCATGTGCAGATAAGGCCATAAAGAAACTCCGCATCTTCCTGTAACGTCATCTTCAACTGCATGCAAATGTGCACGTAAACGGGAATCAGCAGTCTTGGAACCCACCGTGCACAAACACGTTTCATATGCAACCTTTCGGTTACAATATTGAATGTAACACAGTGAAATTTTTCAGAATATCTGAAAGTACCCTTAATGTTATGTGGCGATCCTCTCTTACAATAACAGCAAGGGTGTTAATGTTTTCTTTCGTTAGAGCACAAACTGGAGCGCGGGTCAGCCTTCCTTTGAAATCCCTCCTCTCTTTAAACATTTTAAACCATCTTTGAGATTTGCTATAGGAAAGAACAAACCCTCCATAGGCCTCCTGTATTATTGCATACGCTTCAGAATTTCAGAACTGAACGCGTCTCAAACTACACTCCTGTCATAGTGCCACAACAGTAAAACTAGCACCATACGTACATTACTCTTAAGAAACAAAATATTGAAAAGTTAAATTTTAGTTCGGGAAACTCTTTATGGTATAGTCCTCGTAAAAGATGAGTCCATGGTGAACGCTCCTGGCTACAACTCCTATGATTCGGTATTCGGTTCCCATGAAGATTATTCAGAAGATCCATCAAATAAACGAAGCACCCGGAAAGGTCCTCGTTTGTTTGATTAAGTCTCATTAGATTTAAGGACATCTCTGGTGCATATTAATCATATTATCTGCATCATCCTAATTGGGTTGAAGGCCGTCTTATGGGCGGCCCGGCTTCAGAAGACAGCTATAATAAGGCTAAGCTGGGGGTGGGGCTTCTAAATTCAAGAGAGCAGGGTCATTAAATTTTATTCATTTAATGTTGCCATCTTTAGCCTTTACACTAATCTTAGTTTGTTTCACCAGATGACATCCAGAGATATTCCCCTCTGTGCCTTCACAAGGTCTTCCTTGATTAATGTGATTTAGTGCAAGCTATCTTATAGTTGTGGTCTTGCAGGTTCACTTCTGGCCTATCAGAGGCATAGTCTTTCAGAACACATTCCTGAGCCATGTGTGGGTTGTCCAGCGTCTCGTGATTAGGAAATGAGTGTCGGTCCTGGTGGTGTAGTGGTTACCATACTTGCCTCCTACACCCCAACCCCGGGTTCGAACCCGGCCAGGGCCGATGGATTTTTTCGGGGCGTAAAAATCCTAAGTATGGCTTCCTTCGGAAGGGAAGTAAAGCCGCGGGTCCCGTGTCGTACATTTACGGCACGATAAAGAACCTCAAGCCTGAAAGAGGGGCCTCTGAGCAAAATTTGTCGGCTGTTTCACGCCCTGAGTTGAATGGGACGCTGATGACCTGAGATGTTATAGAGCGTCCATAAATCAATCAATCAATCAATCGGAAATGAGTGATATTGAAGTATTCAATATTTCACCAAAGGGCGTTGTGCTTAAGGACCTCACAGCACATTCCAGAATGTCTTCTCGATTCTTCATGACTATGTTTCCCAGTTCTTGTTAACAGAAATAAAGTAATGTTGTCTTCTGATTTGATACTACCCAGCAAATCATCATTATGTTCCATGATACCCTCTCTGGAACCTCCTTGGAGCTCCAAGCATATGCTTATCACTTATGTGAAGTAATCTTAAAATCGATCATTAAAACGGAACCAAATTTTGAATTTTTAACAATCATAGCCAAATATTGGAGTGAAATTATCGAAGCAGATTATCAAACCCGTTTTATCACGCTACTGCAGTTATCTTGTGGCCTGTGTAGCAAACTATATAATTCCTGAACACACATTCCTGACCACTTTTCTGTATTTTGAATTTGTCTAATTTAATGTGTATTCACTCAAACAATTATTTTCGCATACTGAGCCAAACAGTCTGAAATTATTTTATAAAGATGTAACAATATCTGCCTAAGCAACCACTAATCTTAATAAACACATTGTTCAGAATGGTAAAATGTTTTCTCTGTTTTGTTTCTCTCAGTTGGTATTGGTAAATCGAAAAATAGCGATTGTAATAGTCAACTTTCCTACATTTGTATTCTCACGGTTACTGAATAGATAGGTGTTCATAAGTCAGTATAACATTTTATACATTGTTAATATTCTGTGCGCGAATTTCAAATATATATATATATATATATATATATATATATATATATAATGTATATTCTTAATCTATTCATGAAATAGTCCCAAACCAGTATTTGACTCTTTTTTTATTGGCATTACTCACAATTGACATTCGTCTGTTGCTAGATGGCTGGAAAAAATTAAGTATTCATAATACAAATATACCATTAATATAATATTGTTACCCAACTTTAAGGGAATTATATTTAAATGCTTATTTTATTCTTTAAATAGTCCTAATAAATATCACTCGAGGGTCTGAGATTTCCAGATTCGTGAATTTATCGACAATATCAAACCCTCTTGTTATATTACTTGTGATAATTTTGGGCTTACAACTGAAAGTCTTTGCTCGTTCACATCTTAACTTTTTTCAGGATATGTGATAAAGTACGGTCGCTTCTCTTAATGATGCGAGACATGGATGAAAATATTTTATTCCTGGGTCATCGAGTGGATTTCGGCACATCTGTTCATGCAATGTTTCGGGTACTCCTGAAGTGTGTAGTTTGCCAAATCTGGGACGGTCTTCAGTGGAGTAAAATTTTCTGATTTTCTTTATAGTGTGGTAAACAAATTGTTTGACAATCCTGCCTTTTTCCTTGCTTAGCATTGCTTACCGGGCTATTTGCACAAGCAAATGAAACCTTTATTTTAAAAAGTTTAAAACATTATTAATTAGTGAATGTTGCCAAATAATATGAGTTATAAGACGAAAGTCTTATTTATTTCTCGAGATGAAACTGGTACATCTTCCAATCTAGATGAATATGTTTCCGTTATGCATATTCTTGTTGGAGAACCTAACTTTAGCTCCTAACTGAAACAAAACAACTTCTATATTACCGTACCAACGGCATTCAAATCTATCTTAAAGAATAAAATATTATTTATGAAACAAACACATGTAAAATTATAAAAACCAAAAGCAAGTTAACCAACGATTGTCCAGAAATAATAAACAAAATGTGTTAAGTGTATAACAAATTTTTGTAAAATAAAAAAACTCGCTTCGTGGTTTATCAAACTTTTCTGGGATCTGTTATTGTACACTTATCACACTGTGTTGCAACATAATGTTTAATTAAACGTTTATTTTCTTAGCTACTTCCGAAAGTCTGTTTGCGTTTCTTATCAAACTTGTGAAGGGCTATTACTACTAATTTGTTTACTGAAACAATAAAAGAATAATATTCACATTTTTATATATTGGATTGGATTATTGTAGAGGAGGAGATTTCCATACTTCAAACACGCTCATGGTATGGCCGTTTATGCCTACGCTCCCAGTGGGGGCATTTCTGGGAGGAAGGGATTAGGTGAGGAAAACACAGGGCGGCGAGGATCCTGAGGCATGGACATAGATGGGACCTTTAACAATATTTCCAGATAGAACACCCCGACGCTGATGAAGTCCTTACTCCAAGGAGTTCAATCCTGTTTTCATATGAGGCAGTGGAATGAAAATATTCCAAAGTGCAAGCCACCGTTACAACGCACACAGCACTATCCCATCTCGCGTGACACTTTTGCCCTTGTAACGGAACTAACAAAATTAAATGCGAAAGTATAAAATTCGTGGAAAGGGAAGGTCTATGCCAGCTTTCGCCTAACAGACAGGGAAATAGAAAAAACCCAGAGTCATAATGCCGACCGCAAGGGATTTGAAGCTGAGACCTCCTTATTCGGCTCGCAAGCGTAACTTTCACAGCCACCTCGCTCGGTAGTTACTTTAGTTATCCATAATACTTGCGTTCATCTGTTTTTATATCAGTGTTAAGGTTACCAATATATAGGTCAGACTTGGCGCAGAATAAACTCATTTTATACATTTTTTCTATTTGCCTATACTTTTGATGTGTACAATTTTATCAATATCTTATCATTTTAACCTTAATTCTTTCTTTTTCTCTAAAAGCTTTATTTTGTGTAGATTTTAGCTATAAAGTATCTTCTTATCATAATCTATAATCAAAGTAATTAAATATTATTTTGTAGTAACGCACACTTTTAGGAAACAAATGAACTGATACAAATGGTAGAAAGAGATATTTTTTCCTTAAAGATGATATGAAAGAAAAAATGTGGTGTTATTTATCATAACATTTTTCAGGCTACTGATAATCCTTACGTTCGTGAATTTATCTAGGAAGCTTAGAATATAGAGTGATATTTTTAGGATTACTTCAAATATTAAATTAAAATTAAAATAATACATTCTTAAAATTTTCTCACAAAATAATTATGTGAAATACTTAAAATGATATTTATTTAGATAACGTTTGAAATAGGCGAGGTTCCATTAATACAATTCAATTTATATGCTAATGTCAACTAGAAAAACAAAATTTAGATTTGACAATACTAATTGTATAATGCTCTTTTGTTTTATTATTTTAAAAGTTCATAATTTTAAATTGTTTACTTACAAATGATCTGTTATTTGTTTAACAATTACTGATTTTAAATTATTCAGTGGGATACACTAAATTAAATTAATAATTATCAAAAACTGAATGAATGTTGCTTGTGTTTACGATTAATTGATTATTGCTCACGGATTTGTAGAACAGATGGCGACACTGAAAAGACAAATCCATTTCCGGGCGATAAAAGTATTTCAATAAATGTACAGCAATATGCGGCTGTAATTGGTTAAAATTTAAAATTTCTTTAAATTTTATTGGATAATATGTGAAATAATCGTAATCATTTTCTTTTATTTCATAATTTGTACACATTACAAAATAAAAAGGAAAGTAATAGAAGTTATGAAAATAAATACAATACAGAATAGAAAAAAAAGTTATATCATTCAGAATTTTCAGAGAAACAGGAACTTACAAGTAGTAAAGGAATATGGGAGAAAAGAGAGAAAGGAGGAGCAGTAAAGTAGGCATGTAGAGTAGATTCCACTTGATTCATTTCTCTTTGCATCAAAGTTATAAGCTACAAAAAAGAAAGAGAAAGTGCGCTGGAACTATGGTATGCTCGATTCCAGAGGTCCTCTTTATTATTTGTTTCCTTTCAGCAGCTGTCCAGCACAGTTACTTGAATGAAACAGAAAATATCCGAGACCGCTCGACGTATTTTTGTTAACTGTGTTATCTGCACTCCACGTAATATCTGCCGACAAGAGCTGGAGATTCGCTGGGGCGTGAATAGGTCACTTCACAAAGGCAATAACAGCGAGCAGTGAATCATCCACATGACTTGAAGCAGTAGCAGTCCCTTCTCAAAGGCTTTCCCCTCTCCCTCTCTTTCTCGAGACTTACTAGGAACTGAAGAACGTCAGGTTTTCCCCGTAGTTCGGATTCTGCATCACCTAACACCGGGTGCTTCAGATATCCTAGCTATTTGATGGACAGGGGTTATACACTGGTTTCTTGCTTGTTTACTACGCATTGCAGTACCTGGCAAGCAAGCGAGGGCAACACATACGCATTAATTTTACTTTCCCCCAGTGTATTTTAGAACAAGCTGAAAAGGCACCCGTGTAGCTGTAGATGAATTTAAGGAATTCTGCTCACCTGTTAAGCTATGCAATTTGTGTTTATACCTTTGATATTTCTTAACAAATTACTCCTATAGTTTGTCTATCGTGAGAGTGCCTGTATAAATCAGAAGTTGTCACTTTAGGGGAGTTTATTACAGCTCGTAGCACTGAGCGTGCCAGTTAGTTATAGTGCACGAGTCTAAATGTGTCTATCAGAACAAAAATTACAGTATCTTAAAGGTACCCGCATCGTCTGTTCAAACAGTTTGAGTTACTAGCCCCAAAACCGGATGAGAAAGCTGCGGCATCAGTCAAAATAAATTCCTGATCTACCAGGGGCGTTCGAAAAGTGTTTACAATTGCGGTGTTTTCCGAATACCATGCAACCAACAATCACGTCTACTCTTTAGGATACTGATACTATTGCGCCATGCAGACACTAGGTGGCGGTTTTAGATAGATTAGATATTGGGGGGATTTGATGGAGTTTTAGAATCCTTTAGTAGGTCAGCCTCCAATATTGGCATCTTTTCCCAAATTTTCCCAAGTTATAGAGAGAACGAATCTCTTTGTTTCCAGGATTAGACACTCAAACAGGATATACGAGACAGATTCCTTGTTCTGTTTGCACGATCTGCAACTGGGTTCACCTTTATAGAGTCCCACTTTTCGTATGTTTCCTGAAGTGACCATGTTTAGTAATTAACACAATTACTTTTCTTATTCTTCTTCTATCCAAATGGAGAAGGGATGAGGAGAGATTCTTGCTAGGGTCTAGGATGAATCTGTTTAGGTTATTATTGCCACCTTAGTTGATGCTTATCCCCATCCATGCTTTGACTGCGGTCTTAGCAATATAAGTACTGATTCTGACTACGAGTTCAGGGCCATAAAAGGTGTGACAGATCCCTTTTTGCCAGCTGATCTTCCATTTCATTCCCATAAATGCCCTGATGCCCCGGAACCCACCGCAGTTCGAGTCTGTTGCAGGATGCCAGGGAAAACAAGGCATTTTGAAATTTCCACACTACTCTAGATCGCACCTGGTCAAAGGAAAATGTTTTTACTACACTATGACTATCTGAGAGGATGAGAATTTGTTTCTTCCGATAACCCTTCTTCAGTCCTCTATAGGCACAGTTCAGGTTGGCATAAACCTCTGCCGAAAAATTGTACAATATTTACCACCGCATATACTGAAATTAGTTCTTGGAAATTGGCCATTTATTCTTGACCCGATTGTAGCTTTTAGTGGGATCCATCAGCGTGCCATATAAGTTGATTACCTTCTTGTTTTGGTGTAGTTCCTTTCATCCAATTGTCTCTAGATATAAGAGTAACTAAATGGAGGAAAATGGCGATTGTAAGCAGGATTTGGTAAACATTTCAGAAATTTTGAGGAATTAGTTTAGGAAGTTTAGAATTCAGTCATGTCTGCCCTAAATAATGTTTTTACAGTATGTTGTATGAGATGGAGCGCCATCTTATATATAAACGTTTTCGCTATCGTATTATAAAGTATTGCAACATTAGAAAACATCGCCTCACTTTAACAATCACTTTTCTTTTGTCCATTTTTCATTTCTGCATAGAAATAAGATCCTATTATAAAATGTCGTGCAATGCTTGTATAACAATTGTGTTCGGCCGATATCCTGCCATTCTTTGTTAACACCTCCTTTTAATTTAAAATGTGCCTCATGTGTCTGAGGTTTTTGTCAAGTCATGCAATATTATTAGCACTGCAATCATTTTAAGCATAATTTTCACGAATTTCCTGGTCTTCTTGAATGAGGCTCGTAAAATTAAAACCATTCTAAAATTGTTGTTAAAATTGCTGCCAGAGTTCTAAACCACAAAAGTTTATCTCGTATAATCATCTATTTTAAATAATTTCTGAACGCCCCTCATATTTTCGGACGCTTATTGGTTCCGTTTAACAAAGTCTGTTCATTCATAGCCTGTGGAGATATTTCTTTTTATTTAATCGTTGTGCTTCCTAAATGATTCGCTCATTTCACCGTTTAATATGACTTTTCTCCCCGCCCATTATTGAATTTCGATTTTTAATTCAGAAAGTTGCTTTAAATTCGTTCTCAGTTTTAAGTTGCTTATAACATTTCATGAACATCACTGTGAATGCGTCCAGAAGGGGCGATGGTACAGCGGTCGTTAGTATACCGTTGATTATTGCAGAAATCAATACAAACATTGTATGTATAGGCAGCTTTCTGTACGCTACTATATTTGTATCAATGACGTACAGTAGGGAGACGATCCTGTTTGTCCAACACATGCCTCTCTCTCTCTTTCTCCCGTAGCATCATCTGTAACAAAGGTGTAACGATGCTGATTAGCAGAGTTTGCGCTGGCTCTAACATATCGATATGCGGCCAATTCTCTAGCTGAGACCCTGCGTTGCAGTTGCAATGAGCTTCATCCGGCCCGGCCTTGCAGTAGCTTAGAAAGTAAGAAAGTTTGTGTCGTTGAAACACACACACTGTAACAGCGTTGCTGTTCCGTTCTCATTGATAGTTTTTAAATTAAAATAACCAGGAAGTGTAAATCTAGCAAATAATGCAGCAGTATACATTTTACACTGTATCTCTGAAAGTTTTAAAGATAGTAATATGCAATTTTTTAGAGATATTAAGAAAACTTAACTAAGATGCTTTGTAAATTTTAATTCTCTAATGTTCGTAACATTTTTTTAAAAAAAAATTTAAGCCATAATAAAATATTGTTAAAAACCTGAAAACACTGTAATATTATCATGCATTTTTCTTATAAACTACAGGTGGAACTGGAATGCTTTTTTCACTTAAATTGCAGGCAACATCCTATCCTGGGAACTAGTATGCTAGTTGCTTGAAAAGAAATTAATTTTCAAATTTTGGAAAAAAAATAGAAATATATTTAATTTATCGTTGGTATTGATTTTATGAACTAGTAGTGATATTTACATATTTGTTATCACACTTCATATTTACATATCTTGTGTGTGCAAATTTTCAACAAAATTGATCCAGCCAATCCTGGGAAAAATACATATTTATGTCAAAATTTTAAGTGTACGGGAAATAAGATTTATTTTTTTTTAAACAACGTTTTGTGTGCATTAGAGAATTAAAATGTACAGAGCATCTTTTAGTTAAGTATTCTTAATATCTCATAAAATGTCATATTGATAGCTTTATAAATTTCTGAGAAACAGTAGAAAATTTACACTGGTGCATTATTTGCTAGATTACATTTCTGTTACCTTAAAATAGTGAATAAGCTATAATTTTATAGGTATGTATTCATAGATTTCAGGTCATTATCTCTGTATTGATTTTTGCCTGGGGTGCCTCTGTAGCAAAAACGGGCGTTAAACACCATTCATTCATTTTCTGTATTAATTAACCTCAACTTAGGCCATACTAACGTTAGGGGTTCATAGGTGCTAAATAAACAAGCACTGAGCCATACAAATACGTTGCACCGTACTGAAACGTGTTTCTGCGCATGTGTATACTCACAACTGCTTCGTGTTTTGTTTACAAACATGCAAGGCGATAAAAATAAACGTGCGACTGGACAGAGGAAGACAAGAAAGCGTTGCTTTCAACGATGCAATTCTTATGCGAAGAATTCGGCGATACCCACACACACGGTTTCAATTTTCGAAATTTCTTCCACGCAGGAAATGAGCTATACATTGAAACAGATGGTAATCTGAAGGCACAAGATCAGGGCATTATACTGGATGCGGTAGTAGTTTGATTACTTCCGGTTCCTGGATATTTTTCCATGGTTCGGTGTTTCGATGAAATAACTCCAGTTGTTGAGAATAAATGTTCACATCGATTGCATGCCTGTTCGGAACAAACTCCCAGCAAAGTGCACCTTCAAAATTCCACCAGACACGTAATACTTTCGGGACTGAGCCGATTTTGTTTAACGTTGATTTTGGTAGGTTGACGGAGATCGAGTCACTGATTCGAGGTGTCCGGTTATGGTAAAATACTATTTTTTTTCACACACGTGACAATTCTCATAAATTTGTTAACTGCAATTTATTAAAGCAAAGGACAAATACCACTCTGTGCTTGGCCTGTTAAGATACGAATATATGAGGTACAGATACACAGCTTTTTTATGATTTTAAGTGTCTTAGCGTGGCCAAGATGGTATCTTTTGGTGACCGAGTTCTTTTGAGAGCCTACGAGTACTTTTGCGGATTTTATTTCAAAATTCTTCTTATATTCTCAATATTCCATACTTAGGTCTTCCAGGATGCAGTAAATCTTTAGCTGGAACCATGGTTGTGCTACACGCACTAATGATATCTCACTGCACTCATTCTTCGAGCCCTGGCAGCAGCTTTACGACCTTGTTTCAAGGAAGTACTTTAGAAAGACGTATCTCAAACTTTCTTTGGTACCCCCATGCTATGCTTGTGTATTAATAAATGATGACTGGTATATGTGCACAATATAACCAGGGTTTCCTGTAAATCACATTGCCAAATCAAAAAAAAAAAAAAAAAAAAAGAACTAAATTGGATGAAAATTACTAAATTTAAAACTAGGAATACTTCTTTTTATAGACGATCTGCAGAAGTTTCTTTCTATAGCTATTAATTTTGCATTTAATTGAGATTTCAGAGCTGAACGCTTCGAGCAATTTATCGTGATAATATAACGCTTGCCTTAAATATTTCATTTAGATTTATTTATATCAAAACATTTATGTAAATAATTTTTATTTAAATTTAGTCAATCGTCAACAAATTTTAAAAACATTTCAGACGTGATCAAGTTGGAGTGTTCCGTAGAGAATCGTTTGATCTCATGCTAAGCATTTTAAGCTCGATGTTCAAAGTTTCGCTAAGCTCAGTACTCTATCAGAGACATCTGCGCATTCAAGTTATAGCTACCATCGCGTAAGCACTGTCACAGACTCATGACTCATAAATTGTATAGGTGCATCTTCTGCCATCTGCCAGAAACCATAAGCAGTTCATTTGCATAGGGTTACAGCTTTGTGGTGCACCAAATGTAAATTGCTGCGGCATTGGAGAATCCACTGTACTCCAACTAACATTGACATGCATACATCTGAAAGTTTCTATGACAAACAAATGAACTGTCAGCAAAATTAATATGTTGGTTTCTTTATGAACTAGAAGCAAAAATCTTACCAAAATAATTTCAAACTGGGCATTAATATCTACATGGAATCAGCAAAAATCGAAGCAACTGCAATATTTTAATAGTAAACGTCTTTTAAAAATTATGACGGACATAATTTGCTCTTTATTTATTGCACTGCAGAGCTTTCTCGGGTTGTACGTTGTCGAAATCAATAAGGGAAAACTTATATACTCTGTTGGGTGATAAGATTTTATTAGGTCTTTACCGTGAATCAGCTCGAATCGATGACGCAATTATTAGTCTTGAAGGGTATCGGCTTCGAAAGTACAGTACTGTGCAACCCAGCGCATACAAAACTAACGCGACAACATTTTGTAAACAAATTGACTTATAACATGACGTGTGAATAACTTTACTCCCACCCTCCGCAGCGAATTTTCATAACTAGATTAGCTAGATAAACTGGTTATACAGTTAAAATGACTCGCGATAAAGTCCGAATAAATTTGAGCACTCAGTACAATAATAATTCTTATCGTTGAGTCCACTTGAATATGAAACCGGCAATATGACGTCTATAGCAGAAAAGGAACCTCAAAGGTACTGTTAGTCAACAGTATCGCAATTAACTACGCCTGTTCAAACATTAAGTAACTCTTCATCACAGCTGTTAAAATTTTGCTACTAGCCACAAAGTGCGTCAGCCATCACGAATCGTGACTAGAGATGAAACAATTCTTTCATAAACTTCGTAATTCCTTCGTATGGTTGACGCGAGCATTGCATATGACGGCAGGAGGAGGGGTGGTTAGAATCAAATTCCGTAAAGTCTGGTCACAGCAACAGAGCCCAAAGTGAGCGAGTTGGTTGGCAAACTCTGGCGATTTGTTTACCTCACCTTACTATATAAAAATGAGAGATTGCATTTACGATGAGGTCGAAGATCAAATTATGTCTTTTCAGGTGTACAATGGATTGGATTTTGGGGGGGGGGGCAGGAGAAGAATAATTTGGTACGCCAGTCCTACTTCTAGCTAGCCGTTTGTGCCTACACATCCAACGGAGACCAGGAATGAAGGGATGGGGTGAAGAAGATACCAGGAGGCAAGGGTCCACGGAAGGTGTAGACATTTGAAGTTCATAACATGTTTCCTTCCCTCTTCCTTCGACCCTGTAACAGCATCAAAGGAGTGAAAGGCTATGAAATGGGAGAGCGGAAATTGATGGAAAGCAGAGATCCATTTTAGCATTCCTATCAGTGATCAGGATAAACCGCAGGAAAATATATATCAGAATGACCGGTTCCAATAGATTTGAACCTGGGACCTACCGAATGCCAGTCTCTAGTGTTAGCGCCTTAACCACTCCGCTCGGTAACAAGGGAAGACAAAGCATGAAATACCAACTACTTCTTCGTGTGAAACATTTACATGCTACAGCAATAATATTGACTTTGGAAGCAATACAAATGAAGCAGATATGCTTCCAAGTTCTTGCTTTCTAAACAAACATACACTCGTTACTTTAAGTTGACCGCTAAGAAGATTTTGAGGTGAAACTCCGCAACAGTGAATACAACAGAAATTACAGCGTTAAAGGAATCTCTCTTCATTTTCCCCCCATACATGGCTAATAGCAAACAAAACAAAATTTAGTCCTAACTCTCCAGATGTATTTCCCTGAAACGTAAGGATAATTACGAAAGATTGCAGTTAAGCTAAGGGACTGCTCTTCTAAATGGCAAATGCAAGAGTTTTTGGAATATTTCGTAACGCCAAAGCTGGAGAAAAAAGCTCAATAGAATATTGATCGGCTATCAAGACGCCTTGCTGTGCAAGGCTGGAATAACAAGATAAATGCGTAGCATTGGTAAACCATACACAAAGATTTAGAAGTTCTACAGGATAACACCAACATAAAGCATCTATGCGCATAACTTAATCTCATGTGGGTTGAATTTCAGAAACGTTTATAGTTGTCCTTAACTTAGGTTTGAAACGCCTTCTTTTCAAAATGATCATTTCCTTTCAGATATCATCATTCACCGCCTGTGATGCCAGTGCAGTAAAAATTTGTATTAAAGTAAGTTATTTAAATAGTAACTGACGGCATACAAAATGATGATTAATCCCATTGTGCTTTATCTTTATTTTAGTGTTAGTAGATATTAAATAGAAGTTATTAACATAAACAATTACATTTTTTTTCGAAAGATTTAATCAGAACTTACATCTTAAAATAAACTGGTTATAAGGTAGTAATGGACTTTTTGGTACATTGTCGCATGGGCGTTAGGGCCGTGCATACATATCGTATTTAACAATTATCGGACTTCTCAAAAGCTTCCACTACCGAATTAACCTTCAAAATCAACTATTCGTGTTGTTCTCGGTTAACTTGAAAACCTCTATTGAGTTCCTTCTTCATTCCTTCTAAACAACTAACAATAATTAATTAAATTTATTCTAGTCATTCCGAAACGTTCCTTGCTTCAGGGAACAGTTCGCGTATTTCTCACCATAGACAGCATGGAAGAAACATTTCTTAAATATCTGGGTAATGTTACCAATATCTCAGTATTTGTAATAGTAGATTTTTAATAGTATATTGTAATATAAGTATTGAAAGATACTCACTGCGCATCCGACTGTGATTAGTAGCAACCCGAAAACCAGAGGATAGCAATTAGCCTTTCAACAAGCATGTAACATAAAATTTTATACTACCATATCGTAATGTAACCTATTTCTGATTTATTTTCATTTAATTTGGAAAGTTAAAAATAACAAGAACTATAAATATAGAATCGATTAGTAGTTCTTCATATGTTTGTATAGTTATGCGTTAGTGTTTTGTTATTGTTGATTGTATTGAAACATTTACTAGCTCGATGATATGAAGGTTAACTAAGTTATAGTGGACTTTGGCGAAAGTAATAAAGGTTTTGAAGGAACTCTATCCTAGGTGGTTGAAACGGCGACTAGTATAAGGAATAATTTGCTGCCCAGAAATTTAAAAACGGTATGAGCGAGAACATGATTTAATCATAGCTTGGTGCAAAAAGGAAAATGTCAGAACAATTAATGAAAAGGTTATGTTGGCCCATTTTCTGGAGAAATCAAAGGTAATAACATTTTCAACATTGTGGTCTATTTATTCCATGTAAATTGCATTGCTTGAATAATTTCTTAAATTTACTGTATTAAATTGTGCAATATAGCAAAACAGCTACTTTCAGTTGTAATTTATAAAATAATAGTGAAAAGTAGTATCGCAATGTTACTTTGCAGCAGTAATCTTTAATTGTTTTATTTCACTGGCTAAATTTCTACTTTCAGTTCTAAAATAAAGTAGGCATTAATTACATTACCATGTAATTATTCCGAATAGCTCATCCAGCACTTAGGCTCTTGTTACACTCACTTATTTCGTTTCTCATGAATGGTTGGTTATGATTTCTGCCGCTAGATGACACAACGTAGGTTCTGCTGGAGTTAAAGGATATTTGCCACCATTACAACGATTTACTCGCTAACATAGCACACAATTCGTTATCAATATTTACAAAAAGGAGGCGAGCGTAGGCCGGCAGGCTGAGCGAACCGCAGCAAACCTAGAATTCTGAGGATTTATCCGAGGTTAAGCTAAGGTTAGTGTGTGCATTAATTAATTGCCAATTCCATTTTTTCCAAACTGTTCGCTAATATTCCGCTAGTATCCCATTTATGTTACCCATTCCTATGTCCGCACTAGACGGAGTGCTAGGAGAAACCTGTGACTATATAAGTAATGCACCCGCTGGAATGGCGGGGGATGACTAGGGGGTAGTTGATAGGTAGTAATTGCAAGTGCTCCCTTTATGGCTCAATATGTTGTTCCTTATTACAAAATTGAGATTTTCAGATAGGCTTCAACTTCAATTTATCGCTTATTATTACACGTTGTCTTATTGCATCTGAACTATTACCGTGTGCAAATGCGGCATATGTACGGCATGCACTAATCAAAAATGTTACCCATTACGATAGGCTAGTATAAAAACGTATTTTGCAGGGTTTAAATTACAAATTAAAAAGTTTTTTTGTTATTACATTTTCTTTATATATTATACTAAAGTGCTGTTTGAAAATTCAATTTTCTCGTTCTGTAAAAAGCTATAGGAGCTTGCGCAATAATGGGATTAGCTGTTGCAAGTACACCACTAGCTTGAAAAACCTATTACAACCTAAAATTCATTCTACTAGAAACTTTCTGAACCGAAAGCTTATACCGTGAAGTCAAGTCATGCTAGCCTGATAAAGTCCGCGGGTTTCCGTGCTTATTTATGCAAATAAATGTTAGAAACAAACTGTATAATTATCATTAAATGCACTGTGGCCTGGGCCAAGGTTGTTAAGGCGCATACTCGTGAGCGGGAGGTCTGGGGCTCGATTCCCACCAGGATCGTTCTCCTGATTGAGTTTTTTTTTTTTTTCAGGTTTTCCTCCCCCTTATAAATTGCAAATTCCGGGGACGTACCCTAAACTTAGGCCCGGAATGCTTCCTTCCTTAAATAAAAACCTTTCCCAGTTTATCATTTCATGCCATGTATTATCAATGGGACCGAAAATCCCGGCCAAGATCGATGGATTTTTTTCGGGCGTAAAAATCCGAAGTATGGCTTCCTTCGGAAGGGAAGTAAACCCGTGGGTACCATGTTGTAGATTTAGGACATGTAAAAGAACCTCAAACCTGAAAGAACAGGCCTCTAGCAAAATTTATCGGTCGTTTCACGACCTGAGTTTAATGAGACGCTGATGATCTGAAATATTAAAGAACGTCCGTAAATAACCAAATTAAAAAAAAATTGCTCACCGACTGTGATTCGTGTTTAACAGTACTTAAAAAGGTGTTCTGACTTTAAAACCTACTGTTAGGAACGTAAAAATTAAACAAACATTTAATACTTGTAAAATAGGTAATTATATTTTCTTAATTAGATTAATAACCGTCATGACATAAGCTACTAACCCTGGAGTGTTACAATAAAAGTGTTACAGCACTGAGTAGTATAAAAGATAGTTTCCTGTTTAAAGTGCCTTGTGTGAAAAGAGACTCTTTAAGTGTAATCTGTGTAAAAAGTACATTTTTCAGATTTGTGAATATTTTGCCTCCCCAAAGGATTACCAGGACTCAAATACCACAAAAAGACTGCTACTGAATCTGTGCAATGTCGGTAATACGGTTATAATGAAAAGGTTTTTGTTGTCTTATGACCTTGTCTGTCAAAACCAGCCCTCATACTTCAGTACGTTTTCCGAAAGGCATAATGTTCTAGTAAATTGCAGAAATGGTGATCCACCAATATGTACAAAAGTATTGAAATGGATTCCGGCCAAACATGCGCATCATTAATTTCGCTCTGCTGTGTTTGCTGTTATTTGTTGATCGTAATTTCTCATCATGTGCGGCCCTTTATCGCTTGTTTTTCAGTTCGTCCGCAACAGCTGCTTCAGTTTCAAATATTTCCTGGTAAATACCGCATACATCAGTTTAATAATGCTGAAATAGAGTTCCGCCATGGTCACTTATATCAGTTCTGGCAGTGCAGGCTCATCGCAACAGGAAATTTAGCACACGTATCGATCTTCTTCTCTTGAGATTGTTGGCGTGTAAATTTGAAACTATAAATTTTAGAAACAGTTCACCATCAATAACATTGTGTGATACTAATCTATAATTAGTATTTTCAAAGCATGCAGTGTTTTGCAGTAAATATATTTTTTTATACCAGAACTATAAGCAGTCTATATTGCTGCCTAAAATGTTTACTAGTTATATAAATTATATAGTAACAATTACTTGATTAATTTGTTTCTGATGATAGAATGCTTTTTTCAACTGAATTTTATGTTACAAAAATGTTTTACCGGGTTACTGGGACCTTTCACGTCTGTGTGTTCGTCATACTTTGATCCACTTATCCTCTATTTGTTTCACTGTGGACTCACTTCATTTAACGTCGGTCCTGGTGTCCAGTGGTAATGGTATTTGTCTCATAGAGCCAAGATCGCTAATTCAATCCCGGCTATAGTCGCTTTAATTTTTCGGGCGTAAAAATCATAAGTATGACTTCCTTCGGAAGGTAAATAAAGCTATGAGTTCGTGTCGTAAATGTACGGCACCTAAAAGAACCACAAACAACTTCAAATAAACTTCAATACCAGCACCAATTTCTAGGAATGACATCCCACACTCTCGGAATATCACAATTAAATTCAGACACTGGTATTGCTATCAATCTCTCTCCTTCTCCGTTTAAAGTGTTGAATCATTCATCTTAATTGCAGAAATAGTACAAAATGAATAAGGCAATATTAGTTACAAAATTAACTAGTAGATTTTTTTAAAGGTTTTGTTTTTTGTCGCTTTGATAGCATTGGTCTTCTCGCGATGTCTGCAGATTGTGTACTGAACACTGTAGGTATAAATCTGTAGTGATGAATGAATGAATTAATGATGCAAATGAGCTCGGAGTCCTTGTAGCCTTAAAATCTGACTTTCTCTGTACTCAAACACTACATGTTCCATACCTTCCGTTTTCCCCTTATTGCTATCTCGCAATGAGAACATTTTATATTACTCAGAATCTTCACAAAAAGCCGGGCAGTTGGCGCTGCCCACCTTAATTTACCGTTGTGCAACATAAATCATTATAAAGAAAATATAAAATAGAATGCAGACCTCAGAAATTAAATTTCTAGCACAAACTAAATGCTGTATAAAATTAGATCACATGTCTGATGAAGAATTTGAATGCCAATTCCATTTATGCCCAAATAGAAAGATGTAAAATCATTTGCTATATCACATTGATAGTATTAGACATCAAAAGTAAGCATAGAATGCAAATCGCCAAGAAAAAGAAATATAGGACGACCTCTAAATAAACCGACAGATATACTGTAAAGGTGGAAAAGGCCAAGAACCCAAATATTGGGACTAAGAAGAAGAAAAAGTAGTATGATATGGACATGCTATTAGAATGATAGAGAATGAATTCCCAAAGAAAAAAGATTGGTGGAATGGACGATCCAGATTAACATGGATGGATAATGAATTGTAAGAAGAATGCAAAAGAGGTCTAACAGCTAAAGATTTCAATCATGCAGGGAGTTCAAGAAAAGCTGCTGAAAATTAAATATTACTAGAAATGGTACTCGTACCTAAAGTAAGTTTACAGAATAAATTTGGGCACACGCATTATAAAGGTTATTATAACACAATGTGCCTATGTTCCATGACTATGGACAATTTTTCATTGTAAGTAACATTAACGATTGGGAAAATAATCGCAGTTTTTCATATTTCTTCCTAATAGAATTTGACGTCACCCGATTTCAGCTATAATTCACTGTTTTCTTGATGCCATGGTCACACACAGAAGGTTTCTTCAAAGAGGTGAAAATTTCTTGGCGCTAGATTAGAGCTACAATATGCTGAATGCGCCAAAGTTTCCAATTCCAACAGTTCGCGAGTTGCAATGTAATTCGGCTGATTTGAAATCGTTGACACCATTTTGCCCCATTGACGACTTAACGGCGTTTGCAAGGACTTCCTCAAGTTGTAGACGACACTTCCTTGGCATTCTGTTTGGACCATTCCTGCAGTATACAAGCTATTTTGCACTGGCGATTGCCGCTAAAGCGGTTGTGCATGGTATTGTCAATTGTCATCCAGATACCAGCCGAGTTCAAGGAGCTGTTCCATGACCATCCTGTTCAGTCTCGCTATGATTGTACTCGTAAATGCAATTTGATACGAACCTGTGTTAAAATAATAAATAAGTATTCTATTTCTACATAATTTAAACTGTTTAAATCTTCGTGATATCTCAGATCTGTTCTATGCATATTCTCTATATCATACCGGAGAACTGAGTTTGCAGCACTGGAACTGAGAGGATGACAAGTGCATTCCTGTGCTGGTCTAAGTAACGGTGAGTGACTGGGAGCTTCGTTCTGTAATGAAATTTTTCACAAATGAAGAGAAGAAAATAAATAAATGTAAGAAAAGATGAACGCTATTTATGTTAATGAAACACCTTACAACTATCAAATAAACTTTTAGGCCAAGCATTTTAAAGAGGGTCAGGAGTGCAAAGAAGACAATCCCCGGAGAAGGCATTCTGTAAAACCATCATCATAATAAAAGTATTTTCGAAAATACTTTTACAAGCTTTTGTGGCGGGTTTCATACACAAAAAGTCCGGAAATCCTTAGTTTTTGAGTTATTAATGAAAGTTTGCTTCAACGCGTTTCAAGGTGCAATCTAACAACTTGAAGTTCTTAACCGAAAATAAAATTCATTTTGTTAAGTAATCGAATGATGCTATGGAATCAAGTCTGTTGATGCACTTGGATCATCAGCATTGTATACTTACATGACAAAATATTATTCGCAAAATGCAGCAATAGCACTGTTGGAGCTTAGCCATTTATGTGATTTGGTACTAACCCTATTAAAGATGTGAGAAAAAGTCATTTTAACTCTGACATAAACTTTCATTAATAACTCAAAAACTAAGGATTTCTGGACATATGTTTATATGGATTTTTTCTTGTTTTGATGTAACGAGCCCGCCATCATAGTTTGTAAAAGTATTTCCGAAACATCCTGTGTAAGTGGAAGGTACCTGAACTAGACATTTTAACTGGCACGATTTCACAATTATTCATATCTATGTGTTGTCAAAAGACAATTACCGATAAATACCACCAAATACTCACATCAGACAGAAAGCATACCCCCAGTATTTCATTTAGGAGAATTTGGACACTCTTCAATAAAATCTTAATGGAGTTTTCTCAAATACTGTTACTGTAGATGAAACATGGGACCTTCATTATGAACCGGAAATCAAATAAGAATTATGCATTAGAAGCATACGGGCTTCTAAACGCTAACTAATTTCGTATGGGTCAGTCGCCAGAAAAATCATGGCAGGCATTTTTTGCGATACAGGAGGTGTTATGCTGTTGGAATGCATATCAAACCTGAAGAGACCTGCGATTTTACAGTGACTGTCATCAAGGAAAAACGGCGCATAAAACTGACGGCGAGTGTGTTGCTGCTTGGCACAAACCCCAAAAAACCAAGTGCTATTGTGAAGACTTGTGGATATTTGTAGCTTAATCATTCGCCCAAGTTTTGGTGGTTGTTTCTCTTTCAAAACGTGGAGAAATTCCCTCGTGGAGGGATATGTTTTAATGATGATTTCAAATAATGGGGGTTCACTGGTTGGTTGGAGAGCCAAGACATTTACTTAAACTCCGAAGGAACGACTACAGACGACGCGAATGGTGCGCGCAAACGACAAAGATGTAGATAAACACGCTATTGTAGATGCGCGTTCTTACACTTCAGTGTTGAATCGATAATTCCATGATGCTGCTCGCATAAGAAACACAGTAAACGATGGGACACTACGGCTAGCTTTCCAAAACGCCTATTTTCTCTCCTTCACAGCATTTCTATCACGCGCCTCCGATATAATTCCAGCCATGTCTTGTCCTGCCGCTACAATAAGAAGGGACAAGGTTCCCTTCCTCCCATTCCAGTTCATCCTTTGTTACGTCATTATCGACAGATTCAGTTGCCCTGTAGCTGTCGTATAAGAAAGAATTCCATGACCGGCTCGGGGATCTGTTGAAAGAGACGCTCCTGCAGGGTTGAATAAGCTCTATCAACGGAATGGTGTATAGCGTCAGTTCTCTTGCTAATTATTTTGATTGTGCAAGAGAAATGCCTGACAAAATACTTCATAAATTTTTTTATACGTCTGCCTCATCACCATATTCTCTATCTGTCTCGTTCTGTGTTCATTTTTTTATTCGTTTATTAAATTATTCTTTTTCCTATTTTCCTCTTCCATTCCAGTTCATTCTTCCTCTAAAGTTCTGCCTTGCACACTAATACACAGCAACTTAAAATCAACGATACTGCTATAAACAATGAAATAAAATAATAACGCATACATCAATGACAGACATCTGAAAAATTATCTGAGTAACAATGAAAGAATCAGTATACAATTTGAAAATGAATTTTTTTTTCAATATAATCTCTCTCAAGGTCAGAACAATTGTTTCAGTGATGCTCCAAAGAGCCTCTGACGTAGTTTTCTGGTGGGTTTGCAAATTATTCCTCTACAGCTATAGTGGGCTCTTTGGTTTGATGAAAAACCTAACAAGCGAGAAAGATGTTGAATTTTGGGAGCAAATACAAGTCAGAGGGAGCTAAATATAGGGAGTAGGGTGGATATTTATAAAAAGTTTAGGTCAACTCTGTTAATTATCAAACTCTAAAGGTATTTTGTGAACAGTTTCATTGACTTCATGATAAATGAGTTTTTCTTCTGCAAATCAGATATTTTCTCACATAGTTGCTTTAAAATATTAAAAAATACTTTCCGGTTATGGTTTTACCCCATTGAGAATATTTAATTATTAATAAATTTCCTTTAGCGTCTCAAAAGAATGATGCTATAACCTTTCATGAAGGTGGAACTGATTTTGGTGTATGAATTTTAATAGTGTTTAACGCTGATTTTTACTACTGAGGCACCACGGGCGTAGAACACTTATAATACACGATAAATGATAAATTGGGAAGGGATTTTTTTAAGGAAGTAACCCCAGACCTCTCGCTCACGATCCGTGCCTTAACGGCCTCGGCCACACGTGTTGGTGTGTATGATAGAGGATCTAGTTAATGTCAACACAAAATCAGTTCCGTTACTGTCAAAGTGCTCCAAATGCTACATTTTCATGCATATTTCTCTTGATCTGCTGTAGCAAGCGCGGCACCCATTTGCGCAAAGGTTTTTCTTATGTGAACCTAAGGTTTACGTACAAATAATTAAATGTCTGAGTATAAGTTATTGTAGTGCGATTAATAATGTTAATGGAGTGTTTATATATCTTAAAATAAGTCATGTTTAGCTTAAAAGTTTTAAGAAAAATGTTAGATGATACATGAACTCCAGTTAGTATGTTGATTTGAAATCAAAGAAAAATATGTTAATTATTTAACTTTCTCTGTGCTAGCAGAGTCCAAAAGTAATACAAATGGTTGCACTGTCTTTGGTCAGAAGAACCACACTTCACACATGTGGAGTTGGCTAAATACGAGAAGTTCCAGTTTGCCCTAAAAATACTTATAGATTTTTTGATAAATCACCTTTATTCCAAGGCTCGTACATATTAATAAATAACAAATTATTTGATACTTTTAAATTGATTTAATGAAACCCATTTCTCATTTATCATCCACTGCACACTGGAAAACGCGGATACCCGTGTCTGAGTAGTTTTTTTTGCTGAGAAGGAGCAACCTATTGTAACACTGCAGTGTGATTTCAACCAATTTCTACAACTGCAGCAGTTTTTGGGTGAAATCGATGAAATACGCTTCGGGAACAGGACGATCGGCATGTGGTGCATTTTCCACATTCTCGTTTTTTTGCTCGAAAGCGGGACACCCAACTGGCCACCGCCAAATATGGCAATATTTCACCTGCTCACTTTCATAAAACATAACTCTATAGCTGTCCAAATTTACATCACTGTTTGACAGATTAATATTCGTTAGTCCGCATGCAATGTGGTACTTAATGCTAAGCATGTGAACAACGCACGTGCTAAGAACAATGTCCTCACACGTTCATTAGGTGTGACTGCCGATCTCGTAATTTGAATGTTATTATGTGATATGGTTTTACTTCACTTTTCCTCGTGACCCATATTAAAGTAAATAATAAATGTAGGTTATTTAAGTCACGGGTGGCTTGAGCCTGGCTGCATACTGGGGAACTGCAACCGATGCAACCAGAATAAGGGAAATAACCGAACGTAAAATTAGTATTTTTATTTCAGTATTTATGTTTTTACTGAAATTGTGTTTAAAACTGATATTAATAAGCTCTAACCTGTGTTATAAGAGATGTTGAAAACAACGCATTTCTACGAAAATTCCTTGCGGGCAGCTGCGAAGGAAATTGTTGTGTTTCATTTAACTTTTCTTCCGTAAGAATATCGATTGTCATTGAGAGATGCTATATCTCGTGACTTTTTAACAAAATGGAGAACACTTTCTCTTCCAGGAACAGAATCGCCTCATCACTTCTCTGCAAGATTCCATTTTCTCAAGTATACCCTTGAACAAAAAATTAAGTCATCTTTTGAACACAAAATTCTTCTAAGTCCTGCTCGTTACGGCGCGCGGTTCACAAGGTATCCAGCAAGACTATGTAGCCACTGCAGCAGTTGTATTATAAGGCATGCACTAAACACACTATCTATTGTATGTGTTCCGTTAGCTCTGTGGCAGTGTGTGCAATGATGCCGTGGTTTAGAGCGCAGGTTCACCTCCCGGTATTAAATACTTTTTATAAATAAATCTTTGTAACATATTATGACAAATTAGTTTATTAATATTGTTTCCCATACACAGCATCCTTTACTGTTAACATATGTATGTATATTTCCTTCAGTATTTGTTCTATCTACATGCAACATGCTGCACTTGCAAGAAAGAAAAAAGATAGCTTATGGGCACAAATTCAAGAAGTCTTGGATGTTGTGGTCTCTCGTCCACATTACTGTAGAAATCTGACATCATCTATGCCCCGAAGATTGAGGGCAATTATACATGCTGAGGGTTCATACGCCTGATATCAATTTGTATTCATTTATACGTGTTTTAACTTTAGTTGGTAAATGTTTCTGTTCATGTATTTATTTATTTAATTGTAAAGACTATGTTGGTTTGTGTTTGCGTTTCTGTTTGTGCATACCTGATGCCTTAAAATTCAAATGATGTATTAAAATATAATATGATATTAAACCAACACGGTTATCTACATATACGCTTATAAAACAAATAACAAAAAATAAAACAAAAAATGTTGTGGAGTATTCGAACCCATGAGCTTGCGCAGAAGAGCAATGCCTTCTAAACCGCTCGACCTCCGTTACTCTGCCTTAATGTTCTCTTTCCAGATGTTTATGATTGTGACATTATATGGCAGTGTGCCAGTCGCTGCATGCGCTTTGTGAATTCGAGCGTCCCCGAAGTTCTGCAATCCATGCCTAGAATCTGGGGATGATTAATTTTTGTTTATTTATTTTTATGTCAGAGGGTGTACATAAAACCATTCCTCAAGACTTTATTTGTGTAGTGGCATAACTAGCAAGAACAATTTGAACACAGTTAAAGCACCGCATAACACATGAACGTACAATCTTTCATGTATTTGTTTTATTTACGGACGCTCTTTAACATGTCATCAGCGTCCCATTCAAATCAGGGCGTGAAATGGCCTATAAATTTTGCTCAGAGATCTCTTTTTTCAGGCTTGAGGTTCTTTTATGTGCCATAAATTTACGACACGGGACCCACGACTTTACTTCCCTTCCGAAGGAAGCCATACTTAGGGTTTTTACGCGAAAAAATCCATCGGTCCCCGGGTATGAACCCGCGATCTTGGGTTTAGGAGGCAAGTATGGCTACCACCGGACTCACAGGATCGACATTTTTCATTGAGAAAGGCTGTTTCAAATGAACTACAAGCTGCTGGCTGTTAATGCATTATACTACTGGCTTTTCCCAGTATGCATAGCATTCTGCTTGCCCCGTAACTTAAATAAGCTCACTGTAATAACAGCGTTTTATTTGTTTATGTTCTGCCCAATTTAGTCTTTATATATCTTAAATATTAAAAATTTTATTTTAGATTTAAGTGAGTATGGAAAGTAGATCAAGGAAATTATGGTTACAGGATGTCTTAAACATTGTCCAATTAAAAATGGATTATAGGAACTAGAAGATGAAAGTAGGCTTGTAGCTAAACGAGAGATATCTGTTCAGTACTAATAGTGTAACTTTCGAAGAAGCTGTGACAGTCTTTCGTGAAAAAGGCGTTAGTAGCACATAGAACACATTCTTGCAGTGCGTGTTTTCAAGCTAATGAAGTTTTGTTTCGGCAAAGATAACACTTTTACTTTTGCTTCTCTTCTGCTTCTCCTCTAATGGAAGCCTGGACAAATTACGACCCTCGACTTGCAGCGAGTTTGGCCCCCTTACTCTGCGGCCGTCCATCTTTTCATTTTCTGCTCCTTTTTGTGAGAGCCTCAACGCTGGTCTTCAATGAACCTCAATTTCGTCTCCTCCCAAGTTCTTCTTTGTACACGCCAGTAAGTCCGATTTAACCCTGGGGACTTGCAGTGTATAATGCAAGAAGGGTAAACTTGATCTTTATCAGAGGGGGCTGTAATTCCCGAAGGACTGGCAGAGACTAAAATGTTTCCTCCAGTTTAACCTGGCGTGATAACGCTGTTGTGTATACCTATTGATTTGAAACAAACATTAATTAGAGAGTTAACTTATATATGTGCGATTTCCTATATGTATTCGCTGTACGTTCTACATATAACGGGTGTTTCAAAAGTGATGGCCAATAACTTGAACATGACAAGTATACACATAAAAAGTTCCAATAAACAATTTTCTGTGTTTTCTGTTCAGGTTCGTCGCTGACTTTGAAAACGTCATTTCCGAAGAATTCTCCCCTAAGTTCAGTTATTAATTATTAGACATCCAAATTTTAGGTTTTGGCGTCAACTCCATAGAAATTAGAGCATAAATACACCTTTTTAGATTTCAATTGACTAAGCGTTGTAATACACTGAGAATGGTGAAAACGAGGAATTGCGCATGTTTAACAAAGTTGTTATTGATCCCAAACGGTTGAATTGTTCGGATCAGTGATGGGTCCCAACTAGCCATAAATGTCTTATATTTCGTAAAAATAATTAATTTGCGAACCTATTGTTTCCTGAAACGTTGTTTCTTTTCGTTTATATTTCTCATCTTTAAATTATTGACTATCACTTTTAAAACACCTTGTATTTACTATCTGAAGTTGATTTATCGTCAATCGAAAACATATGAATTCCTAAAACATATTATTTTTGTTCTATGAATGGGTAAACTAATATATTAGCACGTAAAAACGCAAGTAGTAAGTTTATGAAATGCTTTTCGTTTTGCACACAATCAAAGATGATTCAACATCTAATGTGCGTAATTTATTTAGTATAAATGAGTGAGGAATGCGTTTATTTCCAAACAATTACTAAATTACAGTTTTAATTACAGTTATAACCTTTGTTACGTAAGGAGCATTTCAAAAGTCCATCTTGGTGGTCTGGTCATAGCCATACTTGTCTCATAGATCCTAGATCGCGGGCTCTATCCCGGCCAGGACCAATGGATTTTTTTTGAAGTCTTCCATTGGAAGGAAATCTGTCCCGTGTCGGAGATTTGCGGTATGTAAAAGAACCTCAAGTCTGAAAGAAGAGGCCTCTGAGCAAAATTTATCGGCCATTTCACGTCATGAATTGAATTGGATGCTGATGAATTGAGATGTTAAAGACCGTCCGTAAATAAACCAAATAAAAATATTAAAATCATTACAGAAAGAAAATATAATTATGTGACATATAAGTCTGTGCAAATTAATGCAGTTAACTTTCACTCCATACTTTTCTGAGATAATATAATACAAAGGACATTTGGATGCACATTGGATTTATTAGTAACGTACAAGCAGGTTATTTCCATTAATATATTGGAAATATTTAAATACTTTTGTAGAGGAAAAGAAATACAAAAGAGTTAAGCACCATATTCTTCTGCTTAAAGAGCTATGCAACAACCTACAACGTTGATGGTTGTTGATTTGTTTCATTTGTGGGCACTGTTTAACATCTCAGGTCATCAGCGTCCCATTCAATTCAGAGCGTGAAACGGCCGATGAATTTTGCTCAGAGGCCTCTTCTTTCAGACTTGAGGTTCTTTTGCGTACCGTAAATGTACGATACGGGACCAATAGCTTTACTTCTCTTCCGAATGACGCCATACTTAGGATTTTTACGCTCAAAATAAAGTTCTTCGCCTAGCTCAGACATATGGTGGTCACGGTCATTGAAAGTTTTGAGTATGTACAACAATGCCTTGTGATAAGCCAGTGCAGGTTTTCCTAACTTTAGATTGAACCTCAGACTGCAACATGTGCAATAACAATATGCGATGTTAGCACTTCTGCGTATGTGTACGCGGATACTACTGCGCCAGAAGCTAGGATGCATCTCGAGCGAGAGTATTTCCTCCCTATGATTTACTATGACTTTGTACATAGTGCATTTGGGAATCCTAGCGCTTCGCAATACTATTTATTGTTGCTTTGCCGATTTTGAGATAGGAAGAGACTCCCTCGAAGATGAAAACCAAGCAGGACTGCCCGCTGCAGCAACAAGGGATGAAAATGTGACGAAAACAGAGCTTATGTTACGGAAACATCTCTGCTGAATATTAGATCAGCAGCAGTGAAAACAATCCTCGAAGAAAAACTTTGTCAGGTAACTCTGCGGTCGTGACATTATCGTATAAATTAGCAGAAAAAACACGTGGGGATTGGTGCCAGAAAATACTGCAAAAATTTGATGCAGGAAGATCAAAAACTTATTTAAGAACATAACAGGTGCCAAAAGTTGGATGAATGACCCAGAAACTTAGCGACAATCACACGGTTTGGGCCTTCACAGGAGAGTGTCCCACAACAAAAACGAGGCGAGAGAGCAGAGTTGGCAAGAAGAAAATTGGCCCAATAGCTCGATAACCGCAGTGTTGGAGCATATTGGACCCAAGGTTAGTTTGCTTACACATATGGGTTATCAAACTTTTGTTGGGCTTCTGGAATTGCCGAAAGCACTGATTCAATATGTAATGTAAAAATTGATTTGTTATAATTTGTATAGCAGTGTAAGAAATAAGTTCATGTTCATATCGATATATTTAGAGTTGCCATTCTGCAATAATGAAACTTCCTTCACAGCAGTTGGCTGTTAATTAACCCGCAGGAGCAAGTGGGAGTACATGCTTCACGAATGATTGTCAATTATGTATCAGCAAGTGTTTTTGAAAGACATTAAATGACTGTATATTATAAGGTCTAGTGATGTAAAAGACTCCAAAAGGGCATGATATCAAACATGTTTTATGCAGATATTTCATTTGTGTGACGCCATCATAAAATCGACTAATGAAAGGAAACAAAATTTTGAATTTTGACCCGTCACACCCCAATATCGCGGTGAAATTATCGTAAAGTTTTAATCACATCCCTTTACCACGCGAAGTGCATTTGTCTTCTGGTCAGAGTAGCCAACTCTATTGTAATTCCTGAGCACGCATCACTGACCATTTTTATAGCTGGCGGTGGGAAAATATTGATAGCAACAAAACTATCCACAATCACAATGCAAAATGGAGGGACAATTGTTAATATTCTGTGCGAGAATTTTAAATATATATTATTTTCATTCTTTTTTTATTCACGAAATAATCCTAAGCCCGTATTTTGCTCTTATCTATTGGCATTACTGACAATCGACGATCGTCTATTGCAAGAGAGGTTGAAAAGATTAAGTATTCATAATACTAGTACGGAATTGTTTCAATTTTGTAAATTAAGTTAAGAGAATTATGTTTAAATTCTTATTTTATTCTGAAATAGCCCCAATAAATATCACTCACTACGTTCGTGATTTTATCCGCAATCTCAGACCCTCTTGTTAAATTACTTTTGATAATCTGAAAAGTCTACTGCCTGCTAAGTATTTCATATGAAAGGATAACGAAATTGCAAGATAAGCCTTGTTGCTGAAGCAACTAGCAGAGATAAGAAAATGACATTCTGTTCTTAGCTGAAGTACTTGCGAGGTGTTTGTTACTCCTCCCGGATGATTAAACTGAATCCTTCTATAGGTTTGCAAGGCACGACCGTCTCTCGCTCGGCAAACAGTGAAACTCCGGTGAAATCGAAAGGGATTAAATGAGATTTTGCGAGTTAACTGTGTTCATTAATCACTGTTATCTCTCCTACATGCGAAATCATTAGCGCTAAATATGATAATTTATGCTATAGCGTACTATTGAAACGAAAGGAGTTGAAAAAACATTGCCATTTTATTCTGATGTGTTAATCTGAGCAAAGCATGGTAGCAACTTGAAAAAAGTTGGTTGGAAGCGAATTTCATTCCGTAAATCTAATTAAGGACTTACTAATTCTATGTAATTAAAGCAAAAAGTATAGTGAACATGTATTGGATTCCTTTTTTTATTATTATTTATTTATTTTTTGTTCCTCCCTTCCCTAGACAAGCCAATGAATGTAGGGAAATCAAACTGAACACTGCTGGGAAAAAAATGTTCATGTATACATGCGTGATTTTTGGGTGTGTAACACTGGTCGACATAATTTAACTTTTTTCTACTCCCTGTCAAACTTTTAAGTTTATTAGATTGCGATATTAAATTCAAAATTGAAGACGAAATGCTGGTGTCAAGTACTATTTTCTGTAGAGAAAGGTTTATACAATTAGTTTTTCATGTTTAAAATAGTAATAGTAAATTTTTAAAATGCACATTAAGGAAGAAAAGAAATATTAGGCTCTTTCTGACAAGCCTTAATGGACATTTTTGGAACTAAAATTACAACTATGTGGAATGCTTATTTGTTACGTTGATATATGGATATGTGTGGGGAAAGTGGTGCATCAGAAATCGCTCAGGAAAACATCCATGTCACGTCTCTGAAATTTTTCAGTACATGTTTGGTTGTAACATAGGTTGTGTGTGCAAGTGAAGATTAGATTAGCTTAAATAACGGGGGATTTGTATGGAGTTTTGTCGACGTCCCACACGTCATCCTATAAGGATTATAGTAAAACCCCATAGGAAAAGAAGCTGTTCCCCAAAATCTGTTTCTTGAACAAGTTGCAATGTTTTTGTTCCTATGTGAGTGTTTGTTCCCAAGTCATTCTTGGTTGTAGTAGTCTCTTATATATAGAGTGGTGCAATAGTAACTACATTTAACATATGATTTCACTTCTTTGTATGTTACATTAAAAATGTCTCCTTTTTCAATTGTTTTAATTGCCGTACCTATGTTTTTAAGTTGGTAATACTGTCAACCGGAAGAGCGAGAAACAGAAAATGAGTCCTCGGTAATATTTAAAGATGTTAACGAAAGAAAAAAATGTTTGTTGTAAATTTCTGTTACCAACGAGGTTTAAGTGCTGTACTGAGGAAATGGGGAGAACATTTCGAGTCAGATCTACCATTACGTAAGGCTGTTTACAACGTAATTCACAAAATTGAAGGTTCTGTTTTAATGCACCTTTTCCTTACCACCAGGTGGCAACAGGTGGTAAGGAAAATATCTTGCCTGGCTGTCACGACTAGCCCAAAGAAGCCCATAAGACGATTAGCGGTAGACAATGTCACTTCGGCAAATCCAAAGGATATTGTATCAGCAGAAGTTGAAAGTATGCATTCCACGTCTGACACATGGTTTGTTGGAAACAACTTTGTGAGATTATGCTCGATCAGTATCGACATGACCCCAATTTCTTTCAAAACATTGTGTGGTCGGATGAGGCCACCTTTAAGTTATCGGAATATAACTGGATACCTATTGGTACACGGTAAACCATATTGTTTTGCAGCAAGCGCTAAATCACCCCGACGTAAATGTGTGGTATGCAATATCGCCATGAGGTGTAAATTGGACCGCATTTTATTGACGGAAACCTCGATGGTAACAATTACTTGGATCTACTTCAAGAGGTTACACAGGAATCATCGTGCATTTGGACAACTTTGATCAACACTACTTCCAGCATGATAAAGCTCCTGCACATTATGCTACAGTTAATAATGTTTTCAATAGAAGAGTGTAGAGCATCGTACAGCAATTGAATTCCCACCACGATCCCCTTATCTTACCCAATGAATTTCTTCTTTTGGGGTATGGTTAAAGATGAAGTATATGGAAGGAAATCACAAATTGAGCACAAGAGCTGACTGTTTACATCGAGGACGCCTTCCACAATCTGCACAACAACATTCAGCTATGTTTACATATGTGCCAGAGTGTCCTAGGTAGACTCCAGGTGCATTAATGTGGAAGGGAAACCGTTTGAACATAAAAAGAAGTGAAATCCTTTGCTAACTGAAATTCTGTAAGTGTGTAGTTACTTTTGAGCCCCAGAGTCTCTGCTAGTCCTCCAGAATGCTGGAAACCGTTTTTTGACAGGTCCTTCAGAATCGCCTCCGCAGCTGCTTCTTATGATGGTGATAAATGTCTCCCACGAAGGGATTTCTTCCATTTGGAAAAAAAGAAAACGTCACACGGGGCTAAACCTGCACTATAGGGAGGGCGAGGGACATTTTTCACATTGATTTTTGTGAGATGTACGAAATGTGGCCGTGCATTAATCAGTTTGTTGGTGGGAAATGTGCCCTTTTGCGCGTGATAATGGCCTTGCACAGTTTTCAAGAGATTTCTGTGGGTATTGCTCAGTTACAGTTGTGTATAAAGGATAGGCAAGTTGGCAAACTATTCCTTAAACATCAAAAAATGATATGATCACAACTTTCTCAGCAGAAGCAATCATTTTGCTTTTTTGTGTTGGTGACGATGAAGATTTCCACACAGAGCTGTGCTGTTTGCTCTCAATAACGAAATGATGTAGCCAAGTTTCATCAGTAGTGATTACCTTTGAAAGGAACTCCGCAGGTTCCTGTAACGTCATTTTGAATTGCATGCAAACCTGCACGCGATTGTTCTTTTGTTCTGGAAGAATCCACCGAGCAAATACACGCCTCTTGTGTAGTAGTGGTAGTGGTAGTGGTAGTAAAGGACTTTTTATTGTACCAGTTTTAAAATACATTCAAGTAAGTATAACTGCACATGGCCTTACGGCCGTATATACTAATATCGTCTTTGTAACAATCAAAATGTACATACATACATATATACAAAGATACAAATACATCGATATACTTACATCATATGCTTTCAATGAGTAATTTTATATACAAATACATAAACATGAATTGAACCCTTAATCCTGATCCCCCTTCCATTTACTCACACCTACTCCCCAACTCCCCTCTCTTCTCTAAAGCCATTAACCTCCTTTATCGGGTCTTCTCTAGAAATATTCCCAAATTGTATGAGTAACTCGCATTTACCAACACTTATCGGCAAATGTTCAAACTTGTACCGAAATTTCAAAATTGTGGTAGCACGAGTAAATGCTCGCGTCTTAACATGTCCGTTTCCCTGCATTTTGCCAAAATATGCCTCCAGATGTCGCTTTCTACGCACAATGGGCAAACCCTTTCTTTTCCCTAGAACATTAACTGTTTTATTTCCTTTCCAAGCCCCTAATCTGAGCCATGCGAGACCACTTCTTTTTTCTCTACCACAGACATCTAAATAATCACCTCCTCCCCCACACTGGATCTATTTGAGCCTGCAGGTTAAGCGATACTTTTTCTGTGCATTAAGTCTCAATATTTTTTCTATCTATATCTCGCAAAGTTTGTTAACTATTTTCCAACTATTTTGTGTAATGTGCTCTCCCCTTAACCAAATACCCTAGTCCAGTTTTGTCTAAACTTTGCCTTATTTTTTATGTCCATCCTGTATCCCACACTTCCTTTAGACAAACTGCTCAAAGAAGAGCTTGACTCCTCCGTATAATTCTTTACCAGTGCTTAATTGCTCTTATTTTTAAATTCACACTTTCGTTAGAAATACCAAACTCCTTAAGAACCCCACACTTTGCTATACCCCTCCCTACTTGTAGCAACCGTTTTAGAAACTGCATTTGTACCTGATTCAGTTACTCGATGTTTTCCCATCCCCAAATTTAGGCCCCGTAATGACCTGTGTAACTTTTCAGCATCGAACATATGGTTGGAACCCAGTGAACTTTCAGAATTGTGTAAGTGTTCAACGATCCTCTCCTACAAAGGGACGTGTTAAATGTTTTCTTCCGTTAGAGCACAAACTGGCACCCGGAACTACCTTTCTTTGAAAAGAGATTGCCTCTTCTCTTTAAACATTTTAAACCAGCTTCGAATTGTTCTATAGGGAAATACATATTCTCCATAGGCCTCCTGCATCATTGCATAGGCCTAGCCCAAAGATTTGTTGAGACAAAAGCAGAATCTCAGAGCGGCATATTGTTTGTCGTGTGTCACCTTCAATTTGCTGTAGTCCTAACTGAACATGTCTCATCTTGTACGCCTCTCACAGAACGTTCCGAAAAGTCATAACAATGAAACTGGCCTGTAAAAAGTATGATAATTTATTATTGAACAACCCTCTTAGTATTGTTTGATTCTGAGACCGAACTTCTTGATAGTGGTAACGAAATCACTAATGAGTTAATCGCAAAATCCGAACAAGTCTTCTAGAAATACTTTCAGCACCTTATGGTACCACCAGTTAGTGTTTGAGGACAATAAAGCGGATTAGGAATTAGCCCTCCCACTCATGCAATTTTTTTTTTTCTTTTTTCAACTAAAGTCCGAAACTTTGAATATATTTCTTATATGTAGTTTGTTGTTTTGGCATAACAGTAATTTTTTCTTCTTGTTTGCATTTATTATAATATTTTATACGCCATACAATTGCCTACTGAAAATGCAATAACTTCTCTAAATAATACTCGAGCAATATGCAGTACAATGCAGAACAGTAGAACATCTCTATACAGATAGCGGACAGTTTCGCATTCAGACACAGTACAAGCAGAGCGGTGTGTAACCATGCTGCAGTATAATGGCTTATTGCGCCAACTTCGGACCTCATCTTCGTGAAATGTTGCCCACGTCATTTTTCAATCACCCTCCATCGGTGGCTCGCAATTTCCGGGGTAGCCTGGGTCTATGTAATCCACAAGAATAACCTACATGGCTAGCACTAAACTTACGTCATGTGCCTTCTTTCTGTAGGAGTGAACGAAAAAGAAGGCATATTCAACAAACAAGAAACTCCGAAATGGAATTAGCATTTTAAGACAACCAGAGTTCATGTTGAAACCATTCGCAGTTATTCGCAGACGATCATAAAAACTCTGAACTCGTGACTGTATTAAAATTCAATGTTGGAGAACAAATTCTAGAAACATTTGCACTCCAGTCAACCAGTAATATTAAATTTATTATCTCAATGTTTCAGTAGAACAATAGATACATTTTCAATTTTACAATATATAAATATTATACAAAATACACGCTATTTATTTAACAGTGTTACACAATGCACATGTCAAGAACAATAGATACATTTTCAATATTATAATATATAAATATTATACATGCTGTTCCACATTATTCAACAGGATTACACAATGCACATGTCAATCATACAAAATGTTATTTACTGCAATTTAAAGTAAAATATAAAAAAAGAAAGGGAGAGTGGAGGACCTGATAGGAGGAAGGGAATTCTAATACCCCTGAAATGCACCCCGAGTTTTAGACAAAGAAAGACTTTGTAATCATTCGTCAGGCTCCTTGTAACCCCTGATTGTTCCCAAAGCTAAAATTTCCAATGAAATAACATTAGGTATGCGTAACACGACTGCGGAGTTCAACGAGGGCATTCCAGAGGTGCCTCCAACAGCGGAATCTCCAATTTAAAGTGTATTAGGAAGTGAATCACAACAAGTTAGAAAATAAATTTTCATCCCAGATACTTTCCAGATAGACCTCGCAAGTTTAACATACAAGCATAGTTTAGGACCCTCGGAAAGTACAATTTTGCATCTTGTTTCTTCGGTGTCGAGAAGTAGCTCCAATTGCATGGCCGTCTTAAAATTAAAAATCATATACTTTTTAACGCGTTCTTTGAAAACTTAATCATTTTTTCCCGTTCGTTTATTCTATGTATCTCTAAATTCATATGAATGTCTACATGTTCTTTTGGCGATTGCATACGAGACTAAGAGTGGGCTGTTTCGCTGTGCATTGTCACCACCATAATACACTGAGAGCAAGCCCAGACAAATTGATATCGGACCTGGTGGTCTGGTGGTAATCGCCTCGTAGACCCAAGGTCCCGACCAGGGTGGATGGACTCTTTCGGGTGTAGAATTAAAGCGGTTTTGCTCCCATGGCTTATATTTACGGCGTGTAAAAGATCCTCAAGTCTGAAAGAAAAGGTCTCTTAGCAAAATTTATCGGCCGTTTCACACTTTGAATAGAATAGGATATAATGACCAATGATGTTGAAAGGCCTCCTTAAATAAACCCAGTATTAAACAAAAGATGAACTTGTATTCATTTTATATAATAATTACATCATCAACTATGCCGAATAAGATCTAATGACCTACTACGACTTACCTTCCATTTTGTTTTGTTCTGCCCTGATTTCTTTCCCAATGATGTGTATTTAAAAGTAGCTTAGGAAATTTATTTTCATCCATTCTTTGGATGTAATAGTACTAGTATTTTTCCCCTTTCTTCTACCAATTTTTTAAAATTTCCTCTGATATTTTCATTTCTTTGTTTATCTAATATAGTGAACCAGCGTGGATTTTAAAATTCTGAACATTTCTGAATCCTTTGTCACCGCTGTTTATGTCCAGTTCTCGGAGATATATTGATAACTAGGCAAACCTGCATTTTACAGTCCATGGGAAATGCAGGTGCTTTTAAGCGCCTCGCCGCATTCACAAAATCGTCCTAGAAGAGAGTTTATCTTTAAATACTGTGCAGGTATTGCTCTATAAATGCTCCATTTTTGTTTATTATTATTATTATTATTATTATTATTATTATAATTATTATTATTTCTTTTGTATGTAAGAATATCTACAAAGAGTAAAATATCGTCCAATACTTTATATTTGTCATTTACATTAATGTAAAGTTACTCGCATTTACTTTTATGTTACATAAGACACGTTCTTGTAATAATTTGCGAATTAATTGAAATTTACATAATTAGGCTTCTCACATTACAGAAAAATATTATTTTTCTCTTCCGTGCCAAAGAACAAAACAAAAAAGGATACTTTCATAGTTCAGTATTAGTATCCCTAATTTTCATCACCAAAGCCCATTGCGCGCACAGTGCAACATGAGTCAGAACACGCAGAGAGGCATATAGCAGACAATTCGGCCGAAATGAATTCGACGCAGGGACAGTGTTTATGGGATAGTTTGTAAAATACCAGGATTGTATAACTTCCCAATCCGCAGGATGAGAAGACTCATATATAAAATCACAATAGAGTGTAAAGTGTAGTTGTAATTACATTTTATTTTGAGAGCGACTGTAATCGCTTATTTAAGCACACCATAAGCTCAGTGCTATTTAAGTGCGTGATGAAGACAAAGGGTTTCAGAAAACTATATAAATAACTTCTTGTATTATACTAAATTCTGCCGTTTATTTGTTGTACAGGTGGACGTTTCGTAGTGACCTCTAATGGTGACCTGCACATCAAGTCCGCACAACCTTCTGATGGTGCAGTCAGTTACAGCTGCCTAACTCTGCACTCTCTGACCGGAGAGAGACGACGCAGTGCCCCAGCCTCACTCATGGTCACAGGTTGGTAGCAGACAAGAGATATGTTTTCATTAGCCTTCAGCGATAACAGCAAACATCAGCACAATATGAAATGCGGTTCGTAAGTTTCCGGCCTGATATAGAAGCCCTTGATTTATAGCAACCTTACACACGGACGCAGTAGAAGCGCCTCCTTTCACGAACGGCAGCGGAGAAAACGGAGCCCAATTCTAGATAGTGTGACTTCAACATATGTAAGTGGATAATTACCATGCTGATTATATTGAACTCATAGTTCAGTTTATTAGATATTATTGCTACTAGTAGGAAGAGAGTGTGTTCGATTCTCCCAGAGTCTAACTTTTTTTTAATATTCATAATTTGTCTATACTGTTCCAATATAATAAATGTTACTTTTTCCTTTTTATGTTAAAACCTATAGAATTAAAATAACGCATAAGTTGCCACTTTAGGTTAGGTTTAAAAAACTATCAAAACTTAAATGTTAAAGCGTATGCCTTTTCCCTTGTCGTTATTATTTACTTTACGTGTTACATTGCAATATTACAGTTTCTTATTTCATTTTGCTATATACTGAATGCGATTAACGTTAACATTCATCCTAAAAAGTTAGTTTGGCGCACGATTGCGTTTTTTCCTTGCATTACTGTTGTCACTACCACTCGGTTTTCTCCATTGCTGATCGTGAAAGAAGGCGTAACTACTACACCAAAATGCGTCTGTTTGTAACAGTAAGTTTGAAGTATTGTTGTGCAATATATGCTATCTGATGATAAAATATGTCAGGAGTATAAACACTGCATTTCCATTTGCTTAGAGAAGCTTATTTAAATGTGTCATGTAGCATAATGCAGCTTGAGATAATACAGGGCAGTGATCGATTTTAACTAAAGAAGGAGTTTCATACAGTCATATTAAAACGCCTTGAAGAGATTACAAGAAAACTTCATCATTATATTCTATTGTGAAGGATTGGTCAAACTATTTCGTTTGGACATTGAAACCAAGATATTGCAATTTGTTCAGGGAACATGTTTTGTAAAACAGTGAAAGCATATCTTCCTATGGGGTTGCACCAGTGACAGCTCATAGTTCCTGTAGAAAGGTGAGCCAGGAGTATAATTACATGATACCCAAATGCTGTGGTGGAAGATTTCTTTTATCAAAACTTACACTCCTTCCCACATTCTCTCATAACTGCAGCTAAGTCGTATGTTTATGCTATAAACTTCTGAATAACATGGAACTCTTCTAATTCAGCTGTTAAAGTATGCCTTAAGCCTTCTGTATCCTATTCAGAAGCAGCATTGAAGCTTATGAACCTTTTATCCGGTTTTACCTGTTAATGTATATTAATGTCACAAGAAATTTTGACATGAATGTAATATCTGTCATTTCGTCGGCCTGTACAGAAACGAAATTTGCCATTTCTATTCCTTGCCTAACCCCACTCCAATAGAGTAGATACGTTTCTCATTTCAAACTGTCAACCAAGATTTTTTCGAACAAAAAAAAAATCCGTCTTGCTGAATAAGCTCTTACAGCTTTCGGATGATGAGATACAAATCGTTATGTTTAAAGTGTACAATCTTCCGGTCTGGCCCATGAGCTACCCTCGCTAACGGGGGATCCGCATGCTACTGCTACTACAGTAGCTAGAAAATGCGCTTATAGCGTAATAATACAGTTGCAAACTAATCTGTTATATATAGAAGTTTTCATGAATGTTTTGATATAATGGTTGACCAGGAGAAGATAATGTGGTAAATTATTATAGCATTTTCTTTCGAAGGGGACAGGTCCAATTGGCCCTTATTGACGGGCCGCCCCGGGTTGCACAATTTTAGGTTGACGTGCGGGAGGTGGATAGCATTCCAAAACCTCCTGTTATTTTACCTTATCTTAACTAGCATGACACCTGTAACTTTTCATTTAGCATTTTTAAACAGTTATCCAGCAAAATTGTTTTTAAAACATAAAAGGAAATACTACTATTACATAAATAATTTAACTTTAAGGTATATCGTAAAAACTGGAATGAAATTTACAGTGAAAGAGGCATAGATGTCATCCTTTGAATCAGCCAGCAATAGATCTCAACGAGAACAATGAAAAATTCTCTGAACAATTTTCTTCGATCTTTCATACATGAGAAAAAATGAGAATTTTAGCAACCGCGCTTACCTCTTGTAGCTACTGCAATGACGTTATTGTGCAGATGGGTGTTAAGGAGGGAACATTCCTAGTGAAGGAAAAATGTGACTGCAGTCTGTTGCTCACTGAATGTTGGAAAGCAGCTGATTATGTTTCGCCCATTGCTTTACGCGAATGGTATTAATGTTTGATACCGATATTTACTTCCTTTGATAGTTCTTTCTCGTATTTGAAATGAAAGTGTTTACGTTTACGTTAAGTGTTTAAGTGTTTAAGTACTTAAGTACTTAAGTTAAGTACTTTAGCTTACTTATACGCACTTTAGGAAACCCAAATAGATACGGTACTTTTAGTTGAATTTCAATGAAAGAAAAATATAAAATATTCCTTTTTTAAGTACCCATTAAATAAAACAAAATAAAAAGGCACTATTTTACAATATAATAATAATTGTATCAGTTGTAATTGTAACAATTATATTATGGCAGAATTTCAGTGAATGCAGTTATAATAGCATGCATAGACGTAAAGATGTAAGTGTAAATGAACGATCAACCATTGTATGTCAAACTGCAGTTTAAAATATAAACCTACTTAGTCTCCACAGGGTAAGCACTCCGTTATACTAAACCGGTTTAGGAATCACGTGTCTTCAAGCTCTCCTAAGCGTACAAAAAATGCTGACCAGTTGTGTACTATCAAGTGCGAGAGCTAGTCATAAAAAGACTGAGGATTTTTTTTTACGCATGGAACACACTGGGCTTGGTTCAGTGGTCTTTTTGAAAATATTCTCCGTTGAGTTGAATGCACTTTGCCTAACGCGTGTGCCAGTCTTTGAACATGTGCTGGAAGCCATCTTTTAACATCATCTTCAAAATCGACTCATCCTTTTTCATGACGGTCTCGGAAGTATTAAAACGCTCCATCTTATATCCTTTTTCAGTTGGGGAAAGAGATAAAAGTCACGGGTGGGGGGGCTAAGTCTGGGTATTATGGAGGATGGAAGACATTATCGCAGTTCCCTACACACTTTCACTCGGGCCATCTTTTGTTCAGGAGTCAGTAATTTTGGGACCCACTTCGCACAAAAACGTCTCAATGTTCAAGTGATCATGCAGAATCGAATATGTACTGCCTTGGGAAATGTGTAACATGTCTGCAAGTATGTCCATTGTTATTTGTCGGTCTTCACGAACTATGACGCCAGCTGTGTTAATCGTGGTTTCGTGTAGCTGGATCACCTGGACCGCCTTGCTTTGTTGTTGAAACACGGCCCTCCTTAAACTCTTTGAACCATCCAAGTGCTGTGGATTGTGACAGAACATCATCACCATATGCCTGCTGCAACAATCTGTAAGCTTCCATGCCGGATTTCTGCAAACGAAAGCAAAACTTCAACGCAGCATATTGCTCTTCACGAATCAACTCCATTTTGTATGTAGGCAACGGCGACCTGACTTGATGCTCGTTCCATGTATACAGACGCATGCGCGAGCAAACTTCTATTTTTGTCCACCAATCAGGGTTGATCCGCTTTCATCATGCAACATTGTCTCAACAATATTTCTTTGCTGTGTGCGATAAAAAATAATAATTCTCAATCTTTTTTGACTAGCCCTCGTATTTCAATGTGCTTGTACTATCGGTCCGTGTTGAAATATAAGACCATGAAAATTGCCCAAGTACTTTTTAAGACGCTATCAAGTCTTAAAATGCATTATATTTGTTATTTTCCTGTATATAACGATATATTTAGTTGGTGATATGCATACATGCCTATCTAAAGGGTATATGTTCTTCAGTTATTCGGGATCTACCGATAGCTGTAGAGCATTACAGTATCATTGCAATACTTTGTTAAGTCAAATAGCGTGGAGAATCGTAATTCACTCCTTTACAATGTTAGCTGTATCCAATTTCACCCACCGAGTGAAGTGCAGTTCGGTTATGTGACGTTCTTCGATGCTAATGCATGCTTTTAAATACAGGGCGAATGGGATCAGACCCGCTAATTACACACTATAGTGGTTGATGACTTTGGCAACGAGGTTAGCGTTCATTAACGTACAGATGGTTGACTAAGTTTATTGAAATGGACATCCCATTGTCAAATGGGATTATTGTCAAACAGAGTTACTGCCCTGAATGTCAGAACATAAGTCTTAACGCTGATGTATTAACATGACTCTCTCGTGCAAAGCATAGAGGTTAGTTTTGTCAGCATTTGTAAGTCTTTGTAGGATTCGCAATTGAAGGTAGGTAATGAAACCAATGTCTGGTACGTATTTATCTAAAATAACTTTATGCACAAATAAAGGGTCGAAAAATAATGCTTCATGTTGACATTTTCTATGCTGGAAAATAGAGACTGTCATGCAAATTAGCACCTTCCCTGAGTATTGGTCCATCGTATTAAATTTAAAAATTCCATGAGAGACATAAAACGTCTCTTTCAGTGACAAATCGATTCCTGGTACCAACATAACATATGGGCATATAATACGGTAATTTAAGATACAAAATTAAAATAATAATAATAATAATAATAATAATAATAATAATAATAATAATAATAATATACAGTGATTTCATTTCAAAAATATCAAGCCTGAATAACTATATGTTATAATAGATTTAAAAAAAATACATCAATTTAGAATTTAAAACCAATGTTAATAACATTTTAGATTTCACTCCCTTATCTAAAATTCCTCCATTTTGAATTTTCTAATGACACTAATACCTTATGATACTTTATTTAAAACAAAATTCAATTGTTGCCACTCTGCAATTTTCTGTCTTTGCCTGGCAACCAACACGTGTTTTAATTTGGACAAAATAAAAGTACAAAACTATTGAGCGCTTAAGCAATAATTGTGATTTGGTAACTTTTTTTTGCAAAGTATGTATCATGCAAGAAAAAGAACAGAATATAAGTAAATAAGTAAAGTGTTTTGAAACATGCTGTAAATAATGCAGTATTAATAAGTTTATTATTATTAAAATTGATCATTACTAATTTGGTTCGTTGGATTAAATGAAATTTAAAAAGCAAAGCTTTCGCTGGCTACTACGAATAGTCCGAATAGTATCGTCGTTCCTGGTGGTGTATTGGTAACCATAATTGCCTCCTAAACTCAAGATCGTGGGTTCGATCCCGGTCAGGGTCGATGGATTTCTCCGGACGTAAAAATCCAAAGTAGGCTTCCTTCGGAACTAAAGTAAAACCGTAGATTTACGGCACGATAAAGAACCTCAAGCCTGAAAAAAGAGGCCTCTGAGCAAAATTTGTCGGCCGTTTCACGTCCTGAATTGAATGGAACGCTGACGACCTGAGATATTAAAGAGCGTCCATAAATTAACCAAATAAAAAATGGCTAGTATCATCAGTGGGCTGAGTGTCTGGAGAGACAGAGAGGGATAGAATCATTAAAAATGGTAGGGAGTAGGAGCGGTGGGAGAATTGTGATGCAGTTGTTATTAACTATAACGAATTCAATGTCTTACTTACTTGAAAACCACCTGTGTATATTTATAATTTCTAGATATTGCTCTATTTCTATGCATTCTCTCCTGCTCAAATTAAAATATCCTGTTAAATAATTAAAATAATAAACCTAAAGAACTTTATAATTGTAATATTGTCCAAGATAAAACATGTTTTCATCCTACAACTAATTTGCTTATTTATTATTCTAGCAAAATTGAAACAAATTATTAATAACATTGGTAACAAAAAATGTAATAATAATTTAATCCTGTTTAAATGTTAAGTATTGTAAGATAGGGTAGCTATCTGAAAGTTCGAAGTAAGGTTGATTGGACGAAAGGTGAAACCGAAAATGGAGCCAGCAATGTTTTTATAGGTATTTCTTCTTCAATACCTATGAAGATTTTGTTTTCTTTAAATGAAATTTCTTTTAAATAGTGTTAAATTAAAATTCAAATGCCGGTTCATTTTTAAAAACGGCAAGGCTATAGAAATTTTCTTGAAAGTTTAAGCTTCATAGGGTGCTAACATTCTGTTTTATTGCCTTTTTTAAATGCCTGATATCTTTAAATTCGCCTTTTAAATGCCATTTACTAATAAACTGCTTCAATGCTCATTTTAGATTTGTTCCTTCGGGAGAGAATAATATTCAGTCGCAAGTAAGAGCCTTTATTTAGACGCGTGGCCGGCTTAACAGGGATTTGCCTGCCCTGTTTCTAATCGATTCTATTCCCCCTCCACTTTCCCGCCTCTCTGTGTGCTGAAGCGAAGTCTTTGTGCCGTACAGGAGTTGTACGTTGTGAGACCTTGTGTTTTAGTGTTATAGTGTGTTAGTGCTGTTATAATGCCTAAAAGTCCCTATACTTTAGCACACAGAATGTTCATGTATGATTCCTAAGTGACAATAAACTCGTATAGAGAAGTGAGAAGGCGATTTATAGACAGATTCCTTGCTGTTCATGCGCCTCAAAGAGAGGTTCGTATTCTTATAAATAGATTCAAGGAAACGGGATCTGACTTTCATACAAAACCGAAAGTAAAACGCCGTGTTCTTACAGATGAAAAATCGATGACATCGGATAAAAGTTAGAACGAAGTTCAAATAAATCTCTGAAAAGCTTGCATAGGAATCAGGAATTTTGCAACTAAACTTTTAAAATTAAAATCTTAACAGTAGTTGAGGAATTGCAAACACGCTATAATGTAAGTAGAGATAATATCTGCAATTGGATGTTTGGATAATGTTAATGTTCACTCTATTGACCCGCTTTCATCATCATCATCATCATCATCATCATCATCACCCTCATAATATTTTTTAAGCACGAAGCATGGTTTCATTTACATGATCATGGAGTGCAGAAAAATCCAATCTTGTACACGAAATGCCATTGTATGAACAAAATATTTGTATTTGGTGTACTGTAGAAATCTAAACGCTTGAATTTAAGGGGCTATGAATGTCAGACTCCGCCAACAAACAGCGTGCTTCCTGGTGCCAAGCAAATCCCCGTTAAGCCGGCCACACGTCCAAACGAAGGCTCTGTACTTCTGGAAGAAAAGTAAGAAAGATGGCAGCACAAAATTTCTATAATACGTGGCTCTAAAATGTATTTTTCTATTGGTAATGGTATTTCTGTGTGCTAAGATTCCAACGTTATTCGTGTGTGTCTAGCTTAGTAACTTACTTTCAAAATTACTCCTATTTCTTAAGGTGTGTACATTAGCGATTCTGTTGTGAATCTATTTTTTGTTTATTGTAGAAGCATTTATTTAAACTACTGGTATTTTTATATGTTACTTCTGAGCGTCTGCATATTTGTAATTTGTGTGCAAAAATGTTTGATATGTGGAAACAAAACGCCAAGCAGTAACATTTTCAAATTAACCAACATTTCATATAAAACTTTCCTTGTTGAGAACACGCATATCCTACTACGGGGACTATACCTTAACACAGAAATTTTCGCCCAGTCTCGAGTTCATCTAGTCAATACAGTGTTATCATTTCTTCGTTTTGTTCCACACTATATGAATTAAAAAATAATGTTTTTTCTGCATAATCTCTTTTTGCCATAAATTCTACCGGAACCGAAGAGGGGCCTTTTGCTTTTGCTGTAAACCTATATTCTAAATTAGAAACTTTAAAACCAAAAACATTCTTTATCCGTTTTCTAAAGGTCACATATTCACGACGCTTATTCGGGTAAGGTACTAAATTGATTATAAACAGTTTTGTAAAAAATTTTGTTCTTATTTCCACATTATTTTTACTAGTAAAATAACATTACAAAGAACTGACAGCATATAATTATCTTTTGTAATTTACATTTCAAACGATATGTAAACAAAATTATAAATGGAGCATGAAAATAGTTAATTACATTTTCAGGGATAAAAGGCATTGGTAGAATAAATCTCCCCATTTTTTTTTTTTTTTTTGCTGTTTGTTAAAAGCAATTTTCAGTATTCACATTTAAATAAACATTCTGGCTTTTATAAATGATGCTGCTGCGTTTATATGTAGTAATTTATAGAAATAGCTTCTAGTATATTTACAGTAGATGTAACTAATATATAATTGTTTTCAAAACCCATACTTTAACTTAATCATATTTTAGTTTGCGCGGCATCGCGGTCCATGTGATAGGTTGGTAGCTCTTCATGTATACTTTTTTCCCTCAATTTCTACATAATTGTCAGCTGTAATGAAACGGAGCGAAATCTTAGAACAATTATAGAGAAAGGGACGGTATGAACTTTAGTGAAGCATCAAATATTAATTTCAAAAGAGATTGAATGAGGACAAACATACTTAACTGAACTTTTTAAATTAACATTACATGCCATATCTTTAATATTCATATTATTGATAGTCTCAATGCCATAATTTTAACACGAAAACAATCTTAGGATAACATTACAGAGATATTTTACTGTTACATATATAATAAGTTATTTTTTCCTTTTATTTCCATATCTCAAAACTTACTTCACTCTATACAAAAATACAGGCTTGGTATTGGCTAAAAGACGAGAGTTGGGCGTATTTTGTTAAAAAAAAAAAGTAAAAAAAGAAACAAGGAAGCATTATAAGAAACATAAAATATTAGTGAATATATTTTGTGACGTGTGGCAAGGTCTCTCCTGATTGATCACTAAATTATATCAAGACTCTTTGACGAGACCGATAATGATGAAAAATTTCTGGATATGCTGTGTGTGATTGGACAAGAGATATAAAATGTTTAACCATTTCGTTGTTGTTGTTGTTATTATTATTATTATTATTATTATTATTATTATTATTATTATTTCAGATTGTACACATTCCAGCGATTAATTTCTATCAATTTCTCCATGTTTATAAAGTATTTGCAAAGCATCTTTTTGGATAAACATTCTTTTCCTATGTTCAGCCTAATAACTTCACCTTCTTTTGTTGCAGATCCCACCGGCAGCATGCCGCCCCGCCTTACCCAGCGCAGTGTCACACTTCTCACAGCTGAACAAGGCGCAGATGTTCACCTAAGCTGCGCTGCTCAAGGCAATCCTCCACCTACATTCTCGTGAGTACCATATTTCCATAAATTTGGCTCCCCTCGTCAAGTAAAGAAAAATTCTCGAACTATTCCTATTTCTATAAAATGTATGGGTATTTATGTAATGGCTTACATATCTTTAAGGATGCAAAACAGTTTTGGAAACTCGTAAAATATAATGGACAGATCCAGTGCCCCTCATTGTCCTGCGTCACGGCATCTAGGCAGGTGTAATTAGAATGTCTCATAATTAACAATGTACACAATCACACAGCTCATGTTCCTCATTCTAAATACTTGCTATCAGGTTCGTTTAAAGTATACCAAATTGAAATTCAAGTACCATTAAAGTGTTGCATCGAAAAATTTCTTATAATGTTAGAGACAATAAGAAGCCTCCTCTTTCAATTTTCAGGAGACCGAAGAAACAAGCGAGTAAATAAGCGATAATTAGCGTCACAAAAACTCTCTTAAAACCGAATTTAAGAAGTCAGAAGTCCAAGACAAAGGGCATGAATTAGCTTTAATTATTTTGAAAACCTTTCCTTATGCTGTTAATGACCGTGCATTTTCAATGTTATACAGTCTCCCCTTTATAAATTATTGTACGATTATATCTGTCGAAATAATCAGGGAATGATAAAGACAGGACATTTTTTGTAGACAAGTATTGCAAAAAATAAAAGAATACAGGCAACAGGAATAAAATACTTGGTATTTAAATGAAACGTCACTCATTACAGAGTGGCCACGAAGTTAGGGACAAAAGTTTAATGAGGAATATAACAAATACAAACAAAAAAACTCTTATTAGTTACTTTATTACCACTATGAAACTTATGAAATATCTACAAATATTTTGTTTATCGTTTTTCTATATTGCTTTGCACTGCTCATCGACTATTTATGCCTACTTAACGATGATATTGAATAATGTATAACTGGTTAAACGGATTAAACGTAAACCCAGATAAAAATCCAAGAAATTTTGTTCCACCAGCAAATCTGTTATCTTCCATTAATAAGACCACGCTCCAAGCAGTGATCCTTAAAAACAAAACCATTCGTTTCAGTGATACAGTAAAAAAAGCTTAATATCTATTTTAACTGTATTATAGATTCGAATCCCCAAGTTAGATAAAGTAGTAGAAACTTTCCCTTAAACCTGCTTTCTTTAAAAAAAAAAAAAAGAAAGAAAGAAAAAAAGTGAGAAATTCTCTTCTTGCGAAACAAGACAAAAAAAATCTATTGCAGATTCTGATGATGCCTCACTTTAATTATTGTAGTGTTTTATACACAATTTAAATTCTTAGATTTTACATAAGCTTTTGCTTGTTAATAACACGTGCCCTCACTTTGTTTTTATTATTCGCCGCCATAAGGATGTGTGAATACTTCCCGCAGACTGTCTTCCCAAATATAAAAGAAAATCAAGATAATAACATAATTTCATCCTATCATCAGACCTCTCATCGGTCCTGGTAACCCACTTGCCTCCTAAACCCAAGATTGCGAGTTCATTCCCGGCCAGAATCCATGAATGTTTTTCGTGCATAAAAACCTAAATATGTCTTCCTTCGGAAGGGAAGTAAAGCTGTGGGTCCCGTGTCATACATTTACGGCATGTAAAAGAACCTCAAGCCTGAAAGCAGAGGCCTCTGAGCAAAATTTATCGGCCGTTTCCCCCGCTGAATTGAATGGGACGCTGATGACCTGAAGAGCGTCCGTAAATAAAAAATATCAATCAAATCAGACACCTCTCTACTCAGCCTCTTTCACAGTAAACACTTCTCAAACCTTAAATGTTGTTAGAAGGTATTCGGGTTATTTCGTGTTTAACTGATTTAAAACAGTATTTAGATTAGAAAGGAGTACAAGGTGCCTCAAATTAGTTGTATTTGCATTATTTATTACTTCATAGATATACTCAGAATATTAACCTAACGTTCCATTGCCTCCATAATTTCATATATGCGTAATACATTTCTGATTAATTATGTATGTTTTGGTCTTAATATTTATACTTTTGATTACTTTTATAAAATATAATTATACCGTGCACTGATTCCTGTACACAATTTGTATACACTAGTTGAGGAACTCGGTTGACCTTCAGTGAACGGGCGATTCCCGGTAAAGCTGCAAACGAGTTGACTCAATCACATTTATCACGCAAACTGTTACAGCTACGTTACTGTAGGTAGTGAGCGTTAGACGTGAGGGTTGGACGTTCTACTGTGTATTTGTGTGTATTATGGAGAATGTATAAATAAACGCAAGAAGAAATAATATTAATGTGAATATTAATTGCAAAAAAAGAAGAAAATGTGCATGTCCATCGGAATTTGCAATTTTCCGGCGTTTTCGTTGATTTTTTTTTTTTTTTTGATTGGTTTATTTACGGACGCTCGTTAACATCTCAGGTCATCAGCGTCCCATTCAACTCAAGGCGTGAAACGGCCGACAAATTTTTCTCAGAGGCCTCTCTTTCAGGCTTGAGGTTCTTTTTCGTGCCGCAAATGTACGACACGGGATCCACGGCTTTACTTCCCTTCCAAAGGAAGCCATACTTAGGATTTTTACCCGAAAAAATCCATCGGTCCGGGCCGGGTTTGAACCCGCGATCTTGGGTTTAGGAGGCAATTATGGTAACCACTATAACACCAGGACCGACTTTTCATTGACAAACCGAGAACAAAAATTCGCATTTTATACAAAATTCGCTTTTAAAGTCTTATAACACGATTAGCCCAGCAAGTTGGTTTATCTATCGGTAGTAATATAAAGCCACTTAGCTGCTGCATCATTATTATAATATGAAGCTGTAACTGAAGTAAAATCTGTGGAAGCGCTGAAACATAATATTCAGGAGGCAGATTAGAATGAATTGCGATGAATATCTTTTTAAAAAAAATAAATAAATAAAAATCAAAAATCAAAGGGATTTCCAGTGTTTACTGTGGTGGCGAGTACAATTTTAATTACTATTTACTACTAATAAGTTATGAAAGAAACAAAAAAAATACGCCCTTTGAATTCAGATATGATTTCTCTCGGCAGATGATTCCGTTATGCAGTAACTTCTCGTCGGCAAAATAAATTTCTGATTGTTTAGTGGAATGAAGACTCTGTAATGTATCATTATCACCTTGTCTCTTTTGTTTAGGTTGTTTATTTATTTTATTTTATTTATTTGTTCATTTATTTTATCTAATCGTTCATTTATCGTGATTGAGTGTAGGATAAGGTTTTGTGGCCTTAAATCCGCCAGGTAAATTAAAAAGAAAATAAGAATTATTATTATTATTATTATTATTATTATTATTATTATTATTATTATTGTTGTTGTTGTTGTTGTTTTCATATGTTAAGGCAGAATGGATTCAAAATAAATATTGGGGAAAACGGACTTATAAAAGGATCTAAAATATTTCTCTTACTGCTGAAACTCTTGAGTTGCAGGCAAAGAATGTTAAGCGTGTTAAGTTACTGTTCACTGAGCTCATCTAGCGGTTGCGTTCCCAGGCAGAATGTGACGTATATTAACTTCCCGGTGCTGACTTGTTGACGATGCATTCCGAGAAATTACAGAGGAACACTGGTGTGAATGTGCTGAGCAACAGAAAAGTGTGCGAGACTTAAGATAATGTGTGCTTAGCCTTGCAGGATAAAGTCTGTATCTACAGAAAACATTGTATACTTCCTAACTTTTGAACTATATCAATACTTTGAATGGTTTTCACATTTTTTAATTTCAATTTTCTCGTCCGAAGGTTATGAACATACATTAAAATTGAAAAGTTATTGAAAACTACATACTATGATAATTAAATAGGCATACTTTATACAAAAATCAACAATTTAAAACTTTCATAAATTTTAACTTAACTGTTTTACTACTACTGGCATATCAGTGATATTCTACTGGAATTTAAATAGACTAGAGCTCAGCTATTTAATATTTTTTTCTTTACTAATGTAATATTACTCTAATTTATATTCATATTTATTTTAACAACCATATTCAATCTAATACAAAATAATATTAATGTTACTTATGTCTTCTAAGTTACTTGCCTATATTCTGGTCCCAATACACTCAATTCCAGGTTATTAGTGTATTGGTGACCATCATATTTATTACTTATTATCCTATCCCTAATTATATTTATTTAGCATATTTTACTTCTAAGATTACATTTCCCTCTATCTTTCCCTTAATCATTCTTACCCATTTCTCTCTAACTTTGTCGGTCCTGGTGGTAACCATACTTGCCTTCTAAACCAAAATCGCGGGTTCAACCCCGGCCAGGGTCGATGGATTTTTTCGGCTATAAAAATCTTAAGTATGGCTTCTTCGGAAGGAAAGTAAGCCGTGGGATCAGTGCCGTAGATTTATGGCATTTAAAAGAACCGCAAGCCGAAAGAACAGGCCTCTGAGCAAAATTTACCGGCTGTTATACGCCCTGAATTGAATGGGACGCTGAAGACCTGAGATGTTAAAGAGGGTCCATAAACAAATCTGTAACTTAGCCCAAATAAGTATTACCTACAGTTATTTTCTCCTTTTATAGTTTAAATCTTTCTAATAATATTCCCCCATATAATTACTCATTTTGGTTGTAATGCATGTTCTCTTCCGCCATGCTTTATCACATAGTTCTATGTTCCCCCCAACCCATACTGTTTTTATTTTTATAAAGTCTCAAATCTTTCATACTATCAAATATTTCTTGTCTTTCATTATTTTCCAGTCTTTCGTTTATTCCTATCCATAACCCGCTGTTTTGAAAGTCCTTCTTTACACAAGTTTTCCCTACCTATCTGTTGGGAAACTTCCTGCACTTTTAGTTACCATTATCCTTTCCACTTACATTTCTCTTGGATACGGAAACTCTCTTTAATAACACCACTACCTTCCAATGCTAATTCTATATGTGTTGAAATATATATATTTCATAATTCTTGTAATAGTTTTTATCATAAAAGTATAATTAACTTTAAATACAGCCGTAGCATATTTGGACGGTCAAGTTATTTGTTACTTGAAAATCGCAGTTTGGGACAGTGGTCGATATGTCGTTTTGGTCCTGTTGCGAACCTACCTCCGAAAGTGTCTTGTTAGGTCGGTTGGATATGACGAGATTGACATCGGCCCTTTACAGACAGGAGAGTAAAATGGTAATGTGCTGTGACAGATAAAGACGCTTCAAAGATGGACTTGCGTACAGGCCGCATTTGACTACATAACGGGGCAAGTGTGCATTGTATGAAAAACTTAAGCTAATTAAGTGTGGTGTTCTAAAGTGCAGTCAAGTTAAATTTTCCCTCGCGAAAAGAAAATGTATGGTTGTGATTTATACTGATATATGTATTCAAAAGGGATCAATATGTCTGGATGACATAATCATCAGGCAGTGACAAATGAAGGAATCTCTTCGGAAGTTATAAGGATCGATTCTAAAAGAAAAGCAAAAGAGTTGATACGCTCAAGCACTCAAATAGCAACACATAAGGTGACTGGTAATTTATTATACAAAGACATACGGTTAATACATTTTGTGTATCTAGTTCGCTGTAAATATTTTCCGAAAATTCCGAAAAGTCTAGACGAGGCCATTGCTTAATTAGTTTTTTAATAGTGATACACTCCGTTTTTACTACTGAGGTACCAAAGGTGGTGGACACTGATGATACATTAAATGAAATGATAAATTGGGAAAGGAGTACTTTTTAAAGGAAGGAAGTGTTCCAGGCCTAAGTTTAGGGTTCCTTCCCCTCCCTCCCGGTGGCAACCATCCAAAAAAAAAAAAAAAAAAAAAAAACGGTGACTTCGTCCTTCGACAAAGCCACGGCTTCTTATTTCTTTTTTACCCGGTACCTTATTATTTTAAACCGGGTTTATATATTCTTTATTTATTTTTCAATTAATACAATCTTTTTACTTATATATTTTTTTTCTAACTACAACTATTACAAGAAGATATCATAAAGTTAGTACCTAATTACAATTTCACAGATTATTATTAATTTCTACATTTACACAATTTTGTTACTGTTTTATTTTCACATTCACTAAGTACATAGAATACATAAGAGATTGTATACTACTACATCTACATGTTAATTACTACTTTTGTTCTTGATACAACTTGATGTTACTTTACTAATTCTAAGTACAATTCTGTTATTATTACTGTGATAATAATGTTAATACTACTACTACAAGGAATAAACAATGAGTAGTACAGTTAGTCTAATAATTTGTATATAGATAGGTTAAATACTACTTATAAACTATGTCAATCCGGGATTTGGTTGGTCCGCTGGGAAGTCCTAGAAATCTTCTCCTCGGTCATCAGGAGAAATCCTCCTGGAAGTCCTGAAGATGGGATCTCCGGGCATCAACGAAGACAACCATTATGTCACAATCGTGTGGCGGCAACCATCCAAAGTGGATCTACGTTTGCGTCCCCTGCCATGCACTGCGATTACTGTTACGTGATGGGTGTAAATCAGGTACCGCCGAAGCACCCTGAGATTAGTGGGTAATGTATAAAGACGTCCAACCACAAGGGAGTGATCGGGCATAAAACCCAAATCAGGACCTAGGTGTTAATATGGGGAACATGCTCATGCAGGGAGGAAATTTGGGGGTGCGGATTTCTTACCAAGAAATCACAATTTAGTGAAGTACTTACTTTTTCTGACCGTCAACCGACGTGATCTGGAGGGGTTGACCTTTCTGCTCTTACCGCAGGTGTTGGATATATCTATTTCCATGGCTTCGTCCCTCATGAATGGGGGTTGTTCTGTAATTAAACTAGAATTTCGGATTATAATTAATGCCCCAATGGTGTTAGTGAGTGGGAAATAATTCTGCGTGTTAGTACTATCTCTATATGTAATACTTAGGAATCTATTCAGTTAGATAACTATATTGCAAGGTTAGGTGTGCTTTCCCCGAAGCAGGGAATGAATGGTCCGAGAAAATATAGTTAATAGCTCAGGCATACAGCACAGTCAGCGGCACCCAATTATGTACACACATTCAGTTCCCTTTTTTTATGTGTATCCACTATTCTAATGCCTTGTTTGGTCGTCAGCGTTTTGGGGTATCTCCCCTGCATTTGCTATTTATGAAAACTGAGGAAAAGTTGAAAAAAACCTCAGTCAGGAGTAGTGGTTCCGGTGGGAATCTAATCCTAGAACTCCCACCCACGGGTCCGCGCCTTAACGACCTCGGTCACCCGTGGCGATTCTCAGTTAATTGATGGACAGAATTCAATGCATTTTTTAATAGTGTTTAATGCCTGTTTTTGCTACAGAGGCACCGCAGGCAGTGGACACTGATGGCACATGACATGAAAGGGAAACCTCGAAATAAAAAACCTCACTAGGGAGGACGGTCCTGGCGGGATTCAAACTCAAGACCTTCCGCTCACGAGTCCGTGCCTTAACGCCCGCCACCCATGGTGGTCAATTCTATTTGAAAGTGAACAATTTTATTTTGGTAATTCAGGAAAATGGAAGTTGTTTTTACTTGTTTCGAAAATTTAAAGTTATTGTGCAATGTAAAGTAATTTTCATATTCGCCTACACCATTATGTACACACAATGCGTTACTGCGTACCAGTCATTTTCGCTTTTCTAATTTCTAAAAAAAATGGAAAATCATGTAAAACTTAGGGAGGAAGGCGAACGTTTGTGGGGATTGACATTGCATTTAACAGTTCTATGTTGAACATTGTAGGCTATTAATTGCGTTATATCATTTGGGGATGTTACGGTAGGCATATTTACTAAAATGTCTGTTTATTTTATCAAAATATTTCCATGCATTCTTTATATCTCATACTTCTTCCCATATAACATGTTGGCTTCTACTATGATTATTTTGTAAATTCTTTCAAGCCAATTAACTCTTAATCTGTAATTTTTCTTAAACATTCATAGCTGCTTTTCCTTTTGTTATTGTCATTCTTTTCCATAGAACTTAATTTTGTCCCTATATAATTAAATTTCCATACCATGATCTTTGATTTCTTTTAGTTTATTTTCAATCCCTATTTATTACAAAAACTATTCACTGTTTCCATTGCCCTTCTCAATCCTTCACTAGATATAGATCCAGTTACTAAACCATCTGCAAAGAGCAACCCTGGTATTTCTGTATTATTAATTACTAGCAAATGCATCTTTACTCTTTGAATCTCGTTCAGAATGTCGTCAAGAAAATACTTGGAACATAAACGTTGTGTATTGAGCACTTTCTTTACACTCAATTAATACAAAACGAAATAAAGCAACTACTTCACCATGAAACTTCATTCAGTAACAGCTGACTACTGATGAATCGACTATTATTGATGCTGAAGACGTGTTTGCATGAGAGCTTGTTATTTGAAACATAATATTGTTTGATATTGAATAACATAAAGCATTTCCTAAATTTGATATTAGCGATTGTTGACAATATACTGTTTAATTAGACATATATAATAGTCTTTATTTAAAAGTTTTATATTACTTCTTAAAGCAACAACAGCCAGTCTATATTAAGCTAGAGTAAACTTTCCTGGAAACGGACATGATGAAAGATGACTTTCAGGTCGTGCATGCAGACAATGGCTTATGGAAAGGAGACTCCATTTCCTCTCACCTCTCCTCTTCTTGCAAAGCAAAATCCTACAGATAATAACCGAAAAAACAAACTTCAAGTACAAGATGTGTCTCACAATGTTTTCTTTCTTTCCCCCCCCCTTCTTCTTCTTCTTCTTCTTCTTCTTCTTCTTCTTCTTCTTCTCCTCCTCCTTCTTCTCCTTCTCCTCCTCCTCCTTCTTCTTCTCCTCCTCCTCCTCCTCCTCCTCCTTCTTCTTCTTCTTCTTCTTCTTCTTCTCCTCCTCCTCCTCCTCCTTCTTCTTCTTCTCCTCCTTCTCCTTCTTCTCCTCCTCCTCCTCCTCCTCCTCCTCCTCCTCCTTCTTCTTCTTCTCCTCCTCCTCCTCCTCCTCCTTCTTCTTCTTCTTCTTCTTCTTCTTCTTCTTCTTCTTCTGCTTCTCCTCCTCCTCCTCCTCCCCCCACATAAAGACTTGTCATTCAGCATTGTAGAAAATTAAGTAGCGCAAACAAGCAACCTCCAGATTATCTCCCTATACACAGATTAGAGAGTTTTGCAGCCGCGCCTAGCTAGTCATGTAAGCGAAAGTTTTGTGGTTCGAATTCCTACCTCAACCTCGTCTTTTGTTGGCTCTTTCAAATCCTTTCCATTACGTGCGCTTGTGTGAAATCAGTTCCTGGAGCACTCCGTGATTCGCGAAGTAGTCATACAGACTTACAAACATAGACTTTGTCGTTTAACCCACAGTACCACACATTCTACATTTACAAAAAATATCATATACATCTGTATGAATGGTTACATTAAACATGAAAAACCGACACCTAGAACAACTCAACCGTAACAAAATCAGAGACGCAGAAACTGACAAATTATTCAGTCACACAAATTTTATTTATACATATTTACATAAACATTGTTAAATAATTGTAGCGTTTTAAATCATTATGATTTGTTGTCATTCATATATTCCTTTATATAATAAAAGGCATTTTTACATTGGTGTTTTCTAGGAGCAGATTTAAAAGATTTACCGATGTTTATTAAGGTTTTAGGCTACAGAAAAGAGCGTTTCGTACTAAAACGCATTCATAATAAACTCGTTCTTGATGGCAGAAAGTGTTGGAGCTGTCTATGTAGATTCGCATTTGGTCTAGTATTCTTGTCATGTATATTTTGGTTTTATACAAAGTTTTCTTCATTTCTTACGTAAAAGTTCACGAGGGATATTATATATTCACTTGGAAGAGTTAAAAGAAATGAATGAATTGTGTTTAACGCCCGTTTTTGCTACAGAGGCACCACAGGCGATGGATACTGATGATACATGAAATGAAATGATATATTGGGAAAGGGTTTATTTTTAAGTAAGGAATCGTTCCAGGCCTAAGTTTAGGGTATCTCCGCGGCATTTGCCATTTATGAGGACTGAGGAAAACCTGGAAAAAACCTCAGTCAGGGAGGACGGTCCTGGCGGTATTCGAACCCACACCTCCCGCTCACGAGTCCGCATCTTAACGACCTGGGCCACCCGTGGCGGTATGGAAGAGTTGAAATTTCAAATTGCCTAATGAGGTTTCTGCATGAATTCTGCAATGTGCACCAGAAAGTATTCTTTTGGCTTTTGTAATAGGAAGACAAGCTGACATTAAACTGAGTTTTCCCAAAATATGACCATATTTCACAAAAATCTTAATGTGTTTTGGTTTGTTTACTAAAAAAATTATATTAAATGCATTTCCTATATAAGTAGCCTTATTATTGCTATGTTCTGGCTAATTCGTTTGTTTCATCAGTCTAAGGTTCTCAACTAAAAATGATGTATAATGAAATTTAAAACATAGCTCATGAAACAAGCAAACACTTAGCGAGTTGTGTTCAGCTGTTGTCGTTATAATCTCTACACTTTAACATTTCTTTACTAGAGTTGTGTGAAGTTTTATTTTCTAAATTGCGGAAACACTTTGAGAGGGTCTCCTGGTTGTGTGCTTAATGGGGCAAACCGCATTGGGTTAGGGGGTTGAGGGGAAGAAAATTGACAGAATTTGTCTCCGACTGGGCCAATGGAGCGAATCCTTCGGCTGATGGGCGGAAATTCGTTTGGTTTCAGGAAGGGAAGCGAGTCTAATCAGTCTTTAGCGTACAAGCATCCATTTTCCGCTGCACACGACAGTGATTTTGCAGTAATTCGTCAGAAATTTCTTTTCTCAGCAAGAAACTTAGCCACACCATTAGTTTCTAAGTTTGATAGGTACCGCAGGACAAATTGCAAGGTTTCAGTAGCTGTGTGGAAAAGAAACATAAAAATACTATTGAGCAGATGATGCCTTTTCTGTTATCTAACCTCGACTAACGGTAGAGTAAAGGGAACAGAAAGTGACGAATATCTTAGCTTCCATTGCACTCAGACAACTTAAACTTCCAACTTTAAATGTAATTCTACCAGTGTTAATCAAGTTTAAACCGGATTTTATTCATTGAAATCAAATTGAACAAAAAATGGATTATATAAAATACACCTATTGGCAAACACATTTTTACCAAGGTTAGGAACTTCTTAACACCATTATGGAAAGGGGTGGGTGTTAAGGTTTTCCAGTCAGTTCCGCACAAATGCTTATGACGGTCCTGGTGGTCTAGTGGTGACCATACCATGCCTCGTAGACCCAAGATTGCGGATTTTGTCCCTGCCAGGGTCGATAGATTTTTTGGGGGGTAAAAAACACCTCAAGCCTGAAAGAAGAGGCCTCTGAGTAAAATTTATCGGCCAGCTCACGCCCTCAATTGAATGTAACACCGATGATCTGAGATATTAGAGAGCGTCCTAAATAAAAAAGCAAAACAAAACAAAACAACAAGCCAATGCTTACACACCATCTTTGTCACATTGCGGACCACCTAAATACGCGGTAATGATCAGGTGATTAGTTTGAATTATTTTCATTGTTGTCCAGAGCTCCTCCCTTTTCAAAATATGTAAGCGGAAGGGCGTTGTCTTTGGGGAGAAGGCCTCGAATCTGTTGATATCTTATTCACTAATAAGCACATAGAACTTTCCTGTCAGTTTTTGCATTGACAGGAACGGAATACTCTTTTTTCCTCCATTTTTACCCACTTGCTTCGACTCAAGAGTGCAACTTTGTTTCACGGTGTAGAAGCATTTCTCCTTGATTCCGATATAGAGCGAAAAGCCTCTAATACACTCTCACATGTGCAACCTTTTAATTCTATATGAATTCAAAGAAACTACCTTTCCGAGACATTTTGGTAATCCAAATAACTGGGGTGATAGATTGAGCACTTTCATAACTTATCGCAACTTCAGAATCAATCATCAATCAATATTCCCATCAAGACTCTCAGAAAACTGCTCCATTTGACTCTTTTTGGAGAGCTCCTTGATGTCTCGCTATGTTTTATTTCTGCTTTTGACTACTGCTTGGATTGTACGCTTCCAAGTTGTCTTAGGTTTGCCTTTTCCTCGATTTGGAGGTCGGCGAAGTGTGTGTCCCAGTCGCCCTTACTTCCTCTGCCGAATGTCCAGTTCTGTTGGTCTTTGTTTAATTCTTTGGACTAGTCAAAATATTCTTAGTGTGTTAGGCAAACATCTATTAACAAAGATGTGTAAACTGGTTTGTCACTTTCCATGTTTCACAGCCTTAACATTAGCATTAAAGGTGCTCAATCTCGTATTAGTAGTGTATATTGTGCTCTTCCAAATTGGTTTAAAGTGTTTATTCTCTCTCACGTTCGCATTTGCACCGCCTTGATGGTATATCATACTGCAGTGATGTAATCTCCTTCGCGCATTCTATTGCACCGTTAGTTTTTCCATTTGTGTGGTCCCAATACATATCTCCTTGGATTTGTTACAGTTATGGAGGTCCACTTTTTGTGATTCAAATTCCAACCATAGGTAATCTCAGAAGCGATTTCAGAATTAATAAGACGTAGATCACATTCGTTAAGGTCGCGAATGATCTGAATATTTCTTTCTGTTATCTTCGTTCAAGGTCGACGTTAGTGACTTTCATGTCCACAGTTTCTCGTCCTGTAAAACTTTTGTGCCACTCATATACATCTAAGATAAAAAGATGTCGCTTAAAGCATTGCTAAAATCCGATCTCCCGCGTAATTGACTACTCAACATGATGCTTCTGAGTAATGGCTCTGCGAGGCGAACTATTTCCTGAAACTCCCGCACGTAACGTCTTTCACAAGCTGTAGTATAAAAATTCCAGTTTATATTTGGTCCATCCTACTTCTTAACAAAAAGAAATTAGCCTGGAATGCAGAACTTGGGAAGAGGTACGAAGGATAAGTTATAAATAATGGCAACTATTATTTTTTTTTCACGAACAAAGTACAACACGAAAAATCTAACGTGTACGATTGAAAGTATATGGGATGTACTTTCGAATGAAGCCATCAGATGGAGTGTGTGAGCAGAGCTACGTGTCTCAGCACTCTCCGTAGTCAGGAATGGGGGTTACGAAGAGTGAACAACTTGCATATGAGAAAATAACATTTCTTCACGGCTGGAATGCGTGAGAAGCCACACACAGCTTACGGGAACCATTGGATGTTCATGTCCTGCCCTATAGAACAGTGGCGAGGTGAACAGAGGCCTTCAAACGGGGCAGAATGTCTACTGCGAATCTGCCACTCATTGGGCATCCTTTGTCCTCGGATAAGGATATACAGGTGATGGTGATGAAACAGTGTTTACGCCATGGTAGGCGTTGGACACTTGTGGAAGTAGAAGAGAAAACAGAAATGTCTGCAAAAACGGTGCCCTGCATTTTACGGAGGACCTGAACATGTGGAAAATGTGTGCATGTGAATACCGCATTAATTAATTGCGGTACAGAAGTGAACTCACTAAGAAACTTGTCGCATTAATCTGGCGAGATTTCAGAAAGAAGGGAATGCCATGTTAAAGCGCATCATTGCAGCTGATGAACCAGAACGCAAGCCAGTGAATGGCGTCACCCTGTGTCACCATACAAACACAAGTTTTGCCAAATTCCTTCACCAACAAAAGCTACGGTTATTCTGGCCCATGACAGTCAAGGTGTGCTTGTGTGTTAGCCAGTGCGTTAGGAGACCACTGTGAATGTCCAGTATTACATTTTTTGTGTGTCCGTGTGTTACAATTGCACCGTGTTGTACGCACCAAATAGCCAGAATTTTTGAACAGCGCCATTATTCCCCACGATAACGCGACAGCCCACATGCCGATGTGTCTTTTACAGTGGCAGGGATGGGAAGTTATTCCACACCCGCCATATTCGCCCGATCTCAGTCCCTGTGATTATGATTTCATCCCCAAAGTGAAGTAGCCAGTGCTTGGGAAATGTTCTTGCTAACAAAGCGGATATTTTGACAGCATTTCGACGCGAAGTGGCTCACGTTAGCAATTCACATGCAGCAGTTGGTATTCGGCGCCTTCCGTATCACTGCCAATGAACTGTCGATGTGCTTCCCAACTATTTCGAAGGCTGCTAAACACCATGGGGATTTGCAACCTATGTAAGTAGTTGTGTGTAACTTTTGCTCTTGCCATAATGAACCAATGTGGTGAGGTTGCCTGTGTTTTGCTTCTTCCTTACTAGGGTTGTCTACATCCAGTCTTCCGTTAGTGGCACCACTCGACAGTAAATGCCATATGCTTTCAATCGTATATGTTATTTGTTTTTCATGTCGTTCTTTGTTCCCGAGAAAAAAAAAAGTTGGCATTACTTTTGACTTTTCTCTTGTATATACTGGGACTATTAGCTTATGCAACTAACAGGAAGGAATAATATGAAAATACGAATTAAAATAATTTAACATACAAGCGCCTTTGGATAGTATGTTGCAAATTAAAATTCATTGCTTTCTTAAAGTGTTTGCTCCTCGTCTACATAAAATTTTCTACTGTTTTGTGCGAATAAGACACAAATAGTTGTACCAAAAGGAAATGGGCAAAGTATAAATAACTTATGTCTGAGCGGGGAAATGTTTTGCATCCTGCACAAGTTAATTCTGACATGATTCTTCCACCTACACTTATAAAATTGGTGTTTTTCAAATGGTTTGTATGAAACACAAGAAAATGTATGCAGAAAAATTGTAAATTTTGTAAATATTGGACAACTCTATTAGTGGAAATGTATATGTAATGTCTCAAAGTTTCGTTGCTTGTGATAAATCATTCAACTTGTTTGACAATCACAAAACCAGCTTTCCCTATGATAACCAGCAAACTTCACAGTGTTAACAGAAGTCGATTGTGATGTTGTCATATTCTTATAAAAGTTCCAACAATCCTCGTGTATATTTATATATGATCAATGTAACTATTAACAATAACTAAAGAAGCAGAAAAACAAGAAAACGCTTAAATATTCACAGATTAACGTTTGCCATATTTCGAATCACACGCCATTGAAAAACACCATATATATTCTTTTTCTGCTTCTTTAGTGTATGTATATATATATATATATATATATATATATATATATAAGTTTGGGCGATTGCAACAATGTTACAGAGTGTGTCCTGCAAGTCCAATAAGCTTGCCAGATATCATTTGTGACCCGTTTGTATTAATTCTAAGGTAGTCTGCACAAATCCATGCCTCTGTGGTCTAACGGATAGCGTGTCTGGCTTATTAAGGTTGGAAGAGGTGACGTTGGGCTCACACCTAATCCCTTAATGGCGCTCTCTAAGGGGAAACGATTTGACAGGTCACAGTTAGTCTATCTACATTTACTCAGCCTGTCTCACGAAATCTACAAATTCGTTATGCGTTTGTGCTGCTTCCGCTTTAGCTCCAGTAAATGTCAACCTTGAAACGGCACATCATTCACTTTTTGGCACCAAAAGCGCACCACGTTACACTAATTAGGGGCATGTGGCTCATTACTGCAACAAGTTCGTTACTTCAGACTAGCCATTGAAGAAACAGAGTGCACTGTATACAATATCACTGCTTCCGTATCTTTCGCAATTTCTGTCCCGACGTTTTCTTTGAGTTCCTCTATAGTATGGGGGGCTATTACTGTGAACGTTATTTTTTCACTGTTCTAGTGCTAACATGTTAATATAATATAGTACTGTAAATTTTGCTTTATTAACATACTAAAATTGATACTTGCTGTGGTAACGGAAAATTGCGACTGACTGTCCACAGCTCGAGTCAGATAGCCTCGACCAAGCACGAGCTACGCTCAGTTACGGACTAAGAGGAAAAATAAGGCTCTGTACCTATATTTTATTGCTGTACACCAGATAATCTATAGATATTTCTTGTAGTTCCGGTGGGATATTTTAGGATCACTGGAAAAGCTGTTATATTATCTTGAACAACATTTATAATCTGGGATATTAAAATTATTCATTTATATTATTTATCTTTTAATGAAGAATATAGGCTAGGAATGTAAAGATAAGATATAGTATATCGTAGTATAGGTTGAAAAGCGCGTATTGCACATCCCAGTGTGATGAGTTGCAACCCGAGGTTAGCAATGAGCCTTTGAACAGTATGTTACATACTATTTTACACTATTTACAACTTATTATAAATTTATTATAATTTATTTTAATTTGGATGGTTAAAATAACGAGAACTAGAAATATCGAATCGATTAGTAGTTGTTCATATGTTTGTATAGTTACTCGTTAGTGTTTTGTTATTGTTGAAAAATTAGTAGCTCGATGATATGAGGGTTAACGGAAAATTATAATGGAATTAGACGAAAGTGATAAAGATTTTGAAGCCGAGGGGATTGAAATAGCGACTAGTATAACGTGTGATTTGCTGCCTGAGAAATTTAAAAAACAGCATGAGCGAGAACTTGTTTTATTCACAGCTTGGGGGGAAAAATATCTGGACAATTAATGAGTATGTTGTGTTGGCGTATTTTCTGGAGAAATTGAAGGTAAGGAAATCTGCGACATTATGGTTTATTTATTCCGTGTAATTTGGATTACTTAAATAATTTTGTAAATTTATTCCGTTAAATAGTGTGATATAGTATGATATGATATAGTATATATCATATAGTGATATAGTAAAACTGCTACTTTCAATCAAAATTTATAAAATGTATATTTTTTAGCAGTTCAAAGATACTTTACAGCACTAATCTTCAATTGTTTTATTTCAGTGCCGCTAAACTGCTACTTTCAGTTCTAAATGCATTAGTTGCATTATTATTTGGTAGTATAAACACTTGTTTATGATGATGTTAAAAGTAGTATTTTATAACACAAATATCTTACCCACAAAATAATATAATTTTTACTCGTACATCATGTATTATTTTAGATTCCTCTTGATATTTATGATAAATTAATGGTTATAAATTAAACTAGTTGCAGCCATTCGGAAATGTTCCTTGTTTCAAGTAAATAGTTCACTTATTTCTTACTAGAAGTAGCATGGAAGAAACACTATCTAATTGTAAATCTCTGATTAATATAACCAATATCGCTGCGATGGTAATTAGTGGTTTTAAACTGTATTTTGACAGAGTAAATTCGCAAACTAAATTTTATTATTACATTTAGTGTATATATCATAATACATTTCTGTTTAAAAGTTGTAAGTTATAGTTTTCGTAATGATCGGATCAGCTTTAATGATATTCTTCCAGGCTGACATGGTTCCAGGGTTGCCATAGTGATTAGTTGTGGAAATGAATGTTAGAAATAATTATAAATAATTGTATGCAATATCACCTGCTGTATTATTGCCTGATTTCAAAATGATTGTGAGGATTATTAAAAGTTAAAGAATATATAATTATAGTGAAAGCAGTTTAAAAGTTCCGATACATGTTCAGCCAGTCGGTGGTTAGACCCCGTCGTGCTCTCGGTATTTTAACAATAAATTGCGGAAATTTTAAACTGCCTTCACGGCATATTATAAAAACAATATTAACTTGCTTCCATTTAAATAGATTAATACACCACATTCCTTATTAAATTAAAAGTGGTAAAATTGTAATATTATAAACTTTTATTGCACAGAGTGTTACGAAATGCAGCTTCTAGTTGGGTGCCTTGTGGTAAAATAACTACCAATATGACCTACCTAAATATGCACATTTTATTCATTGGGTACTTTTCTTTTATTCAGTAGTTGCTTTTATTTTGAATAGTTAAGGCCATAACATTTCATAAAAGTTTCGCAGACTATGTTGTAAACATCGCCGCCCCTGTAAGGTTCGTGGACCTGATTGAAAAACAATTTCCAGCGTAAGGCACACAGATATTTCTTTCTGAATATACCGTACGATTAGTGATGCTTTCCTCCGCGTCGCGGTTTTTTTTTTTTTTTTTTTTTTTTTTTTTTCCTCCCTCGTTTGCCGCAGCATGGAGGGGGTAACAAGCCTGCTTTTCGAACTTGCTGACTGTCTTAGAAGTACCACAGCTGTTCCCGGGTGTATGTTGCGTTCTAAATTCGACAGTATACATAAAGTGTATTACGCGTCGTGTGTTTACAACTGCACAGCGCGTCTTTATGTACACATATGTGTTAACTCGGTGGTAAAAGAATCATTTGACGAATTTAGTTTTACCATACATTTGATTCTGTTACTTATGTAAATGCCTTACTAACCCCCTTTTTCAGAGAATAACAGACAGGGAATGTGATTATGCATTTTTTTCAATAGGACTCTGCCACTGCTCACTTGCGATAATTCCATGTGAGCAATTCACAACATGTAGCCCCCTCTGTCCCCCGATTTATAAGCCTGCGATTACCTCTGGGGTAAATTAAAAATGCTGTGTAACAGACGAACCCGCACACCATACAAGAACTCAAAGATAATATTTGTCAGGAAATTTTCCGGATTTCACAAAATGAACCACAGAGAGTGACAATAATTTCCTAAAGAAATACCAAAAATGTGTGTAAAATGATGGCGGTCATTTTTCAACATTCACTTTATAATTTGCTAAGTCACGAGCCTCTTAAAATGGCTTGGGTATTGTTGTAATCACCGAAATCCAGCTGGCTAGCTAACCGGCTAACGAGGTCATTTTTCAACATTCACTTGATATTTTGCTAAGTCATGAGCCTCTTAAATTGGCTTGGGTATTGTTGTAATCACCGAAATCCAGCTGGCCACCTAACCGGCTAACGAGTGGCGCGCTCACCCAGACAAAACATTCCGGGGGAAAACAAAAATGATCGCACGGTACTAAGGCAGGGGTCAAACAAAAGCGAAGCAACTTTGCATCATAAGTGTATTCTGTAAATATTAAATGTAACACTATACGTCTTTCATCTTGACTTTGCGGTTACCAAGATAAAGTTGGTACACACTGATCAAATCAGTGCCTCGAGACCTTTTGGTTTGTTTCCGTCGTATATTCGCTACAATCTCTCGTCAACCCGTCGTTCTTTATTCCCTGCAGCAGCAAATTAAGTAAACATGGCAGACACTGATCGAAAGCAATACCTGGAGGACGCCTCACTTTGATGTTTAATTCACGTGATGTCATTATTTGCGTAACGTGATTAAGAGGAGCAGGCGGGGGAGATCGGGCTGGTGTCGTCACAAGTTGATCGGGTGGCGGCAGCACTTGTCACATGACCCAGCCAGTAATTGCGTTACGTAATTAACGTTAATTCTGTGATGATCCACTGGGACAGGAATGGCGCTGACCGGAGTTCATGGAGTACCTCATTATTTCTGTCTTCTTGTTAGAACGAGATGGTTGGAGATGTTCATTCGCACTGATGAGGAAAAATCTCTCCGCGGATAAGAGTAACGCCGTTCTTAATGACAGTGTACAGGTATTGCTTAAAGGTTCAGTTATTTTTAGAGAAGACATCTACATGTTGATTTTGAATATATTTCAACTTTTTAACATACATACAAATTGGCATAAAATATATTTTCTTAATTCTTCTTATTTTTAAATTATTTTATCCTCCACCAATACGACTTAACAAGCCAATGGCCAAGTCTACCTGTCGGTGAGTTAATTTTTTATCTTTGGATATATACAGGGGGTTTCGGAAATACTTTTACAAACTTTGGTGACGGGCTCCTGACACCAAAACAAGAAAGAAAAAAGTCCCTCTGTACTTGACCTTTCCTTCTTCTTTTGGTGTTAGGAACCCTCCACAAAAGTCTGTAAAAGTATTTCCGAAATATCCTGTAAATATACATAAAGCACACATATACAATGACGGACTGAATGGAAGGTTAGTCCAGTGTCGGTGCCTTTTCGAAGACATCACAAACACAGAAAAATGCAATGAATGTTAATAATAAAATGGAATATGAATTCTGGTAGAAAAATACTAACCCGGCATTTGTCCTTACTGAAAATGGACTGAGTAAACTCAATGAAAATCTCAGTAAAGTTACTTGGCCACCGGATTTAAACCTTAGATCTAGGGGCAAAGCGTTCATTAAGGCCATAAGGTTCAGCCTACCCTGAGTTAGAGTGTTTACTCGTGCGTTTTAATTTTTATTGGCTATTTGAAATGTTTTGTGAATTTTGGGCTGTCTGTGACGTAGAGAGCCGCCCACCAATAATACGGTCGAAGGCTCTGGCTGTCTTGAGCAAACTTAAAGTGATTTTCCAAGTCTAGTCAGGGACAGGTAAAGGGGGTCTTAAATAGTGTTTTCGTTGCTGTTGATTGCATCTACTATCTGCCATTTTATAGAAGTTAGTAGCTCATGAAGCTCAACATAAGGACTAGATTGCAGACAATTTCAATTTAAATATAGTTACGTTGTTCAGAACTGATTTTCCTTCCACTTGCTATAACTCTTGTTGCGCACTTCTTCCAGTTGTTGCCTAATATGGAAATTATTTTGTAACTTCCTGTTTCCCTCTGTTCTAGTGATAATTTTTAATACAATACACTAAATTAAAATTTACTTCAGTAACGCTCTGTGATTAATATCACTCCTACAACAATAGCATCTATAATTATACGTAATAGCACAAAGACAGACACGTGCTTAATCTCAAAACATCAAATTAAGACTGCCCTCAGAACGGGAACTGTCTGTCATTATCGTGACCTTGGCCTAGCACGCGCTGCGCACTTGTTAAAAATAGTTTTCCCAATATTTTATTTTCACTTTATTCAAATTCTGTACTTTCAGCTCTCTTTCTACGTCCAGAAATGGTGATAACTCTGATTTTATCTCTGTATAGATATTCCGAAGTTAAAATTACTGAAAACACTATTTTTTGTGCGCATTCGATGTTATTATAAAACACAATGTCAAATTATTTAATAATGCATGTGTTTAATTAGCAGTTGTTTCTTTGCTAGCATTGCTTTCTGTGTTTTATAGATAATACTGTGTGCGGTTGTTTGCGTGCATGTGAGAAAGAGAGTCAGGCAGATACATGTTTAAAATACTGTAAATAATTTAACTTCTTGCCGTATGTTTCGTCCTGTTTCCTGTTTCTGTCAGGCCAAGAGGAACATTACAATTAAATAAAAACAGGAAACTTGCGTAACATTGGTAGGGCTCTAAAGTATACTTCCTCTGTACTTAAAATATATTTTAAATATTTGAACGCTCTGATATTCCTGGAAAAAAAATCTAATTTCTAATGACTTGTTCAATATATTAACTTAATTTTCCATGTGGTGAACCTCTAATATGTTAATTTTAGTTATCCGAATTCTAAAACTTGAGAAAGCTTAGCATTTTCCAGCAATGTTTCAATGCGCAGAGCTTACGGTATATTCTGTCATTCGTTAATTAGGCCTCGCTTTACGCAGCAGAATAATCTCTGCAGAAGGCAGCCTTGCGCACGTCTGCTCAAAGTCGGTAAGTTACGCTACTATCATAGATCGGCAAAACAAATACTCAGACACTCTTATAAACCCAGAAACCATCTAAGGTAAATTGTAAATTAAATTAATTCCTTTTCAAAGAATATGTAAAAATGTTAACTTTTTGGTTTTGGTTTTGATTTTTTTTTTTTTCTTAGTTTATTTATGGACGATGTTTAACATCTCAGGTCATTAGTGTCCCATTCAATTCGGGGCGTGAAAAATTTGCTTAGAGGTCTCTTCTTTCAGGCTTGAGGTTCTTTTTCGTGCCGTAAATGTACGACACGGGATCCACGGCTTTACTTCCCTTCCGTAGGATGCCATACTTAGGATTTTTACACCCGTAAAAATACATCGATCCTGTCCGGGTCTGAACCCGCGATCTTGGGTTTAGAAGGCAAGCATGGTTACCACTACACCACCAGGACCGACTATTAACTTTTTAGTGAGATAGGAGATGATTTTATTCTCGGTTCCAACTCTCAGCCGCTGAAAAGTTGGCTATTTATTCTCTAATGTAGTAGCTTTTCAATTCACCTAAATTTCATGGAATTAAGTAAAGACATCGTCAAGCTTTTTTTCTTCTAAAATATTAGGACTTCGATTTATTATCGATCCTGTAGCTTTGAATAAGTCGACTGTTAACTTCAAGATAACATTTCTGAAAGTATCTTAGGAACTGAAGAGCTGTTTCATTATTTTGTACTTATTTCGCATCATAGCTCAACCAGTCCACGCATTTATAGAAAAGGAAACAAAAGACTATCCTCTTTACCATTTCACGGCCTTGTCTATCTCAGAAAACGAGGCCCAAACAACTATATAGTATGTAATATCAAAATACCTTTGTTATACTTGTTTTTCAGTGATAAATTAAAGCAAACTCGATAAAGAAAGCATTCACCTTAACACTGCTTGAACAACTATGTAATTTATTATAATTTATGTGAAAATGTCCAGAAGCATTTTGTATATAAAATGTAAAGAAAGGCGGTGTTTTGGTAAAGACATTTATATATTCTTAATAATATTTATTTATTTTACCGAAGAAATCTTGACCATTCGCTGTACAACACAATTTTTCATACCTATACAGAACAAAAGGCGTCCAAAAATCCTTCTGAATATATATGCACATTTATTTATATGTATATACGTACTTTATTTTATTTTATTTTATTTAAAACTATACAAATTATATCGAAAGATAGTCGTAACCGATTTTATCAACAAGACGTATGTCTTAGAAATCTGAATAATTTACATGCTTCCAAACCATCTCTTTTAAACCACGTTCGTTAGGGCATATGGGGACACTTTAAAATCATTCTGATATTTCTGTGGGTTATTTATTACACTGAAAAATTAGAGAATATGAACATAGTTGTGAAGTTTACAAGACATAGTAAAAATACCTTATACACAACGGCACTTAAGACAACCCTTAATTGCTACTTTCCAGACGGAATTCTCTACTTCTGCAATGAAATATCTGATCAGTTCTCAAGAGGTTGAGTAGATCTAAAATTACCAAGAGAATTCAGAATTAGCAAATATTTCACGGAAGCTAAGTATATGCAATGAAATGAAAGTGTTGTACTTTAAAGATCACACCCTGCTACGATGGTATTTTGTGACGTGTTAATATTAGCAGATGTATTGGAAAGTTAATAACTTCAGATTGGCCAAAGTTCGCCCAATTCAACAATTAAATAAATTACAAGTACATGCATTAAATATAGTGTAATAAATTATGAATTTAATAATAAATTAAAATATTCCCTAAAAAGGAATAAGCAAAGAAATTATTACCCATTAAATTTCAAATAATAGTGTTTCAACAATAAGAAAAATATGTTATTTGAACTGGAGTAAATTGAACATATTAAAAGTAACACTAAATTCCTCAATAAAATACAATATGAACATTAAATATATATATATAACTTTTGAATAAACCAGTTTAAAAAAGAATTCACACTTTACAAAATATTACAAGTTAAAAACTTTCTAATTGGGTGATTGCATCAATAAAGCCGAAATAGAAAGCAGGCTTATAATACATAACTGGGAGTGAGCGTGCAAAAGCCATATAGAAGAATAAAAGTGTCAATGCGCTATTTATAATGGCACAAGAATTAGGACAATCCTTGAAACCTGCTACCATATATAGAGACTTGTTGTGTCGTTTGAGACTGAATTAACTCTACGGCAACGAGTGTCCCTTTGCGAGCCTTCTATAGATACACCACTAGGTATAGCCAGTAAATTCATTTCGTTTTTGAAATTAGGTGGCGGGGAAGCCTGTAGAAGAAAGTAGCGCACTTAAAGATTTGAGATAAGCGAGCAATGAGTTTGAATTAAGGATGTCTTTTTCATTAACGCCTTACATGAAATCTGATCCAGTCTATCTGCGTTTGCTAATGCACTGTGCAGTGGATTTCTTTCAACAATGCGGTTTAGTAAATAATGCCCTATACAGTAAAAGTAACATAAATACACATTAAGAACTTTTTATAGTTGCAAACATATAATAATGATAACGCCATCATCATATTTAGTGCTTAACAAAACCATGCTTACTAATTTCCTTTTTTTTTTTTTTTTTTATAATTTCGAAAAGTTGTTGGCAAATATAACTGTAATTTAATGTTATCTGAATTTCAGACCTAACAAGTCATAAGAAACAATTTTTTGTTTCTTTTATCAGTTTATTTTTTTAAATAAATTAAAAACTGCAGGGATATTGTGTGTGTACGCTCCATTTGACGGTTCTGGTGGTGTAGTGGTAACCATACTTTCCTAAACCCAAGGCCACGGGTTCAAACCCGGCCAGGATCGATCGATTTTTTCGGGCGTAAAAATCCTAAGTAGGATTTACTTCGGAAGGAAAGTAAAGCCGTGGGTCCCGTGTCGTATATTTACGGCACGAAAAAGAACTTCAAGCCTGAAAGTAGAGGATTCTGAGCAAAATTTGTCTACCGTTTCACACCCGGAATTAAATGGGACGCTGATCACCTGAGATGTTAAAGAGCGTCCTTAAATAAAACGAAAAAAAAAATTGCTCCATTTTGGGGAAACTTACTATGGAGATAATTTATTTCTTTTCTCTGGGTACTTTTAAAACTCGGATAATGAATTTCAATGATTGTTTGCATTTAAAGAATGCCTCATAAAACGTTCAAAAATTTAAGGGAACTGTTTGTTTTACATGAAAAATGTTTGCTTTCTTTTTATATTAATAAGTCCCCGACAAAGAGAAAAGGGGGTGTTAAATATTTACACTACATAACCTTGTAATTCTACAAAGCTGACATTCTTTGTCCAGAGCTGTAAAACCCTTTCAAAAGATAATGCAAATTCTATTGTTGCTGTGTATAAGCACTGACGCCAGGGTAAATTTGCGGAAATGACCAAAAAACACTACCCATGACCACCTGGTAAGTAGGCTGTGAAGTAGACTAAAAAATGAGAGTAAGATTAAGTGGAGCAGGCGTTGCCATGCTGGCTGTTGTAACGGGAGAAGAGCGGAGCTAGTGTCACAGGGCCTGTTTTACTAATTTACGTTAAGCCCGTAGAATAAAACATGTAGGTGCTGTTGAAAGTTTAAAAAGCTCCGGTCCATATAGACGACCTTCCGTTAAAGTGGGAAGTTTCTCTGTTGGACAATTCTAAGATTTGCAACAGCTGAGTGTGAATCTATTGTAAGACATGAACTGTTGCATCACCCAGGGGCGGCTCGTCAATAGGCCCACCTCCCCCAAAGAAATTTCCATAATTATTTACCATTTTCTCTTCTCGTCGTCAACTTTTAAAATAAAAAATGCATGAAAATTACGAACAATAATCGATTAATTCCCAACTGTATATTACGCATTAAGCGCATTTCCTCTACTGTAGTAGCGGTAGCATGCGGGTCCCCCTTTAGCGAGAGAGGCTCATGAATCAGCCCAAAAAAAAATTTTTACGCTTTAAACCTATACCTTCATGCGCCAACAAAGATTTACAAGGTCTTATATTTGTCTTGCTACAAGATAGGTTAGCCTTACTGCTGCTTATTTCTGCGTTCTCTTGGGCCAGCAGGACGGCTCAAGTCCAGCCCTTGGTATTCTCTCTTTTCTTAGAACCACGATGTTAAGGGACTGCTGACACCACGCATAACTGACTATAGAGGTTTTTTCGCGCTTCGTTTGAAAGTTGGTGGCATCCTCACTGCTTGTCAGTGAAAAGTTCACTTTTATTGTGTTAACTGTTTAATTAAAAAAATATATCTGTTTCGTGGCAATGAATAAAGTGTACGTTTTATTGAAGACTCCGTTTTGCTTCTAAGTTTAACTGTTAAGTTGGAAGTGAAATGATTTGAACCTCGTCAACCGAAAGCTATAAGAGCTTACTCAACAAGACGACACAAAATTAAGATTTTTTTTTTGTAAGGTTTGAAAACTTATCTTGGCTGACAACGTGTGAAGTGAAACGTATCTTTCTAAGGAATGAGATTATAAAAAGAATAGAAAGGAATTTTTTCGTTTCTCTACAGGCTGATGGAACGGCAGATATTACATTGCATGTCACAATTTGTTGTGATATTACGATACATCAGTAGGAGTAATGGTTGAAAGATTCATTGCTTTTTCTGAATTGACTGCAGAAGATTTAAAGTTTAGAAGAGTTTTTTATAAACCAGAATTTTATAGCACAAACCTACGATAGCGCTGCCGTTATCAGAGAATGTCGGGAAGGAAAACAGGTCTTGATTAAAGAGACCTTTCTCCATGCCATTTGAATTCACCCTTGTACAGGGGTCACGAGTCGCCTCTGACTCCACCTTTACTGAAAGATCTTAGAGTTAAACTTGGTCTCGGTCTGTACCACTACATTTTACCTATATAGAGAATGAGACGAGCTTCTCTGATTTGAACCCCAAGCTACCTGAGAAATGCCTCAACCACACTCAACCTGAAGTAAGTCAACAAAAGAAATGCTTGATGCCAGCTAACTACCTACTCTCTTTTGACCATATGAATATGTAGCTCCAGCTAGCCCAGGTTCGACCAAGTGACCCTGCACCTAAGAAACAAAGATAGACACGTAGGAGCGAAAGCTCATCGCTTTGTTGGGAAGTGGTAAGACCCAAACAAAACACTAAACAAATAATGAAATACGATAGGATTTATTATAAGATTAAACAAAAAAAAAAAAGAGCTAAAACTGTGATGAAAAGAATATGGATAAAATAAAGCGTGATCACCGCATTCCCCAAACTAGCAGGTTGCTTGAATTCCCATAGGACTAGAATAAGATATATACAAACCATATTTTATACCATATATCAAATACAACTCAATTAGGAAAGCTTGCATGCTGGCAAGCTTTTAGGAACGGTTCAACCAATCAAGATTATTTTAATATATATATATAATTAAGAATTAAATTTGTATAACTAGCAATATGCCTCCAAAACAGACAATATCGAACTAAAATTGAGCTTCTATTAAACATAATAAATGTTCACTCCTCAATATTACTTTTCTTGATTTTGCGATGACACGTTAGATGGAATAAATATATATGTTTTGAATTTCGCGTTTTTTTTTTTTTTTTTTTTATAAAAGATGTCTCTCTTTGGCATTTTTCGACTATAAAACAAATACAGGGCTTCCATATCTCAGCCTACTGTACTGGAAAAGCATAAAAGCGCAATGTTTCACTATGAAAATTTGTAGCCATGAATTGGATTCATGCTTATATGCCTCAATTATAAACGTTCTCTGTCTCTTTCTCCTCCTGCTAAGCAAAAACAATAACATACCAAAATATATCAATACCCAGCGGAATATTTGGACAGACCAGAACGAGATATAAATTAATCCTGAGATCCGTAAAAATAAACAGGGGAGAGCAGCATGTAGGAAATCTCTACGAATTGCGGTTAAAAACATCCGCCACTCTGGCTGGGTTTGACCTCAGAGCCTTTGATGCCCTTTCGCTTAGTCTGATGAGCTGCAGCTAATACAGGCCGCTAATTCTGACATACGGGTTTGTTTGTTGCATCAGCAAACAGTCACACTCTAGCTAATACTCAAATCGCATATTTCTGTGTTGATTGCACATGACCGAGAGTATTTGTTTTAATTACCTGATTCCTTCACTCTTGACACAGTGACGAAAGTCGAAGGTAGGGTGAGGATTTTTAACATATTGATACTAGGAATTTAGCAATTTAGTTTTTATGTTTTTTAAGTTTTATATATTTTTCATTGAACATTTTGTAGCGTTTTGAAGAAAGGCAGTAATGATAAATGTATCATATTATTCTAAAGTTAGTTTCCAGTTTCAGATGGCCATAATTTTGACAACCTTTTAGATTCTGCTAAAATATAAACACCAATGGGTTCCTAGGGGAATTAAATTTTATTATAAAGATTAGACAATAATAGTAAGGATAAATTAATAACAAATCAAAGTTAAATAGACCGCTACTGTATTTTTCAATAAAAATTGTCGTTCTTCTATATATCTATAGTATTAAACAGCATTAGTAATTACATTTATACAAATTTTCAAAGGCATCCGATATTGACGCTTCAATTCCTTACGAGCCTACAAAGAAAGTCCCTTTCCTTTGATAACCCTTTAACCAGTAGTCAGCCGGAATCGCATGTTATGACTAGGAGACCAACTGTTCTGAAAAGGTCTACCAGATCACCAAATCTGTGCCTTAAGAGTCGCTATAACTGAATTCTTATGAAAATTGTTCAAACATTAATTTTTTTCATTCTATATGATGTAACATTCCGCATGCATTCTCTACAATAAAAACAATTTTTAGCTTAAACACCATTTTAAATTGCCTAGAGCATGGCTGGCATTTAAATTATACAGTGCGGTCAGTGATACTTTCCCCCGCGGTGCGAGTCTTTTCCTATGAGCGAGCCTCAACTCGTTTGCCGCGCCGTGTAGGGGGGTAGCTAGCCTCCTTGCTTACTTGTTGACTTTGAAATCGTAGCGCAGCTGTTCCCGAGTGTGTGTTGTATTAATCGTTTCTTAATTAGACATTATGCATAAAGTGTATTAAGCCTCGTGTGTATATATTGGCATAGCTTGTCTTTATGTACGATTCATGTGTGTTCATTCAGTCAACTCTTGAAGTTCGAAGACTGTTTCAATCAAGATTCCCGGATGTAGACGCTCCAGATCGTAAAAAGTCCATAATCTGTATAATAAATTTTAGGGGACTGGAAGTTTTCAGCCTAAGAAACCAAAAAAAAAAAAAAAAAAAAGCAGCGTAGGGTTCTCGCCTAAGAAAAATTACTTAACATTCGTATTCGTTTAGAAAATTCTCCTAGAAAACTCTTCGTCGTCTTGTACAAGTTGGACTTTCATATGGGTCTGTGCAAAAGGCTACTAAATTTAACAGCCTACGATTATCTCTGGGATAAGACGAACCCACACACCATACAAGAACTCAAAGATAATATTCGTCAGGAAATAGTCCGAATTTCTTAAAATGAAACTCGGCGAGTGACGAATAATTTCATAAAGAGATGCTGAAAATGTGTGGAGAATGAAGGCGGGCAGTTTCTACACCTCATTTGATATTTTGGTTAGTAACGAGCCTCTAAAATTGGTTTGTATATTGTATGGTTGGTTTGTTTTATTGTTTTACCTTCCCGCTAATCACTAAGACCCGCTCGCCCACAGACAAAACACTCCGAGGGAAAACAAAACTGATCTTGGGGTTTATAACTATTTAATTGCAAAACATGTTATGTCAGTTTAACTTCTATTGTTTCGCTCCATATAAATAGTCATAGCCGTTTCTGTTGCCCAACTTGCCCTTTCTCATTGTAAGATTTTGATGATGCATTTAATTTAACACTTTTGATGTGTTATCGACTCATATCTCTGAAAGTTACCTCAGCTATATTTTTATATAAAGCACCGTAGATTTAAACCGTAGGGTTTAAATCTTATGTGTTAATATTCATTTTTATACTTTGTTATTGTTTATTTTATTTTAGGACGCTCTTCAAATCTTAGTCATTAGCGTCCCATTCATTTCAGGGCATGAAAAGGCCGATAAATTTTGCTTAGAGGCCTCTTCTTTCTAGTTTGAGGTTCTTAAATGTACAACACGGAATCAATGGCTTTACTTCCCTTCCGAAGAAAGCCATACGTAGGAATTTATGCCCTAAAATACATCAAGTGGGTTTGAATCCGCGACCTTGGGTCTACGAGGTAAGTACATTTACCACCAGACCCGATTTTGTTATTATTGTTTTTATTTGTTTATTTTTTCGATTGATATATTTCTCTTTCTATTTTTCTTAACCCGTCTTTTTACCCGTGATGCTTGTTTTATCTGTTTCCATGCATTATTTTGCCTTCGAGATTCAATATTTACTTTACTACCTTCACTTGCCATTGATGAACACAAGAGGTATGAAAAATTGTGATATTTGTGTTACTGTTTAAGTTTTTTTTTTTTTATCTATTTTTGCTTTTCTATTTCTTGTTATTTGTGATGTATATACAGGGTGGCGCAAAAGTAACTACATACATACTGAGTTTCAGTTAATAAGGGATTGCATTTTTTTTCATGTTAAAACTGTTTCCCTTCTGCATTAAGGCACTGTTGAAGTGCTGGAACATTCTGACAACGCAACACAACTGAATGTTGTCCAGATTGTGGAAGACGTTCTCATTGTAAACAGTCAGCTCTTCAACAGTTTGTGGTTTCCTTCCATATGCTTCGTCGTCTTTAACCATACCCTAAAGGAAGAAATACAATGGTGTAAGACCAGAGGATCGTGGTGGGAATTCAATTGCTGCACGACCCCCAAGCACTCTTCTATTGAAGGCGTTATCAGCGTATGTCCGAACAACTGTGGCATAATGCGCAGCAGCTGCATCGTGCTGGAAGTAGAGTTGATCAAAGTTGTCCAAATGCACGATGATTACGGTGTAACCTATCGAAATCGAGCTAAGTACTTGTTACCATCGAGATTTTCGTCAATAAAATGCGGCCCAATAACAATAACAGTCGATATGGCACGCCACATATTTACACTGAGTTGATTTAGACCCTGCAGCAAAACAACACGATGGTTTTCCCTGTACAATAAGTACAGTTATGTCAGTTTACATATCCCGATAACTTAAAGGTGGCCTTATCCGACCACACAATGTTTTGAAAGTAACTGGGGTCGTGACGGTACTGATGGAGCATAATCTCACAACATTGTAGCCGCCTGTCTGGATCATCTTCCAACAAACCATGCGTCATGCATGAATGTGCAATTTGAACATCTGCTTATGCATATCTTTTGAATTGACCGACGTGACATTGCTAGAAATTCTACCGCTAAACATCTTGTGGCCTTTCTTGGTCTAGCCGTGACAACCAGCCAGCCATTGAGTTTATTTTCCTCAGTCCATGATATTCCAAGTCGCCCACTACGACGTACATTCAAAACAGAACCTTCAATTTCAAATTTGTGAAGCACGTTGTAAACAGCCTTACGTGATGGTAGATCTAACTGGAAATGTTCTCTTCATTCGCTCAGTACAGCACTTAAACCTCGTTGGTAATCGAGCCTTACAGCAAAAATTCTTTCCTCTTTCGTTAACATGTTCAACTGTTACTAACGCTCATTTCTCGTTCCTTGTTCTTCCCGCTAACCTTATTACCAATCCAGAAACTTACCTACAATGCAGTTAAAAGCGAATGAAGAAGAAAAACATTTTGAACATAACATACAAAGAAGTGAAATAATATGTTCTAAACATAGAATGTTTTTGCAACAGATAGTTTTAAAAAATTTTAAAAATCGCTTCTTCGTTTAACTTGGTTTCGATATTTCTCATAACTTTGATAGTCGATGTATAAATTTACAAAGAACAAAAAGAATACATTCTTCTTAGAATTTTTTCAGCATATATCAAATGTTTTAACTGAATATTGCCTAATTATTTACAATTGTTAATAACACTGGGCAACAATGAAAATGTTTCGGGCTTAAAAATAGTGAATTTACATGTATTTCCATCTGATGAATTAAAAAATCACTATAAAAATGATAGATTAGCTCTTGTTTTGAAGATAAAGTGACATTTCATTTTTTAGAGTGAAGATTTTAAATTTGGGGGATTTTTTTTGGGAGTTGGCACACGTGTCAAATAACAAAACACAAATGCTCTTCAGCTGTTTGTAAGTCATAAACATAGATACTGTTGCTGTGACTGTGAATTACATGTAGTTTCTACTCAAATTAATGCAAAATTTCTGGTTCGCGAGTGCTTTTTTAGTGTAAAATTTGTAAAAATGCCACGAAAATGTGTAAATATGGTGAATAACTTTTGTTATATTTGTGGTGAAATAACATTTTCCTCGCAGAAACGCAATCTGACGCCTCTTGTGGACCTAAAAGACGTTCTTCTTCCACCCCTGCATATCAAGCTGGGCTTGATGAAAAACTTTGTCAAAGCTATGAACCGAGAAGGACGGGGCCTTTAAGTACATCAGAGAGAAATTTTCGAAATTAAGTGATGCAAAAGTTAAGGAAGGCATTTTTGTCGGACCACAAATAAGAGAACTTGTAAAGGATCCTGCATTTGACCAAGTTTTGGAGGGGAAAGAAAAGGAAGCTTGGGAAGCCTTCAAGGGTTTTGTTCATGGATTTATAGGCAACAAAAGAGATGACAACTACAAGCATTTGGTGACAGTGCTCCTGCAAAAATACCGTAACCTTGGATGCAACATGTCCCTTAAGATCCATTTTCTCCACTCCCACCTAGACTTTTTCCCTCCTAGTTGTGGAGCTGTTAGTGATGAACATGGGGAGAGATTCCATCAGGACATTTCTGTTATGGAACAAAGATATCAGGGCCGTTGGAATGAAGTAATGCTTGCGGATTACTGTTGGTCTTTGTATAGGGATTCTGCGGAACTCCATCACAAGAGGCAAGCTAAAAGACGACGAAGTCAATAGGCCACCACATGATTCTCTTCAGACACGACTATCTGCGAAGTATTTTTCCAGCAATTTAGAACTCTTAGCATGTAATTACCAGTTAAAAAAATCAAATGCACTTTCATTGTTGTTAGCAAGTATGTCATTAAAATGTATCCTTTTCTCTCAATCCGTTAATATGTAATACTTCCACCTTGTGTCTATCATAGAAACTAGAGCTAATAAAAATTTTTCATTGTCATATTTGTTTTTCTCAACCCAAAATTAGTAGGAATTGCCTCATGAAGTACTCGAAACATTCAAAAATTGTTTTTTTGTTGCCCAGTGTAATTGATAAATAATTTTGCAAACGTTTAATTGAATTTAAATGTGTGATTGGGTTCATTATATAATTCTGGCTATAATAAGCAATTAATAGTGAGCTAACATACATGTAAAATTTTATTTGGCTATTTCTGAAAATTAAGTTTTGCAACCCTCTGCATTTTATATATGTTTCATACACTAATTTTTATCCCATTAAATTCAAATTTTCAGTGGATGTCATTAAATGTACAAAAGATATATTTTATTAATATGTATTAACTAAGGCTTATATCTATATGGTTATTAACATTTTAATTGTGATGTTCCTTGTTTTAGCTACAGTTTAAAATATTTAACATTTTTAACCAAAACTTCAGCCTTCACAAAACATATAGTACACATATATTAAATGGATATTTTAAAGTACACTCTAAATTCTGAATATTCTAAACTCTATAGTCCGGAACAATTTTTATAATATCATTTTAATATTATATTATAGCTATAAATTTTAGAGTTAAATTTGTTTTTACATTTGCTCAATATTTCTTATTTCAAAATGTGATAAACATTTCAGAAATATTGAGCGATTAGTTTAGGAATTTTAGAATTCAGTCATGTCTGTCCTAAATGATGTTTTTACACCAGTGGTATATGAGATGGAGCGCCATCTTACAAGAAAACGTTTTCGTTATCGTGAATTTTTAATGCTAGTATTACAAAGTCTTGCAACATTAGAAAACATCGCCTCAATTTAACCGTTACTGTTTGCTTTTGTCCATTTTTCATTTCTTCATAGAAATAAGTTCTTATTATAAAATTTGATGTAAAACCACACAAGACGGTAACCTTGATAGCGTGTAATGCTTATATAACAATTTGTGTTCGGCCCTTATGCTATTTCTGTTTTAACATCTGCTTTTAATTTAAAATATGCCTCATCTGTCTATGAGGTTTTGTCAAGTCATGCAATATTATTAGCACTACAAACATTATAAGCAGAATTTTCACGAATTTCCTGGGCTTCTTGAATGAGGCCAATATAAGCTCGTAAAGTTAAAACCATTCTAAAATTATTGTTCAAAAATTGCTGCCGGTATTCTAAACCACAATTGTTTATATAAGCGTGACATAGGTACCATAGTAAGGAAAATTAAACAAATGCTTATGTGGGAAAACACCTTTCTATCTAAAGCATAGTTTCTACATGAAACCAACCTGTTAATATGTACAGAAGATATAGCCATTTACGTTTGGGGGATGCCTATTCCCTCAAAGTCCTCTTTACCCATCTCTCACAGCAAAACATGTACTCACTGCGCTAAGTATAGCCTTCGGCAGGTTTCATGACCTGTAGTCAGATTTCAAATTAATATGTGACGTAAAACAACATATGAGCTTTATTATAGAAGTTTATAAGTGTGGTTTAAAAATGAAACATTTTAAAAATGAAAAACTGTATTTATAGTCCTAAAGTATCTTACACATAAATCATACAAAATATCATATTTTGAAACCATTTTCTGACACACAAATATAAAATACAATTCTTAGCATTTTCTTAAATGAAAGAAAATTTAAAATGGTAAGAAGTTTAAAAATTATTAATGTTAATGTACTTGTTCAGATAATTTCCAAAGGCCCGGTGGCACTATTTGTACAGCGGAACATTTGCCTGTGGGACATCTTTACTGTATTTGTACAAATATGTTTTTCTTTTCTTATGATGTTGCCTTTTTCTGGTTCTCGTGTAGCATTTTCATGGTTATCTGGCGCTTTACTTTGCGTCGTTTTTCTTCTGTTTTATTCCTAGATCTGTCTTTTGCCCCCGGCATTTAATATGCTTGTCTAAAACATTTTTTCTCCCTTTCTGTTTTTACTTTGGCCAATCAAAACGTTGGTTTCACATTGCATATATAAACTTTTGAGTAACTTATATAATACGGCTCATCACTATTAAGTTTCCCTTCTTTTTGAATGCATCATTTTGTTTCTCTACATCTTTAAACACTTCGCTCGTTTATGGACAATCAAAATAAAAGTAAAGCACTTTCCTTTTACATATTTGTGGAGTAGCATACCTGAATTAATCGCTTGCTGGCCAAACTTTTGGTTTTCTCGGGAAAGAGTAGCAAAGTCACTAAGTAAGTATTTTCAACCAAAGTGACAGTGAACAAGAGTTGGGGACACTGGAAGTGATTTCCAAAGTTCCGTACTTTTACATGCATTTTTCTGGAGTGTTTAGTGTGATTACATTGCAGTTAAATTGTATATATATATATATATATAATTTAATCGAAATTGGATAAATACTTTGCGAGCTATAAATTATTTATAAATTATATTATGTAAATATGTCGCATAATCAAAATGTCCTACGCTGCTCATGAGTTGAGAAAATTTGTTTGAATTTTTGAATCATAGCTTTATACTACATATAAAAAATGTATAGAAATATATTTGATGAATTAACTATGATAATTTTTTAATTCTATAAGAAAATTTAATCTTTAAAATTAATCATTTTTTTCGTAGAAAATATTGTCAATTGTGTCTGAAAATGAAGTTTTGAGAAAAAAATCTGTTTTGTTAAAAAGTATGTGAAAATCAGAGTGATTTATAAGTACATGCGGAGCTCTTTAAATGACTATAGAATCCAAAGGGTGGGGTGGGGGTCGGGGGAGACACGCACACGTTGACTCTCTGTGGATGGTGTTCTGCAAGTGAACGGAAGAATTGAGAAAGATATATCTACGGTACGGTTTGTTAACGGGTAGAGGGCAGTGGCAGTGCTGAACTTTGCTGGCAGGTAGAAAGGAGGAGGAGGGAGTAGGTAAAATTTTAAACAAAGTGAGGCAGCTCAGATTAGAAGAGACAGACGATAGGAAAGGGGGATAAGGGACGATACTTCACATTTTTTTTTAATTATTTGTATTGTATTGAGGGAGTATGCTATTTACTTTTGTACTGTTTTATTTCCTGTTTATTTTATTTATGTATTTTTACAAATATTACATTATATATATATATATATATATATATATTCTTTTTCCATTTATTTGATTATTTCACTATATGTTTATCTCTTAAAACTTATATATTGGTTTGGGCAATTGCTTGTATTTCCTAGCATATTGGGAAAGTTCGTATGGCTCCAGGACCCGGGCGACATGAATGAGTTAGATTTCTAACAAATATATTTTGTAAATAAATACACTGCTGCTGCCGCCAAGAAACTGTTGGCATTTATTATCCGTTTATTATTTTTTTTATTATTATTATTATTATTATTATTATTTGTCGGTCCTGGTGGTGTAACCATGCTTATCTTCTACACCCAAGATCGCGGGTTCAAACCCGACCAGGATCGATGCATTTTTTTTCAGGGCGTAAAAATCCTAAGTATGACTTCCTTCGGAATGGAAGTAAAGCCGTGGGTCCCGTGTCCTACATTTACGGCATGATAAAGAACTTCAAGCCTGAAAAAAGAGGACTCTGAGCAAAATGTGTCGGCCGTTTCACGCCCTGAATTGAATGGGGACGTTGCTGACCTGAGATGTTAAAGAGCGTCTGTAAATAAAACAAATCAACAACTTTTTAAAGTTCATGGTACTGATTCTCATTGGTTTCCTGCAAAGGTTTTAGAAGGCAAGAGAATTTCAGAATTTTTGAATTTGTTTGCAGATGAACCAAGCCGCTCGTGGAAACCTATTATTGACAGTCAACTGACATGAGCTTGATCTGTGCTCTTGGGCTCAGTCGAAAATAACTTAAGGTTAAACTGCACTGTTTTTGCTTCTTGAACTAGTGCATTGTGGGTGTCGGAGGTACAGATAAAAGGTATACCATGTGCCGCGCCAATAAGTGTACCCTTAGCCACTGAAACAACTCTAGCTCTACTTGTAAAAACGACGTTGCAGCACGTCTCTACTTTGTTTTGTCTTTTCTTCGTCATTCTGGTAGTTCGCGTGATAGATATTTATTATGCAATTTGGTTTGGTCGAGTAAAGTAACATTGCGAATACTGGGTTAAAAACATTAGAGAAGAAATGTAGCAACACTGCAGATTGTGATACCTGCACTCATGTCTGCCAGGCGGTCTTTGATGCGCCGGTGGTTAAACATTAGAACAACACTTGTAATACTTCATCATAATTTTGAGGCTTTTTATTATTATCTTTTGTTACTTGGGTTTAAAATATAATGTTAGAAGAAATCGTAATTATCTAAATTTATTTCTGCAGCTGTTAAAACAAATGCATTTGCGACGCTATGGCATTTTCTGATCCTGGGAGGGTAGAAATAGAGTTTCTTAGGTTTGTCTTGTAGGTCAATTGTGTGAGGAAACACTAAAAAGTATGGAATTTCACGACTCAAATCACGGATCTTGGACTTAACCTGCTGAGGACACCTTACTATCTGAGCTAATGTGCTCTGCCCGACCATAGTTGCAATTTTCCTTTATCTGAGTCTATTTTACCCTCGAGAACTTAGGATATTTCGTTGCAGAACTTTTATCTCAATAATGCGATAAAAACTTGCAGTATTTGGGGATCAGACTTAAGGCTAGTTTATAATATTCAGAACCTTAGTCTTAACAAATTTCTTGTATGAAAAAAAATCACTATAAAGGAGGGAAAGTACCAAAATCTCTTATTTAATATGTTGTAACTAAGCTTTGAAACTAAGGCTTGATCCCAGTGAGATTATGCAAGAAAATACCGGTGTCAATGTAGGGTCTAGGGACCTTTAAACTATTCTATCTTGTACTTATCAAATATTTATAAATGAACCATAAAATACAACATCTCTATTGTCCTATGACTAAGTATTGTGATTTTTCACAGTAGCTATAAAATACGGAAATCTGCTCTAAAAGTTTGCAGGAGTTTGTTAACGATTTGTGTTGACACTCGGCTCTTGCCGCTCCTAAACCCAGGCCAGTTAACACTAATCTGTGCAAAGTTTCGCTTTCTGAGAGTACGAAACCCATCAGCCTGGTAGTTAACACAATCCTCGTGATTTAGAGATGGCCCTTTCACAACGATGAGATCTTGTTAGGAAACAACTGACAGATTCTCACCCCTCTCCCCCCCTCTCTCTCAAGTGCGAATCTGAAGGCAATTTAGAGAGCGCCATGACGGGGCGGTTCCAGCTACATTATGCATGTCTCTTCCCGCTGCAGGAGTTTGACGGCGTGACGCTCAGAGGCTGTTTATCCTCTTAAGTAATTCACCGCACTCTAATTTCTCGACATCAACCTCTGCTACGGTTGTCATTCCTTTCAACTCTCTGCCGCAATGGCTAAAGCAGCCGCGATATCGCGAGCATAATACGGACTGCATGATTCAAGTGGTGGCCGAAATCTATCGAAATTGTTGACATGGACCAGAGCCGCATCAGCTGATAATCATTTGCGTCAAAGTGAAACGCAGTGATGAAACAAGTTTAAAGTGCAGTCTGATTTACTTAATTGCGTACTAATTCAATTATTTCAATGTATTTGTTGAATAAACGTTCTAAAATACCGGGTGATCCCATTATATTCCTACCGCTGAAACAATAATCTAATTACGGCGTGTGCATTGTTCTACAGCAGTAACGCGTACTATCAATGTATAATATAATAAAATAAGTACATAAAAATGGGCTTTGCTCTGCAGGGTCGTTTAATAGTCATCATAATTTTTTGTGACGTACCTCTACCCACTTTTATAATTTTGACGATTTTTCTCAGTTTGATGCAATGCACCTGTCCCAGCGTTTGTTCCCAGTTTCAAAGACATGCAGAAAACCATTGTACACAGGTCACTCAGAATCGCCCCCGCAGCCTTCACCTTCTGATGATGGAAAATGCCTCCCAAGTACCCAGGCGTTTTTTCAATTTGGAAAGAAAAAAGTCGCACGGGACTAAATGTGAACTATAGGAAGAGTGAGGTACACAATTCGTATTGCTTTTTGTGGAATATTCAGCAATAACATTTACGATGTGCGCCTACATTATCGTGTTGCAGCATCCAGTTTGTTGCACGGAAATGTGGGAGTTTTCAGGGGTTTTCAGGACATCTCTGCTGTATTGCCCATTTACAGTTATGTAGCTAAACCATTCCTTGAATATCGAAAAATGAGAAATCATATGATAAAGTAAATAGATCCAAACTATGGAATATATTACGAGAGATAAAATACCACCCAACTTAATTAATGCAATAAAATCCTTATACCACCAATTAATTCATTAGAATGCAAAGTAAAAATAAACCTACTTGAGTACAGAGGTAAATTTAGCATTATGACAAGGTTGTGGACTCTATCCTCTGTTATTTGATATTTATATAAATAATTTTGGAAAAATGGAAATTAACGTAACCAAAAGGTTTATATCTAAGAAGAAATTATAAGGTCCTGTTGGCTAGTAAAAAGACCATCTCCAGTATGATAGAACAAAATTAAATAATATACTAAAAGGAAAGAATGTGGAGATATAGGTGATTCAAAAAGCAAGCCAATTTTATATAAAATTATGAAAAGTGTTTTTCAAAACACATTAAACAAGAACATGAATATCTCATCACGTTCTCCCAATACAGGTATGGCAAATTATATCGGGCATAAGATCCCATCTAGCGCGCTGGCATGCAAGCTGTCCGTAAAATTCACTATGACTGTCTCACAAACTTGCATTTCTATTTCGCCGACTACTAGTCGAATTTCCTCCTTTCTCTGATGTTTCGGGGTTTATTGACATAAACCAATGGTTTAAGATTACCCCAAGAAAAAGAGCACAGGGGGTTAAATAACATGACCTTGGTGGCCATTGCTAGTCACCATTACGCGAGATATGTCTATCCGAGAACCTTTCATGGAGCAGCCAATTATTCCGCCGAAAGTGTGGTAGGTGGCACCGTCCTGCTGAAAACACAACTCTTGAATGTGATCACAAATCTTATTATCCTAAGGTATCAATCTCCATTAACTGTCAGAGCTTATTCTTCTCGCGTAGCTCATTTGTAAATTGCTCCATGGCGACACACACAATGAAGAAATGCAGATTTAAACAAAAATCGGAATGCTAAAGAATACCAATATGATACAAAATACTCTCGAATACTCTTCGACAGTCGAAGAACAAAATAATAGCGAGCTATTCAAAACCGGCGCGCTTTTTGAACACCCTTTATCTTGTAATAAAAGAAAGGTATTTGCAATGGAGGGCAAACCAATGAGAGCAAAAATAGTGATTGATAAACGAAGTACAGAACAATTGCAAACGTTTAATTGTCTGGGATGTAATATAGATAATTATAAAATTAATTTAAATTTGGAAGAAAATACACAAAAAATCTAATAGAAAAATGGAATTATGAGGAAATATTTTGATATAAGTATGATGATGTGCAAATTAGATTTCATAATGTTCTATCAAAGCCTATATTGCTATATGGTACCGAAATTTCAATCCTTAGAGTGCAGAATCGGAAACAAATTGAAGCGGCACAAATGAGATTATTCAGATCTGTGGAAAAAGTACAATAAGAGTTAAGGAAAGTAGTGACATAAGAGAAAAAAATAAAGAACATTACTGGCTATCACCGTGTAGAGAGATTGGCCGCAGACAGACTACCACAGCAGGCATATTTTTATCAACCCGTTGGGAAAACTGACCTATATCGTTCAAGAAGAAGATGCAGGGATGCAATTAGCCTCGGAACAGGACAGCAATGACCCATCCTTGAAGGGAAGAAGATGACCACATCTTTCCCAGCAGAAGCAACCACTTTTGCTTTTTTCTGGTGATAGTGACCAGATCTTTGCTGTTTTCTAAGCCACAATCACACCGCGGCAACCCATCTCGTCCTGTCACTTCTGGTTCTGTAGATGAACCAACGGAATGAAACGAATTTGAAGAGTGGAAAATTCATCTAAAGTAAATGTCGACCTCTTGCATTCGCTAAAGCGAGCACAAAAATGGCCAGTTCTATAGCTTCATAGTTACAAAATAATAAACTGATGAGGGTTTTTGGTTACTCTAATTCACACTCTTGGTTATTTTTTTTTCCTTACGTGTATCTATCCAGTTTGCTCGTTCAGCAAGGTAGTTTGTGGTAGCTTATTTTATACCCAAGCCTTGGTATCACTTCTGTCGAACACTGCCTTTTCCTATCAAAATTAAACAGAAATGTGAGCAGAGACACAAATTAAAATATTATTTTAAGAGCTAACATTTTTGGCGAGTTGTTATTCTTATGTTTGATGACTACTACTGTGCATAAATTTTTGTGAAGCAAAATAAATTACAGAAAATGAAAAGAGCGTATCCACTTAAATGACGCCTACATGCAGCGTCGTGATAAAGAAACCCCCTTAATGATAGTTACCATGGTGACAAGCCATGAGCAACATTTATATACCAATAGAATAAAAGGAGGCATCTTCACTCAAGAATCATTAGGAAGAAATAAAAAAAGTATACTCAACCGAATATCTAACAAAGGAGACGCGTGCAAGTGCTTGAAAGACAACTGATTTTAAGAGAGCAAAAGTTCAGTATAAGTAAATAATTTATGTCACTATTGGACAGATACAACAATTTACTTTACTCTAGGATATTTATCCTTTTATTATAGGCTATAAAACGTATCTCTGTGGTCTAAAAAGTATCAGCCTGTGCCATAGGTATCAATTCAATTGGCAATATAATTATTTTTTACGTTGTTTCGTCTGTCTTAAGCATTCATTTGAAATATCAAGTCATTGTTGCAAATAGTTTATTAGTACAGATTTCTAAAAAAAAAATCTGTTGTGGGTATTTTGTAAAGTGGATAAAACTTAATATCGTTCAGTGATAAAATCTTTATAAAATATGATTTAACGCTAAAGGAACTTCATGCCACATTTATAAAAGTATATGGACACTCTTCTCTGTAATTTTCAAAGATTGAAAAATTACCACGCCAACCTTGAAAGACGTCCAAAATATGCAAAAAGAGTAGAATTCGTTAAACAAATATATTATGTGGTATAAGCTATAGGCATTATATTTTAGCATTATATAATTACAAATAAAAACTCCATGTCGCACTTGCAAATATCAGGTCAATAATTTAAATGTGAACAGAAGTCAGTTGCTTAGCACCAAAAGACAAAAGTCAGTTCCATCTGCAGAATCAGTCTTTTGGAATGCTTAAGGAATTTTACCAATAGATTATATTCAGAGAGTAAAACCATAACGAGAGACTACTATTCTAGCTTTTAAACCAACTAGATTAAAAAATACTAGTCTAGTGGTTAGCGTTGCTGACGCTGTCCAGGAGGCCCGTGTTCGATACCTACTTAGGATTTTTTTAAGTTACGGAGGTCCACTCAGCCTCGTGAGGACAATTGGGAAGCTGCCTGATAGAGAGGTAGCGTTCTTCTATCACGAAAATCGCGTGTAATAGGCGACGGGCGGGGTGCCGACATGCTGATCACTTACTCCCCTGAAGGAGAGGAAGCAGAGATCGCCGCGGCAGGCCAAGGCTCACCCAGGGCTGTAGTGCCAAATGAAAAGATTTTAAAAAATCGTGATAAATGCTAGGATATCAGAATAAAAATCAAGACAATGGACCTGTTCACAAAAGGAGACAGGATAAGAGATTTTATGTATAAATTGCTGGAGCATTTACCTTACTCCCCATATTTTGCACTTTCGAACTCCAATCCATTTCCAAAAGCAAACTCTTCAACTCTTTTTCATCATACCAAGAGGCTATTCCAGCTGTACAGAAGTATTTTTTACATTAAAATGTATGTTTAATTATTTCCATTCCCTTACTCACCTGATCAAAATATTCCATACTTTCGTACCTCAATATCGCCTCTCACTTCGTATATCTGTCCCTACCTCGAATCCGGAATGACATTACTGTCTATCCCTTATAACCAAACAAATTTCTAAACAACCTCATTCAGCATGTTAGTTCCCAGTATCAGGAACTCCCTTTCTCCTGGAGTCAGAGATTGTCGGACAGTAAAGCAATTTAAACGTAGATTGAATTTGTCATCTCTAGGAGTCGCAACAGTTATTTTATCTCTTCTTCTTCTTTCTCCTTTTCTTTTTCTCCTTCTCCTTCCTCTTCCTTGTACTTGAGAAAAGTATTGAACAAGTGAAATTCTAAAACTATCTTTATCAACTTTCTAAGTATATTAAAATATGTAATATTTACTTTCATTATATAAATTTAATTTGACTTTAATGCATTTTGTATATGTATAATGTACTCTGTATTTTTGCTGGTTTTTCGTCTGGTAAAGTGGAAGAGAAGGCCCAATGGCCTTGACTGTTACCAGGACAAATAAATATTTTAATCCATAACATATATTTTTATTTTAAAACATATATACTCGAACACTAATGCATCTTTTTATTTTCAAAATAAATGCCACACACAGTAAATATAACTATATTCTAAAGTGAAAAATATAAAGAAAATATAATTCCCTTTATTTCAATTAAAGTATTTATTATGAAAATAATTATTACTTTAGTTTTATAAGTCTAAATGTCTTAAAATTCAAATAAGACTTTGCAATTGGAAGCTATATTTTCATGTATATACTAAACATTATTTTTACACGCAAAAAATAACAATTTTTTTTAGAACGCATAATAAAAGATAAAGAAATGTTTCACCTTTATTTAGGAAAAGTGACTTCCATCTTCCCATATAAAATGAAAAGAAAAGCAAATGCTTAAAACTAATATAAAGTTTTAAACATTTTAATAAATTTTAGTTGGTTTTGGGATCAAAACACTTAAGGTTCCAAATCGTGTAATTTCTTCTTTAGTGATTTTTTTAAAAAAGAATATACTTTTTCTTGTCTGCATCTTACTGATCATTTATCGAAAAGCTTATTTCATGCATAATAGCGCTCCTGCACATTTCATCGTGTACCTGAATCTAAGGTTTCTGCATACATTATTATTATTATTATTATTATTGTTGTTGTTGTTATATTGACTTGACATCCTCCCACTGTTGCCTTAACAAGTCCTAAATGAGGAAGTGTGCTGGAAACAGAAAATAGGCTACTTTCAAGTACAAAGAAACAAAAAGCACCTGAAGATGTGATTTATTTAAAAATAAGCAAGAATAGGTTTAACATGCTAAGATAACATTTGCATTTACTATCACATAATATTGCAATTAGCAATATTATTTTCCAAAGTGAAACTTTAATTTAATACCATATATAAAATGCGATTTTTAACTTTTAAAACATGAAATATTTTAACAGGTAAATACACTTAATAAATATTTAAATTTACTCAAAATTAAAAGAGTTCAGTGCTAGCCTGATATTGCAGCGATTTTAAAATCGTTTCACCACACAATAAAAAAATGCAATAACATAAAGCCAACGTTAAAACATTAACAAACCTCATAATACCTGGGCCACTAGGTCGGATTTGTGGAGAAGGGTTCGGTCTTACCGATTCAGACGGAAATAAAAGACTTCTTTTACTCCCGGAATACGAAATGATCTCACTGCTAGCGATATATTACTTCACATTGTTCTAGAAACTTCTTTGCCAGCCGCAACCAATAGGAACAAAGAACAGTAACAAAACTTTCTAGCACAGACATGGACGGGAGGATAGAAAAGAGGGTGTATAAAAATATGAAACTCAACAGAAAAACACAAAAGCAGTAAATACAGTAGCTGGATAGGTAAAAGTGGATCAACTGTCTGGCCTCAAATTGTGAAACTATTAAAACCATTGGTGTACTCGTCTTCCATGTATGATGTGGAAAAGCTTTTCAATGGAATTGTGGCATATAGTGAAAGAATACAGGTTAAAGAACTGTATTTTAAACACATGTTCTGTTTCACTTTATGTAAATAAACAAGATTTCAATACAAAAATATCATTATAATTTTAACTCAATTAAGGTTAAAAATTAAAAATATCCATTCAAAACGATGCATTGAGTTCAAATGCATTATGAAACCTACTGCAGTTAGTGTCATAACTTTATTAGTGCTGCACAAGAAAAGTTTAAGGATCGCGGAATTATTTCAATTACTAAAGAGTTTGCAACTGTAACACTGAAAAAGAACTGGATCTATCTTTCTTTTAAAAAAGAACTGCACCTACTAGAAACGCATGTCCTGTGAAAAAGCTACATATTCGCTTAAAGAATCTTGAGCTTATTGAAAGTCAAGCATGGAAAACTGGAGCTTGCCTTTTTATTTTGTTTTTGGTACTGTTCTTATAAAGTGATAAAAAAAAACTAGCTGTTCACGATGCGTGTGCTTATATTTTCAATCATCATCTATCGTAAAAACTACTGTTGAGAGAATCCTATTGTAGAGCATCTATCTCGCAGTGTCGCCACACCAGTACCACATTTATAATACATCAGCTACTTTTTTACATCTAGGGTTTCCTCCTGGTTTAAAAATACACAACGTCTCAGGAGATTAAAGCGAGAGAAAAAAGAAGGGAGTGCGAAAGAGATTTCGTCTTGAAAATTTCATCAGAGAGGATAAAGGGAAGTGAGCTTGACATAAAAAAATAATGTGTATTGGGAGAGAGTTTCTAAGGACTTAATAAGGAACGGTAAATTTATTAACCCGGGCATCTGACGCAATTTAAATCGTTATATTTATATAAGCTTAGCTATGGGAGAGGGAAGAATTTAAACAATGGTGGAAAAGTGTGTTCCAAGCTTGTAGTTCCCTTCAAAAGTCAAACTTAGCTTTTCTCAAAATTGCTTCTGCTGTACTTCAGCTCTTGCATGTCTGTTTAACAATTAAACTCATGATCTCTTGCTTCCATTTGTTGTTACTTTTAAACCAAGTCAATACAATTATACGAAGCCATGCAATAATTATTGCTCATAAATAAAAGTGTTACTCAATCCTTCCCTGCAGATTCAAACTGTTTACGTGCAGCCGTCTGGTGACGTTAATGACCACTCGTTGGCGATCAAATTTATGACAGCGTTGACTATCTGGTGATGGTTACTCGTAGATGATGTCTATTTGTTGCCGCCCCAAAAGAAGCAACAGTATTTCCGCTAATTTTTGTTAATCTAAAATCAACAAGGCTTAGAATGATGTTCTGGCGTTGTGAATGAATAGACATTTCGATGTTCCTTCTAACAATGATTTATCCAGCGTCACTTTTTGATAAACCTGGGTGCTTTGCCGATAAGAGTCGACATACTCGTATAATTATTCTGCACTCGCATCGGAGTGTTCTTCCCAATGAATTGTATACTACAGACGGGGTCAAATAATGTATATCACTTCAAGCAAAGAAAAAACTGTGTTAACATTACAAAACTGAATTCACACAGACAGAAAATGATCACCACTAATCATCTTAGACTCTTACAGTTACAACAGATGCTCAAAATGCCCACCATCGGCGTTGATACACTTTTGAGTACGTTGAACTATTGATTGAGCAACGTTTGCGAAAGTGTCCTCAGCGTTTGCAGCACATGCAGTTTCAATTTCTTCCCAAAGTGCTGCCAGTGTAGCTGGTTTTATACGGTATACAACATCCTTAAGAATTCCCCATAGGTAGAAGTCCAACGGAGTTAGATTAGGGAAACGCAGCGGAAACACAATCGGATACATCTAGTGCCTTGGATAGTGTCTTGGATCCAGTGCACAGGGCTTGGTGCTGTGCGAGGTATCCCAGGATATGCCCTTGTGAACATCGCGTACGATACCATGGGTCCCTTTTGTCCCGAATGCAATTGTTACTCGCGTTGACAGTTCTTTTCTGTGCACACGTCTCCATTCCTTTGAACTTCAACAACATTCTCGGTTTTCCAATACTATTTAAAAATTGCTCTCCGCTGTTCAAACGATAATCTTGGCTACATTTTGTTATACCAGAGCTAGCATAACGTAATGTAAGTCGTATTTGTTTACAAAGCATTATACGATATCCTGGCTTCATTTATTCTTGTTGATTTACAATAATCTTGGCTTCATTTGTTCATTGTTGATTTACCTGTAACGTAGCAATGATATCACAATGTATGATAGTCGAATCTATTTAGAGAACATCATACTACACATTACTGTTGTTTTTCGGTCCAACTTTGAAATATATTAAATAGATATCTACTGTGAAAGTGTGTATACATTTTTCGGCACCTTCGGTGTTTACTGAAACGACGATTTGGCAAATGTTTACCACGCAGATATAAGCTTCGAGTTCCGGTTGCTTGAATAAGCGGAATGCCGAAATACTGAGCGCTTAAGATGAATGAATCATAGAGTCGACCAGAATAGAATTGAAAATCAAATGAAGCGACTAGAACTGCGAGTTGATTGAAGCACGGCGCCCAAACTTGCCCTTATATATGTAATTCAAATAGATATCTTTGGGGCACACAAGCCGCGCGAAAAATGTGACAGCTTCGCGTCTCTCCTTCAAAATTTAATGTCTGTCATATACTGGCTACTTTAAATCTGCCTGTCTTCCCCTGATTCGCTGGCTAACAAGAGCTAAGATCTTCAAAAATGTGTCTTACGATACGTTGATTTAAATTCTAATTGTGTTATCAGCTTTTCGGGGTCATCTGCCTTTCCCGGCTTTTAAACCTCTTGGTTACGCGATGTTTAAAGGGAATACAGCCTTTCTTCTGTCGGAATATATGTTCTAGTACAAAAGATCTATTCTTACTGTTGTGTCATCACCAAAGTCTGGAAGTTCATGCATTTATTTTGGTTAAAATCAACCCTAGTGTCAGCACACAAATAGCTATATGACGTAATTTCACCATACATCTTTTTTGAGAGTGCTGCCATTTTGAGCACTTAAAGACAGATGCTATTTATATTTAATAATTACTTTATTAATATCATACAACGTAAGCAAAGTTGCAGAAAAATAACTGTAACAAGAGAATAAAGCGTTTTTAGACCCTTATTCATGTAACATATTTTCATCCTCTATGCAAGAGAAATGTGCTCGTAAAAATGTACGTACCTTTTTTTTTTTTTTTTTTTTTTTACATACTATATATGTGGATTCATTTTTAAATTAATTATATTATATTAATTGCCTGAATTTGAATGTACTTATATTTCACATGTTTTTCCTTAAGTATGCATACCAAAAAGTTGTAACTACACCTAACTTAGTGTAATAAGTGTTAGAAATAAATTCAATCGTATACTAAGAGACTGTCGCAATATTTTTACTGTAGAGAACTTGGATACCACCACTCGTCGCATTTCAATTCTGCTTATAGATGTAATCCCATGTTGTAATAATGCGTTACCATGTTGATAATTCAAATGACCTAAGTACCAGTGAATCGGTATAATTTTTTTCACTCCTGAATATGGTTTTTCGGTGAATTGTTCACCTCTGCTGTCAATTTAACACAACTACACTATGAGTCAATTTTCAAGAAAATTTTGCAGTTGAAGATTGAGCTTTTCATCTTTGGCAGGTACAGGTCACCCAGCTCCCGAACGCTGATAGACATCTGCACGTCACCCTCAATTTAGTGTCCTTGAATAGGGCAATGTGTATCACCATGTACCTAGTAGTATCTAGAGCCTTATGTTTAGACAATGCGTAGCTGCAAGCACTCCTCAACAGAGTAACCACGCCACGTTGGCCATCAGATAATTGATACATAATACATTAATTAAATTACAATTACTTCTGAGAAAAACTATTAGACTAACGTTGTATTAGTTATAATAATTCTAATTCAAGATATTTAACATATGATGTCTTATAGCCAATACTGTTTTTCCATCATACTATTTTATAGTGTCACTTGAAAGCTTAACTAATTCTGAACAAACGGGATGTTTTTCCTGGAACTGAGTTACAGTTATCTAGTTGCTTAATTATGTTACGTTGACATGATGCACGTGAAGAATTAGGTGTATCAGAATTCGTTCAGGAAAACAGCCTTGTCGAGTCTCTGGAATCTCTTTCAGAGCTGTTTAGTTTTAACAGAGATCAGGTGCGGTAGTGAAATAAAAGTTTTCATTAATTTATGTGCCGTGTATGTAAGCAACAGTAACTCCGATACGAGATACAAGGTATCTCGTGGCAGTGTGTTAACTGTTTAGAAGAAAGCGATAACACTAGACACTGGAGACTCAGTAAGGATGAGACGAGGTTATGAAGGTTTGTCCAGCGCATTACAACTGTTGCACTTTATTTGGTGGAACTATACAAAAATTTGTAATAATAATTAATAAAGTATTGGACCATATTCGTGGAATAGAACCTTGTTGACTGCTGAATAAGATACGGCACGCCACTGATATCGCAGATGGTGAAATGTGTTGGTTTTGTTAGGTAGCACGTCAGAAGGCGATCGCTCGTTGTTCCTGTACAAATAGATTCTAATTAGAGAGCGTTGCAATAGCAGCTTCATTTACATCGTGTTTGTCAAGTCTGAAGAGACGAGGAGAGAGATGCATTCAGAGGGACTCCTAAGGCGTCTGTAGTCAACTACCTTCCGATGTATTGCTAACGGAGATAAAATGTATTGGAAGTTTTTAAGGTTGTTCCAAGAATTTTAGAGAGCTTAAAACACTTATAGAAAAATTATAATGGATTAGAGTGAAAATGAGTTCAGGTAATAACTTAAATTACCTTGCAATTCCCCCCTCTCTCCCTCTTATGTTAAAATAGTGATTATAAAGTATATATTGTCTCAGAACTTATATAAAATTGGAAGCTGAAATTTGTCCAGATTATTTAGGAAACCTTTGACTGTAACATGACACAGCAACTGGCTAATCTATTCTTTTATTCAATAATATGAGTTGCTATATATAGTTTTGTTCCATTTTCTTTATGTACATAAATTTCATAAAAATTTAATGGAAAACTTCCACCGCAAATTTAATACAAGTGTAAGTTAAAGATACGCCCTTGTTGCAAATCAATGTGAATAAATGTATTATTCTATTTTTTTTTAATTATTTCACAAAATTGCAATATTACTTTTTGCTAAACACATTTTTTGGTATTTAATGTGCCTTGGCGTTAATTACCATTTTCACTCTTTTGGGCACTGAGTCAATGAGTTTCTTATACCACGTGTTTCAATCTTTTGTCACAGCACAAATAATCTTTTCTTTGCTGATGCAGTCCAATCTGCTCATCCGTTTCTTGATAATCCACAAAGATGCTCTTAAGGTTGAGCTCCTGTGAATTTCCGTTCAGCCCGTTCAAATATTGAAAAACATTTTCCACCATGAAGTCTTTAACATTCTTCGATTAATGATACGGGGCAAGGTCTTGCTAGTAAATCGCCTGTTTAATGTTCAGTTCCTCTGACATTCTATTTAGTTCTTGGGGCAGCTTTTTTCTGTAAAATTGTGATGTACTTGTCGCTGTTTATCATTCCGTCAATAGGAATCAAACATTTAGTGCCTGTGAATGTAAAACAGCCCCAAAACGTCTTTTACGGACTTTTTTCGTTTTCCGCCACACCGTCCCTTCCTTAGAGGTGAAATTGGTCTAATCTAATAATATTATTAACTTACTTCTATTCTTAGTTGTGATATCCACTATGAATAAAAATATGTTTGCTAAATAAAATGTTAAAACAGCTGGAAACACAATCAAATTGCTTAACTTCTAGTACAACTAATAAATAAATAACTATGATTAGCTATCTCGGCAACAGATATCAATATTGCGGTGTAGAATTGGAGGGAAACCGTTATTAGCACTGAATAATTTAAAAAACTAAATTTACCCGCTTGTTCACATTAGTTGGCACAAGACTGTATCTTGAACATTTGAAGCAAATGGTGGAGAGAGAGAGAGAGAGAGAGAGAGAGAGAGAGAGAAACAATCGGGAATCAAGCGATAACAAGAACATCACAGCTTTAGGATGGATATTCCGCAAACTCCTGACTAGAATAACTAGAGATATTTAACTATTTATAAATGTTCTACTAAATGATCGACAAATACAATACAGGTTGGAGCGAGCTTTGTGACTGAGAGAGGTATCAAGTTTCAATCCTTTAGACCCGTCCTAGTTGAACTTTCCTGGTATTCCTTGGGCGCTTAGGCGAGTAATGGAATGGATATTTCTTTTCCATAAATTTTCCACTCTCCTCTTTCATGTACAATAAAGGTCATTGTATCCGGCATGCAAAATAACCAATCATTTGAAAACAACGACACTTTTCAGTTTAAAAAAAACATTGAAGGAAAAAAGAAACAAAAATCGCTGTTTAGATACGCAGTCAATTTGGTGAGATTTTCATTGTTTTCTAATAGCGTCATAGATGCAACAAACGTCGCAGCATGTCTTCACAGTATCATAGTAGCGAGCGTGATATTGTGACAGTCGCACACCTGTAAATATCACAGCGAATTTACACGCTGCTGTATGATGATTCGGTGAGCTGCAATGGAAATGTTTTTACAAGAGTTGGAACTGTTGGAGAAAAGGGAAGAGGTGTTAGTAGAACAGTTAATGGAAGAACCATCACTTGCTACAACTTCACTGTCTTCATAGTTGCAATCGGTTGCAATGTTGGCTACCCTGATCTTGTAGCCATATGGCCACCAATTAACTCCCTCTTCAGGGACAACAGTATTTTTTTAATATGAACAGATGTGTATGCAGTGAAAATAAAATTTGTTTTTAAACTTTTATTTTAAGAAAAAAAAACTCTTTTGAGTACACTAACAACTGATCAACGCGAAAGTTTAAATCAGTCCTGGTGGTGTGGTGGTAACAATATTTGCCTCGTAAACCCAAGATCGTGGGATTGAGAGATTTTTTCGGGCGTAATAATCCTAAGTATGGCTTCCAGTATCTACATATAGCTCGGAAAGTTTACTCAGAAATAGAGAAATGGTAGCTATATTTTTATATAAAGCGCATATACCACCTGGTTTAAATCTTACGTATTAATTTTTTTCCCCCACACACTCTTATTGCTAGTTTCATCTTTTTCCATGCATAACGTTACCTTCGATACTCAATATTTACTTTTATCACCTTCACTTGTCTTCTTGCCATAGAAGAACTCTAGTAGTTCGAAATATAGCTAATTTCTCTTAGTGTTTTCTCCTTTTCTTCTTTTATATTTACTGTTTATATATATCAACAGTAATTATAAAATATATATAAATATATATCCTTTTTGACACCATTAAATACAACAATCGAAACGATGCATTTAGTAATCAATTTAAATACACACGTGCACTAAACTAAACCTAACCTCAGCAATCGTAGAAACTGGAGAACCCAGTAGTTTTCTGAGGCTCGCTACGGCCTCACGACCTCTGGTAGTCCCCTATTCGTAAATATAAGCGCCACAAATGCAAATAGTAATCAGTTCACATACACGCACTTAACTAAACCTAAACTCGAGTAAACTCTAGAAACTGGGGACTCCTTGGTTTACTGCGACTTGTTACAGCCTGACACTTCTGCTCGCCTTCTTTTCATAGCTATAAATTGTTAAAATGACAACTGATTCATGCATACATGCATATTAATTTCCTATGCATTCACAGTTCTCAGTAAAAACCTGAAAGTTTATATTGGTTCATTCAAACATCCATACTAATTTTTTAACACCTATACATATTCCATAATTACACATGTTCAGCCTTATTGAGCCTTAGCTCATATGCCAAAGTTAAAAAAAATAAAGGGGAAATAAACATCTAAAGCTCATGGTGCCGCCCCGGTGAAGAAAAACGAAAAAAAAACAAAAAAAATACATGCAAACTTGTTGGTACATCGTAAAATTATATAACGGTTGGGTTGGCAACTCTGAAAAACAAACTTGAAATCGCTCAAGCAGATGCACAACTGTGGAGGAAAATCTGAAACCGAGGCACAGGTTCGCCCTGATGGTGAAAAATATAAAGATATACCGCGGAACAGTACTATATGGTAAATTTATATAGGAGTTGGTAACTCTGAAAAATAAACAACGGACGACTGAAAATAGTTCGCATTCAGGGAAAAACAAAAGACAAGTAAGCGAACATAATATTGTAGAAATTTGCTACATTCATAATGCAACATCCAAGTTTTTGATTAGGTACTTGCGAATAATAATAATAATAATAATAATAATAATAATAATAATAATAAAAATAATAATATGGGCATTCTTTCTCCTGTAATTAAACGTGCTGTAATAATGTTCACTTTGTCATAAATTTGTTTATAAATTTTGTCAGTGGCATACATACAAGAAAATTTGTATAATTTCTTTTATGTTCACAGGTTCTTTAAATAATCAGGAGAAAGGAATCGTATAAATGGGATTGGAATTGTTTTCTATCCCTTATTGGATGTATTATAAAGTTATAATTATCATTATTTTATAATACAATTGACACTACCCTAAGTAGATGTTAGTAATTGCAAAATATTTTAATTGCATTAGCCATCATATCTATTGTAGTTATTATCTGGGTGTCACATATTCAAACAAAAGCTAGCTATATAACCCCTGGTTTTCATGAAAGCAGAGCAGTAGTGTCGACCATAACAATAACATGATCCAATAGTAAAAAACTACAGAGCCCTCGTTTGGACACGTGACTGGCTTAAAGGGGGTTTGCTTGGCATCGGGAAGCATGGTGTTTGCCGGCGGAGTCGAATATTCATAGGCCCTTAAATTCAAGCTCATAGATTTCTGCAGAACACCAAACACTAATTTTTTGGTCATACAATAGCATTTCATGTGCAAGATCGGTATTTTCTACGCTCCAGTATCTAATGATTTGGGTTGCTACTGGTCATTTAAATAAAACCATGCTTCGCCCATAAATACATAAATAAAATAAAATACTTAAACGCGGGTCAACAGAACGAACATTAACATCATCCATGAAGCTTATTTGTGCTAAAGTATACGGACTTTTTGGCATTATAACAGCACTAACACACTATAACATTGAAACACGTGATCTCATAACGTTCAACTCCTGTACAGCACAAAGACTTCGCGTCAGCACACGGAGAGACGGGAAATTGGTCGATTTTAAGATGACGTCACATAAGTGAAATAGTCACAAGTAATATCACAAAAGGAGCTTATTTGTTAGAATTATTTCACAAATAAAATAAGAATTTAAATATCATTTCCCTAAACTAGACTTAAAACTGTAATAATTGATTATCTACGGTATGAATTTTTAACCTTTTTAAGCCATCTTGCAACAGACGAATGTATATTTGAAATTTGAAAAGAGAATATTAACAGTTGTATAAAATGTTATATTTACCTTTTCATAAACCGCGAAAATAGACGAAAGTTGATTATTATAATCGCTACGATTCGATTTACTAATTCCAACAGAAAAAAACAAAACAGAGATAACATTTTACCATTCTTAACACGTGTTTGCTAAAATTTATTTTGCTTACACAGATATTGTTACATAATTTGCAAATAATTTCAGATTATTTAAGTCAGTCTCCTAGCAAAAGTGGTCGGTGATGCATGCTTAGGAATTATAGCGGGGGTATAGAGTTGGCTTCACTGACCAAAAGACAAATGCATTTCGCGCGATAAAGGGGATTTGGTAAAATGTTATTATTGTTTATCTACGATATTGGGCTGTGATGGTCAGAGTTCAATATTTTGTTTCATTTCTTTGGTCCATTTTATCATGATGTCACAAGTGAAATAATCGATATAAAAATAAGATATTTAGTTTATTTACTTTAAGCATGGGTCCAGGTTAATTAGTTAATATTTTCATGTTTTAAGGTTTACTTACTTAGTCATTACTTTAAAAGACATATAGAATATGAAATAAAAACCAATATAAAATAATTAATATATTTTGAAATAATGTGTATATTTATATATTTATTTTATTAATTAATATTGCTTCAGTAAATAATAGCATTCCAATTTTGCCGTACGTGATAAACGCACTACATACACCTAAATTGGAAATACACAAAACGAAACCATTATTACTTAATAGAGGAGAAATTGCATTAATAACACAACACAAAAACATTGTAATGGACATTATGCGAGTAAAAAATTATAATCACGTATATTTTATCGGTGTTCATTAAAACGTTGTAATTAAATTTGCATCTAGTTAAAGAAAAACGTTTTAAAACGTCATGCATGTCTACAGTTAAAACAAAAAATAAACGTTAAGAAAACAACCAGATTGACCCATTATGCATGCATGTTACCTGCATGACAGGTATACAACAATTTCCGGAATTGGGAACCAGCATGACTAATTGATCCTACCCTCCCGTTGGCAGATACAGCTCGGCAATTTAGGAAATGAGCTAATTTAGATATCCTGAAATTAAGAAAACTCCATTTCCCTCTCTCCTCATTCCTCGCTGACAGCTCGAATAATTCTTCTTGCGGGCAGATGGTGCTGACAATTCTTCCTCGTATTTGGACAAGATAATTAGAAAACATGTTTAGTCTCTCAGATTACCAACGTAGATCTGGTGAAAGGATCTTCTTTGTTTCTTTTTAGTTGCATTACAAGGTAAATGGATTTCTCCAGGTAAATTCGTGCAAATATCTAGAGGTCCTGCATTGAGTCAGGATAGTTTATTTCTACCACGGAACTGTTTACGGTGCTTCAAAATCTATTATGCATATCTACAACATATTTTCGCAATTTTAACGTAAAATTGTATGTTGATAAATTTATATTTTATCAACATACAATGCAAATTCTAAAATTAGAATTTGCATTAAAATAAAAAAGCATTAATCTCATTTTTCACATTTTCCACGTTTACTCTCAGTATATTTACAGACAGATGTGCAAATATTGCCCGCCAGTGAGGCATTTTCTCATGGATGACTTACGTGAAATGGGAACCTTTCAACCTCTGCCGTCTTGCTATATACCAGCCCCTGTTCCCTTTCTTCATCTCATCCACACTCTAAGCCAGGGGCTCGTTAACTTTTTCCATGACGTACCGTTACATTCAACCCAAGATATTAGATTTACTAGTAAGGAACTCTTACGAGGAAAATATGCGATTTTTGGTACAAGGGTCAAAATAGCCATGTCCCTACATTTATAAAAATACTGTCGATGTATTTTATTTGTTGTATGTACTATTTAGAATTAGATAGTTACTGGAGAAAAAGCGGTTCAGTCTCTTCCTATTCAATAGATTGTTCTGTGAAATGTCTTAAAATTAATTTTGTTAAAGATAAAATATAGTAATTGAATACATAAGTAAATTCGACAAAAATATATCCCTTATATTGGTAATTCACTACTCCAGTACAATCAGTGAAAGTTATTAACTTTACAAGTTTAACTAATTTCTGGTTCGCACTTTCGTTTCAGTGCGAAGGTTGTGCTTGTTATCTGAACACGTTTCTTCAAAGTTTATTTTCAACTTAATGTTAGTCTTAAAGCGGGATCAAAATTTAACTGTTCTGTACTTGTTTTTATATAAATTAGAGAAAAGCCACATCCACAAAGGTAAGCAGTCACAAACTGCCTTGTCCCCCAACATATTTTAACCGTATCTATTGCTGCTGGTAATATTAATGACTGTCCGACCGTGTCAGGTATTCCCGCCTTAGTTACTCTTGCCCCCAAAGGCTTCAAAGGAGGTTATTTGTTTTTTTATTGGAAGACAAGTCTGATAGTTTTCTCTGAAAATATTCCTTCGTTTTGATTTCCAAAGCATCATCCCTGGTGTCAAATGATGCTTCAAAAGGGAAGGTTTCGTCGAATGATTTAAACGTGTTAAATAGCAAATCACACACTGCGGTATTGAGATGGTTTTCTTTCCATATTAAATATGTGTGAAACCATAATAAACAGCTTATATATACTTAGGTATTGCTTGTGTATGAGTCTTTTGTAGCTTCCTTGTACAATGATGTCTTCTGTTGGATGCTTAACATTACAGGTATTGGCTTCTGTCAGAGTGGAATTATTTACCCCGCTTACACTCGTTTCTTCCTTTGAGCTTTTCGAGCAGAGTCCTTTAATGAACCACTTATCTATGTTCTGGTATACTTCTTCTGAATCTGACTACATATAAATCTGACAATTTAAAAAATAAAATATCGCTGTCAACGACAACAATGTAACTCCACTGCATTATTAACTGCAATTGCGTCTCGTAGCTAAACAAACGTTTTTATATAATTCAAGATCTTTGTTTCCGTTTAGCTATGGTAGAACTGTCAAATATTTGTTGTTTATAAAACACATTTATCTCATTTGCTAAAAATTTATGTACCACTCCGCAGTAACTCCATATATCATTAATAGTAGGCGTACCATTGGCTGAGAAACCCTGCTGACCCTGCCATGTGTTTTCTTTTGATTGGTCGAGAATAGTATGGAAACTACTATAATGATGACACCAGAGTCTTACAACGAGCTTGCCTTTGACTACAAAGTGAGAAGGAGTAGCGACTTCATGGGGTGAAGACGTTTTCGGTCAACTATTCAAAATTTGCAGGATCATTGCTTCTTCCCCACGTCTCACTCACTGACCAAAGCATTTGTAAGTTATGTATTATTCATTGTAATTTTTTATTTCAGCATTTTTCTTATATTATATAGCTTTTTAATGTTTAAATATCTGTAAATGCAAGTAAAAATAATTTGATGTGTTTTATGTCACTTTCTAAATGTACTTTGTCCTTAAATTTTTTGAAGTGGTGCTATTAGTCTGTATCTTAGGATTTATTGTGTTTTTCCATTAAACCTTTAACCGCCACGGGTGGCCGAGGTCGTTAAGTCTCGGACTCGTGAGTGGGAGGTCTGGGTTCGAATACCGCCAGGACCGTCCTTCCTGACTGAGGTTTTTTCCAGGTTTTCCTCAGTCCTCATAAATGGCAAATGCCGGGGAGGTACCCTAAACTTAGGTCTGGAACGATTCCTTCCATAAAATCCTTTCCCAATATATCATTTCATCTCACGTATCATCTATGTGGTGCCTCTGTAGCAAAAACGGACGTTAAACACTATTCGTTCATTCCATTAATACTTTGAATTGTGTATGCCTACAGAAAAGTTCAATGCACTATTGTTGACTTTGAATTATTTTCTTGTTACAATCAATAAATGTACATTTTACACAACTGTTCTCCCTTGAATGAACTATCACTATCTGTCACATTTAGAGTGTCTTCCTTAGCGCTTTTCCTAAATTTGACTATATGCGCAGGCATCTACGGATGGATAACTTACAGTACCTTGTATAAGACACGGTACATGCAGCATAGGTCAAACGTAAAAAAAACTGACTACCCACGAATTTACACAAATGTTTCCTAAATGTAAACAAGTCTTTGACAACACATCGCCATCTGGGATACAATGCAAATCAGCAGAATGACTTATAATGCAACTTGATTATCTGACCGTTTTAATTATTGTTTTTGGATCATACCTAGAAACACTTAGAATGTTATCTTTCAATAATAACTTACAAACCAGACATTCTGGACATATGTTTATATAACTTTTTCCTTGTTTTAGTATTAGAAACTTGCCCTCAAGTTTCTCCCGTTATTTTTGTTAAGCCCTATATAGCCTTCATAGTATTTTCCATAGTTTACAAACGATCCTCCCGTGTTCAAATTTTTAATTTTTCCCCAGTGCTCATGTATTACTAAAATGGTATAATTGTAGACACAACACTATTTGAATAAATAAATGTATTTTTATATATTTTAATAATGAAAATGCATGAATTCCAAATCGTGATATTATATCAAACAAAAAAGGTCGTTTATTTGAAACTTAAATGTGGTTCTTCATTTTGTAAAGTTAAAAACAGTTGAACGCTGTATACGTAATCGCGTGTATTTAAACGTATTTTTATATTCCGAAAATTTCCCAATCTTCCCAGTCTACGGAAATCAGTCATGATAACGGGAAATTCCAGATCTTCCTTGTCAAGTACCGGTTTAACGCTGAATGTTAAGCATTTCCCGGAACCACAGACAATTTAACTCCGAAACATCTGCCGCTCAAGTCTCCGCAAACTTTGATGGGAATGGAAAGTTGCAAGTGCTGCACAAGGTGACCACAGTGTCGTTGCTATGGATACGAAGCAAAGATGATGGCGGTTTGGAATGAACTAACTCGAAATTGGAATAAAAGCAAGGGGGAAAAAAAGGAAATAAATTAAACATTAATTGCTAAAGCAGACCTTTTAAAAGCAGCGAACTGTAATAAAACTGGAGCGTGATAGAAGTCTAAAAAGTAAATGACTAGACAATTATTCAAACAACTGACAAACGAGTTTAAAAACGTAGAAGGTAAAAAAATCCCACAAATTATTAATTTGTAATTTCTGAATTGCTACTATAAATTTATATTCAAATTTTTTTAAATTCTTTTAAAGTGACCCAATAAATTTATAAGGTTATTCTAAATGAATAGAATAACTTTGCACATCTATTATAAAAAAAAAAGATATGAGGAGTCAATTGATAGGAAAAATCATCAGGTTTACTTACGTTATAATCATTTACAAATATTTGGTGTGACAACTCCGTACACAGCCGTATATGATGAACATGGACATGTATCGTACGTAAAACCCCGTTCTTCAAGACTGTATTTATGTAATGGCATATCTAATGAAGAACAATTAGCAAACAATTTACATATAATGAAAGCCTCCAGTGACACACGAGCATACAAATATTATTGACAAAGCTTCCCCCAAACTAACTACTAGGTGCTACCTGCACATGAATTAACCGGTCTTTAAGATTGGCTTCTCCCAGTACGCAGCCGCATTCTGCCGTCCCGTAACTCAAATAACCTCACAGAATTTTTATTTCTCTATATACAGGATGGTCCGTTTGGGTAAAATGAAAACACAGTAAAACTTCCACTCCTAAACTTGATATTTTCTAACTTTGTGTATACAACATTCAAAGAGGGAGATTTCCCAGAACGCTAAACGCTCCCTTTGCGCACTCTGCACAATCATGACGGTGATGCAATTCAGCCCACGTAAAGAATGCTCCATACACTTCATTGTGGCTCACTCTCTACACGTTAACTTTTGGACTTAATCTTTCAAGCTCGTAAGAGACGAGGATTTTCTCTTGCCCATAATGCAGTTATGAGTGTTCACTCTCCCGCTGACATGTCTGTAAATGGTCATTTGTTTAAGAAGCTGTCATCTTCAATCCGTTGGCACGTCATGGATGCAAAATTGAAACGAGTTTCATGATCCTCATCGCGTAAGGCGGTAGACGTGTAAGTGATATGGGTACAGTTTCAGGTACTTTCACACAATACGCTGACAGGACGTGTATGCTACATTCATCTCTGCTGATAGTCGTCTTTAACTTTTTTGTTTGGCTTCTTATCATGGCTTCAGAGATAGTTACTTCTACTCCTGGGTTTTTCGCCCGCGACATCCTGCATGCTTTATAACACAAAAACTATCGATACCACCGCATTATGAAATTTTAATTAAGTACATTATGCACACCATACTCACATTTAACACACTCAAATTTAGCATATCAAAGAACGCATTGCGCATTGTTGATTTGTGGCGTCATTTCATTCATCTAAAATTTTCATTTGTCATTATGCATCGTTGATTTCCATTCTTGCCACGTATGGAAACTCCATTCTTTTATGCAAAATATCACCAGCAAGAAATGTCTTCTACTATCGTATTAGCTTTTGCAGTAATTTTTAATATTATTCATGCCCAAACGAACCACTATATATATATATATATATATATATATATATATATATGTATATATACATAACAATAACTATATGATATATATATATATATAATCATCTTCTTTGCTGATGACATCTATACCGCTTTTTAAACTGGAAAAATGTGTCATTAAGCAATAATTATATCCTAGTATTATTGTTTTATTACCGTTTCTCCTTATTTAGAAATAATCAAAAGAAAATGCTCCGAAGGAGCACATATATTTATAACAAGACTCAAAAGGTTTAACTCTGCTGGTATTACAAGCAACGTATCAACTCAAATGGAAATGACAATGTTTGTGTTGTCTTAAATAAGGGAATGTAAATCTAATAACTTTTAATAGCCGGAAAATTACCGGAAACTTTTCTGCAAAATATGAAAGAAATTTCATTACATAAAAAAGTAATTCAAGGCATTGTCTCCTATAATGAGCGTAGAAGAGGGTTGGGGGCAGGAAATCCAATTAGAATTCATCATTGGGTTTCTGTCCATCTCCATTCTCTTTATGTAATTTCCTGCTGGTTTTATTATTATTATTATTTTTTCTTTCTTTTCTTATCGCTATGCCCGCAATTTTCGCAATGCGAATCCAGGAAGTATATCTCCATTTTTCCCAATTAAAGGGTAATTAAAAGACAGCTACTGTATTACACAATCACTTTCGCCAAAAATATTTTGCAACAAGTGATGCGAAGAAAGGTTTTAACGTAATTAAGCTATCACAATAAAAACGCTGCTAATATGTTGTGGTGTCAAAAGCATAGACTAGTATATGGTTCATAGAAAATAACCAGGACCAATATCTCTTATTGGGTTTTTCATATACAGTTTTTCCTCAGTTCTTATCAATGGTAAATGTCGGGGATATATCCTAAATTTAGGAACACAGAATATAATTTCGCAATTTATTGTTTCTTCTTATTATCATTAATCAATGTCTATTCCCTATAATGCCTCAGTAATAAAATGATACGTTAAAGTCTATCAAAAATACAAATTTGATGAGCGTTAAGCATAAATTAATTTATTAATGACAATCTTTGAGTTGTAATTTTACATTAAATACAAAAAGACATCATAATATAGAACAGCTTCCCTCGTTCTTGAATACCACTAGGCATATGATACATACAAATTACAGTGAGATATTCCAGACAGTTCCTTCAAGTATAAGAATTTATTACTGATTTGCAGGCTTTACACGAGAAAGAAAAGCCTTGATGGGGCTCATATGAAAATATCGCTAATGTAGAAGTCTTAATGAAAAAGATCCTCGAGTGACTTAGAGAGTAATAGAGGATTTCCAAACATTCATTCATCGCAGGTGTTACAAATGCAGCACCAATACCTTCACCTAATGAAACTTTGTTATTGTTGGATATTCCTCGACCCCACTGAAGAACAAAAGGCAGTAAGAGTTGAATAGTGTCAGAAAACTGTTCGTCATTTCGACAGTGGCAGCTCTGGACATGTTTGCGATATCTTCATGGGTGACTAAAGCTGGATTTTAATACAACCCGGAATCAAAGAGACATACAGCGATATAGATCTTACAACTTGACAATCCCTTAATGAAAGTTAAGCAACGTAAAGGATCTATTCCATTCCAGGAGCAAAAAACGATCACTACAATTTGCCTCTCCATCGTCATCATAACAATAACAGAAAGGAGACCAAAGTCTAGTTGCCAGCATTTTTTCTTCACCACGGCAACCGCTTTGAAAACAATGTAATAGGAAGTAACTGGAAATCACCCACCGTACAGTCCAAATCTGATTCCTGTGACTTTTTCTTGTTTCTAGCTATCAAGAAAAAGCGGAGCATTCATCAGCTTGAAGATAAAGTTAGTGCTATACCTAAAGAAGCATGACATGGAAGCTTCCATAATTGCCTTAACAGGTTACAATTTTGAATCAAGAGTTATGGCCTTCTACTTTGTAGAATTCTGACAATTTTTGCTATTCTCGTATATTTGCATTGAATATGTATGTCAGCATTATTAAAAATGGCTGTATCAATAGAGTATCGAAAAGTACTCAGTTTATACCCAGGTTCACAGTTTCATATTAACACCTCTCGAGTATCGAAGTATCTGCAATATCTAGAACTCGGCTCTAAAAAGTAATAATGGAAACACTATCGCCAAATTGCACAGTAACAAGTGAAGGCACTGCCGTTACTGCTTTGGCACAAAGTGATCGCAAGAAACACATAAGCTTCTAAATAACAGGTAGCAGGTAAAAACCAAGGCGTTGGGTACGCTTCTAACCCCCACCTCCGATCCATAATTAAATCCGCCCTCTTCCTTGTATTTATGCAAATATTCTGGTTACAATACGGAAATTGCCTTGCTTAACGTTACTGAGGACAACTGTGAGGCTATGGAGTGAAAAAACTGACTTTCCTAACTCTTGTTGACTTTTCTAGAACGTTTGACTTAGTTGAAATAAATGAAATATTTCAAAACCTAAGCCATTGCGCCTTAACGACCTCTGCTACCCATGGCGTTTAATCGATTATATTAATCAAAATCAATCAAACAGTACTCATTCCGTGAAACTTAATAAAACAAAAGTGTCAATAAAGTCTTTATAAATAACTTCCTGTCTCTTTGACAATAATATTAACTGGCAAATTTAAACATAGGAAATTATTAAAAATATTTTCAATATTCCATTCCTTGAAACACTTTAAGAATTTTCTCACGTTCAATATGGGGGAAAAAAAAACCACACACTTGTATCAACATTGATTAAGCCTCATTTCGATTACTGCGACATCCTGTTATCACGACAAATCTTGTACAAAGACAAGACAAGATTGCTCACAATGCCTGATTTAGCTACTTCAGCAACCTACGTAATCACTCCAGCTTTTAAAATGTTATCCTGACATAGACTGATGCTAAAACAAAGTTACACTCTCTCATTCCTCTGTGTCGAATTCTGTGTACCTAAACTCCGCACTGTTTTTGTACCTCTTTTCACTGCTTATCTTCTCATCGTAATTTAAACACCCGATCGAAAATAAATTTCATTCTCTCTATACCCATACACTTCTATATCACTACTCCCGGATTATTTATTAGGACAGTTAATGACATTTACAACATTGCAATGGTAATTTTCCCTTGTGAAGGGTAAGAAATGACCTTATGGTCTTAGCTTCGCTACGTAAAAGAAAAATGTATTATTATTATTATTATTATTATTATTATTATTATTACTATTATTACTTTGGATTTGCGGATTTTTAAAGTCCTAACTCCGTCTGCAAAGTAAGCTGATAAATAATAAAAGAAACATTTGATCTACTAAACCATTTAATTTAATTTAATCAAAAATAAATTGTAACAATATCAGGGACAGTAGATGAAACCTGATTTTATATTAATACCTAGTTTTTATCTTCAAGTAAGCTGTTATTTTAAAGTGGCAAAAGACAGTTGTCTATCTTTTTCGAATGTTTGAAGTTTGAAACTATTTTCATTTGAATCCTGTGAATCTGCATATTTGAGAAGGGTTTTTGCAAGATGGAAAACCTCACAGCACTGATAACGATTGTAAAGTTGTTAAATGTCTCATATTTGCGACCCTATTTTTAAAAGGGAGTTCTGATTTGATATAACCAGTTTGAGAAGTCCTGATACTACCTTTGGACAAAGTTTAAAGTGTTACATGATAGACTGTTATTCAGATGATACATTAACGCTCTTACCCAGTCACGAATAAAAATTTCCCCAACTTGCAGCTAATTCATAGCATTATAATATTAAAGGCATGAATTTATATAATTGTAAAAGTTTATAGTAAAAGGCTACGATTATTATTATTATTATTATTATTATTATTATTATTATTATTATTATTATTTACTCGCAAATAGCAACCCCATTTCACGGTCAAATGCACTCTGTGTGTCAAAAGGTCGATCAGTAATTATGCTCAGGGCATTGGTATGGCGTACTATGTTTGAAGAAACATAACATGAAAATATCGGTATCCCCACTGAATTCAGCCACATATATTACATGTATATCTTCAGCTTTTAGGAGTTGTATGCGCGAGGCCTCAAGTTCAAGAATGGTAAGACAAGTGCTGCTGACGCTTCAATACGAGATCAGACCCAGAATGTCATTCCCCGAGCAATTGTTGTCGCAATGTAGCAAATAGAAATGAGTGGCATGTCACTGTCAAAGAGCTGGCAGAGATTTTGTAGATGGGGGGGGGGCTTTTTCGGCGTGTCATATTCTTCTAAACGTGCGCCTGATATGTTGAGCAGTTGATGACATGTTAGAGACTTTGCGAGATTTGTAAGAGCTATAACTGCTACTAAAACGTCATCATGAAATTTGTGTACTTTAAAAAAATGGCAAGTTCTTTAAATATTTGAACGCTTCCACTAGACCATTTATTACATTCGTTTTAAAGATAGGTATCGTAAACGCAAGATATTAATTGAATCGATAATTTATTGGGTCTTCTCCTACGGTATTAAAAGCCACATTTCTTCAATTTATTCACATAGTTTTTCTAGACACATTAGGCGTACTATCATTAAGGCCGGTCTCTAAAACATACAATATATCAGGGCTTTCCAATAAAGAATTATCATAATTTTAGACAACATACCTTTACTCACCCTCATGATCTTGATCTTTATCAAAGTAACCTCTGTTGGATGCATTGCACATATCCCAGCATTTCTGCCAGTCTTCAAAGACATGGTGAAAACCATTTTTGACAGGTCCTATAGAATCGCCTCCGCAGCCTTCACCACAGCTTTTGATCATGGAAAACTCCTCCCAAAAACGCATTCCTTCAATTTGGGGAAAATGAAAAGCCATAAGGGTCTAAATCTTGACTATGGGGAGGCTGAGGAACACACCTCCTATTAATTTTTATGAGATATTCAGCAACAACATTTGGCCGAGCATTATCGTGGTGCAGCATCCACCTTGTAGCATGGAAATGTGGCTTTGCGGAGCTTTCAGGACATCTCTGCAGTAATGCTCATTTACAGTTGTGTGTGCATGCTAGTAAATCTTCAATATCAAAAATGAGATGACCATAACTTTCCCAAGCGTTGATGATGCTGGAGATATCCACACAGACCTTGGCTCTTTGCTCTCAGGGTCTAAATTAAATAGCCAAGGTTTATCAAGCGATTACTTTTAAAAAAAAACTCCGCTTGTTCCATCCACATCATCTTCAACTGCATACAAATCTGTATGGGAACATCCTTTTATTCAGGATCAGCAGTTTTGGAACCCACCGTGCACAAACACCTCTCATATGCAACTTTTCAGTTACCAGTAGCTTGTACTCGGTGAAATTTTCAGAGTTTGTGAAAGTGTTATTAATATTATTCGATGGTCCTATCTCACAATGACAGCAGCGGTGTTAATGTTTTCTACTTCCGTTAGAACACAAACTTTCCTTAGTCCTCAACTGAAGATTTTGCTGTAGGCGGAACTAAACTTGTCTCAACTAGCACACCTCCCATAGGCGGGAACCGGAAGTGGCTGCAATGAAAATAGTACCACGTGTACATTATGCATTAAGCTAACAAAATATTGTGAAGTTAAATTTTAGCGCGAGAAAGTACGTCCATAAAAAGATTATGATCATTTTTGTTGAATACCCTCGTGAAATATGATTTAGAAGAACTGTACAATTTTTACACATATTTTATGTCTTCATTACTTCCTACACAGTCGTTATTTATTCCTAACACTTTGTGTAACTTGTTTGATTTGGTTATTTACGGGCGCTCTTTAACGTCTCAGGTCATCAGCGTCCTATTCCATTCAGGGTGTGAAACGGCCGACAAATTTTGCTCAGAGGCCTCTTTTTTCAGGCTTGAGGTTCTTGTTCGTGCTGTAAATGTGCCCGAAATAAAGCCATCGATCCTGGCCGGGTTTGAACCCGCGATCTTGAGTTTAGAAGGAAAGTATGGTTACCATCACACCACCAGGACAGACTCTTTATATAACGAGGTACAAAACTGTACGAGCGCGATTTGAAAAGTTCGCAGCAACGACCATACTTAGTCTTGTAATTAGATGTATCCGTCTTAAGCATTCATTTTAAATTTAAAATCACTGTTTCAAATTGTTTTAATAGAACTTTCTAAACAGACGCGTTGTGACTATTTCATAAAATGAATAAAATTGATGTCTACAGTAATAAAATTACTTGTAATGCATGGTTTAGTGTCAATAGAATTTACAGCTTAAAGCTTTCAATGCATTGATTATTGGGTGATAAGCTGTTTCAAAAGGCCATAATCATCAATGGATTTTTATGCACAATGTATTAAATTTTTTGGTATTTTTCTCCCTCATTTTCAACGATAAAAAATGTACTGCTTAATTTAAACATAGCCGTTAAACATTAAAAATGTATGATATGGTATTAGGTCACCTGCGAGTTAAAGTGCATGAAATTGCTAATAACATAGACATTTCTAAAGAACATTTAGGTTATAAAGGATCATCGAAATTTCCCTCCGCAGCCATTTGTGTAGCCGAAATTTCACTAGGGAAATGAATTCGGATGTCGGCATTGACCGCGCACCGAGTGAATAGTTATTGTGTTCACTTAAGCACCAAGGCAAGCAAATACTCCAAACCTATATGTTAGTAGGTGGGTTAGCTCCTATAAACCGGTTTCGAAGGAAGGAATATCAGAAATGTAGGAGTAATAACTTTCTCCTGTGAGGTGCACATCACCCGAGTGCGGAGAAAATTGTAGATGACCCATTATTTTACATGAAATGCTCACTTTCCATAGATATTGTTTAAATGTATATAACATGAATGAAAAATAATGTAACACTATTAACAATGTAACTAAAATAACAATAATTAGAAAAGCAGATTCTGTCTTCTTGCCATAGAAGAACTCTAGCAGTTCGAAATATAGTGATTACAAATCTGTGACTTTTTCTCAGTATTTTGCCTTTTCTGATTTTCTAGTTATCGTTTATATACGAATTATTATTGCCTTCTTAGTTTTCACAAGCATAAGTTGATAAAGAAAGTACGAAAAGGACAATTCATTTGTATGTTAGCAGAACGAACTAGGAATCTTCTTCCTCATGCGCAGACCAAAGTCGTTTTTTTAAAGCTTACACACTATTGACATATATACAGGTGTCCTTTGAGAACAACTTCCTTTGAACGGCGTTTCAACAAAAGCGCAGTGAAACGCCGCGATTGAGGGTTTTCGTTTCCCAAAGAGAGAGCAGAACATGTCCAATTGGAGGCTACCCAAGATCAATTTGCAAAGGAAATGAGGATTGTCTTAAGAAAGCGGAGAGTTGCTGATGCCCTTCTCCCTGGGAGGAGTGACGCTCTCACTGCAATATCGTCCTAATTTAGGCACCGACCGCATCTTGTCGGTTGCCTAGCGACCTGCGTGTAATTACTGCCTCAAGTCACAAGATCCAGTATCATATCGGTTTCCAGAGCAACTCCCAGACACAAGTTCTAGCCCATATTCTTTGGGATTGAAAACTTCGATGAAGATGTGCGTGTAGAGATAGTTTTCTCCTTTTATTAAGTACATAGAACAAGGGTAAGGTGATAAAATTCCAGGAAAAATGTAAGCAAGAGTGTATTGAATCTTTGATATCTTAAGAACATTTTACACAAGTCAATGAAAATGGATGAAACTTCCGATTGTTTATTGTTTATATTTGCCTAACACGTTGTAATTGATTTTGGATAGTAACTTTTTTTATTTTATTGAAACGTATGAAAATCTTCTTAAATACATAATGTAACTCGAAACTTTCTTATTTTTCTCTATGTATGTATGTGAATGTAAAGATGATATCAGGGGCTAAATTCATAAGCTTGGCTATATTTAAAAATGTTTGAAAATACCCACACAGTATAGCTTTGTCTAATCAGTGGTAATATATTTCATTTAATTAATAGCTTACCATTAATTTTATGGTTTAGTGTCAACAACAACAACAACAACAACAATAATAATAATAATAATAATAATAATAATAATAATAATAATAATAATAATAATAATAATAATAATAATAATAATAATAATAATAATGTGGTTTCTCTTTTGCCATACTTATAGATTGCAAGAATTCCAATTTTGTTCCCCCAATACTATACATTAATAACATAACCTATTTCATTTCATTAATTAATAAGGCCTAATTTGGGTTTTATATTCATTTTTAAAGTTATTAAACTTGAGAAATACGCTTAGTTTACGCAACTCCTGCGTGACGGACTTTTTTCTTTGCCCAAAGGGCATGAACATATCTGAATTATCTGGACATGACCACTCAATGGCTGTTACCATGATGACACAAATGCTTTCATTCTGCAAAAATATGGCGCTTCGCCTCAGTTCCATCGGGAGATCAGGAAGTTTTAAAGCTGCACCTACCGCGGGATCGATTGTGATCAGATGCCCCTGTCTCGACTACTCGATCACCTGACCAAATGCCTTGCGATTTATTTCTGTGAGATTATGAGGATCAATTTTTTCTCCCTCCTCTACCTGCGACTATTCTGGAGGTGAAGGTGCATATCGGATTTGCCTCTCAAAACGTCATTTTTTCAAAGTTGTAGCTTAAAATATAAAATTCTCACTAGTTGTCTTTTGAATGCTTAACAACTTCAAACATTGCACTATTTGACTTTTCGGATTTGTTTCATTTCTGTTTCTAAACACAACTTCTTGAATTTTTTAATGTTAAATGAAATAAACACATAGTCTTTTGTTCATATTTTTTATTTGTTAATAAAAGTTGTTTTCTAATGTCTGCCATAAGGTGATGTTTTAAAATTTGAGGGGAAGCCAGCTATCTTCATTGTCTATCTTCATACGGGTTATCCAAAGATACCAGAGTTTCAGGAGGTTTAACCAAATATCTGTATCAGCTTGCTCTGTTCTTTAAAGACTGTTTGATGTAGTATTCCATAGACCACAGAAATGGGTAGATGTATTATACATACTGTAAAAAGTTCACCAAAATGAATTCGCTTTTTGCACGCAAATGAGCATCTATTTTACGTCACGTCAAATAATTGCTAATGCTAATGACACATAACAGTACAAATAAATGGCGTTACAAATCGTTCTTTTATCTCATTACTGTTACTTTCGCATATATTTTGCGTGTAAAAGCGCTTTTAACACTAATTATAGTATGCAGAAATATATCTATTCGCGCATGCGGACAAAGGTCCAGCAGATCTCACGAAAGGTTGTTTGGATGTTCATAGCAGCTGTATAATTTTCGGACACGACACATTGATGGAAATATTAGAAGCTCGCAAGATTAAGAAACTCAGGAAGTGTGAGAAGATGGACGTAAGTATGTGCAAACTGAAGTCTGGGTGCATGGGGACGAAGAAGGTGATGAAAGCGGAGAGAGTGATTATAAAACCGTGGCCTTTCATGTTTACAAAGACCCAGTCTCTGGTCTGCAATGAATGGAAAATTGAATCGAGATGCGGAAGATAGCGACCGCCTTTGCTGAGGTAGGTATACGATGATAAACAAGTTACCTAGACAGGGGACTATCAAAGTAATAAAGAGGGCGATGCTATCGCTAACTGCGAACGGCTTCCTGTCTTTTGAAAGCTATTTAAGTGCGACCTTATCGTGCGGGATTCAACAGGCGAGATGAAGAACCTCTGTAAATAAAGCCCTGGCACATTCACAACTCGTGAGACCTGCTAAATGTAATACCGACTATGTTCAAACAGTCCGATGTAGTTAACTGAAAAATTACAATGCTACGTGTGGCTAAGGCATTGAAAAGGGAGGTATACTTTACATATGTATTAGTACAAGTTCTTGTAAAGTATGGAGTTGTGTAAAACGCTTATAAGTGACGTCTAGATGGAAGAACAGCTGTTTGCCACTTTACTTTCAATTAGGTTATGTTTACTACTTAATAAATGTATACGGATTATTGCCATCCTTGCTAAATCGGTCTTGTATTTTTTCTCAGAAATAATTATAATTTAATACTATATTATGCATTTGTCAATATTCAAGCGCAATAGTTAACTTTTAAGTGGCGATCGCATATAGATATGTGGCATTAAATCGTCGAGGGATGGCAGAAGATTCGAATTTTCCAATTGCGCTCCGTCGTTTATTTTATTAGTCCATTTGTTATTTATATTAATATAAATTTTATATTGTTTAGCAATCACATTTTCATTATAAGCAAAACATTTGAAAGTTTGTGTGACAATGGATTATTTTAAAATAGTATGAGGAAAGTAAAGAAATTATTTTAGTAACATATAGCAATAACCTTAAAAAATAACATAAATTAAGATGCTGGACTGAAATATAAATGTGAAACAGGAATGGTCAATACAGGCCATATTTTAACTGAACTTAACTTTTTCATTATACTTAAATACGAAATAATTCTTTCTTTAAACATATTCCCACTTTCATCATCATCATCGCCAATGCTTCGCACACTTATGTTAGCCCAATTCTAAAAATGATAGTAGTTAATAATGTTGCTACATTGCCACAATAGTAGAGAAATCTATACAGGTCACAATCACACGATCAATATTAATACTTGTGTAAAACAAAACCATGAAAACATTTATAGATTTGTAAGTGTGGAGTTGTAAAAAACAAGTGTAGTATAAACCTTGGTGAAACAGAATTCTGTTAATAACTACAAGTTACAAGTCCATACACTTGTAAAGTATTAGAGCATACTTTTTTGGAACAGAGCCCAGGTAGACATTTTAATACAGGTATAGAGAAAATTTGGAAAATAATACACAATTAATAAATAACTTCACAAGCCAAGTCTAAAATAATCGTAAGTAAAATACTCACTTGCAATCATCAACTTAAAGCACCTATACTCATTACATCACAATTTTAAAGTGTAGCGCTTTTAACCACCATTGCAGCTAAATTGCCTTCGCGTTAAACGTTTAAACATTTTGCAGCAAACACAAATAATGTCTTAAGCTTGAAACAAGTAACATATAATGCATAATAAGTTAAATTGAGAATACCAATAATACTTGTGTCTCTGTGAAAACAACTTTTTACCAAACATGCGAAAAATAAAAGAACAAAGCCAAGAGTCGTCCCAGTTTGAGACAAGTTTGAATGCCAGTTTTCGTCGACCGCGGCATGCTAAAACAATATTGGGAAACCATTATTCCAATATAACCGCCATATAGTCGAAAGCAGCCTATGACACGAAACAGAAATGATAGCAGGACCTAAACCACAGTCAATTGAATTGGATTGTTAGGATCGGAAGAGGAGATTTATTATTTCAGCCTTGCTCAAGGTGTGTGGTCGTTTGTGGCTATACCTCTAGTGGGGGCCACTTACGGGTGAAAGGGAGGAGACAAAGGAGAAACCGGGCATCTAGGGCGAGGCACGAACATAGAGGAGTCCCTAACAAAATTTCCAGAAAGAACACGCTCCAAGGAGTTCAAGCCCCTCGGATAGTTCACTTCCATACCAGACACTGGGGCAGAAACCTTTCTAAAGAACGAGCCACTGTCACGCCGCACCAGTCCAGTTTCCCTGCACTTTCGACCCTGTAACAGAGCCAATGAATTGAAAATGTATGAAATAGAGAGGAAGAAATGCGCGGAATGGGAAAATCCATCGCAGCATTCGTCTAAGTGACCAGGGGGGGGGGGACCTAGGTTAGGGTGGCCGGATCAAAGGGTTTTGAACCGGGGGCCTCCCGAAAGCCATCTCGCGCTGTAAGCCAGGTACTAATTACCAATGAAGGGTGACATAAAGAAGTAGAAATGAAAGGGCAGAGGAAAGTAACGTCTCCAATCATTTGAATTTAAAGTAAGGTTTATTAGCAGTGTTTTATTGACAGAAATGGAGAAGATATTAGAAAAATTTAGCACTCTGGCAACCAAAGAAACTATACCGCTACAATTTACAATGTTTAGAGTTACTTTATATAGACATAGTTGTTTATATTGCTCTTCTATACTATTTTATATACTGATCATGCAAAATGAGTGTTTTGAGTAGAAAGGATTTAGTTTTAAAAATACTAATCCATACTAAAATAATTAACAAAAATTCTGGAGTAAAACTGAAAGAACTGGCTAACTGCCATTATTTTGATTTTGCCCAATGACCCACTTATGTTCTATTGCCATTTCATCCAAAATAAGATTTTGCTTGGTTCCTATATCGTTCATATTCCGCGCATTACCTTGGAAACCCTAGCAGTTGGTTAAATAATTACAAGATTATGTTTTTCGAAATGGAAAGCAATACGGAACAAAGGACATGTACCTCAAAATCTAGATACATAATATAGTTAGATCTGCTAAGTAAGTACACCATTTGCAGGAACCTTGCGAACGTACATTCTGATTCTTCCTTATAGCAATCGAAATATAAATACATACATCCATACATATATACACACACATCGATATATTTACTTCACACTTTTTCTATAAGTAATTTTGTATACATATATGCAAACATAAATAGAATCCTTACTCTCGAGCCCTCTTCTATTCTGCACCCGCCTCCCCAACTCCGCTCTCTTCTCTATAGCCATTAACCTGCTTTGACGGGGCTTCGCTAAAAATATTCCAGAATGCTACGTAAGTAAACAATATTTTTTGTTATTGAAACTAGAACTTAAACCATTGTTTTAGTCCTCGGTTAGCATTTGCGTAGCTGGAATGTGCCAGTATGTGACAAAACAGTCGATATTAAAATGCTTATGTGAAATCATACATAAAAGTAAAATAATGGCTGTATTTTTAATTTTTATATATATTTTATAGTGCTATAACATGTGTTTTTGTGAAATATTAAATACAATGGTTTGATGGTCTTCAAATAAAAATTCGCCAATTTTGATCCTGTTTTAGAAAATATTTCTTTAATAGAAAAATATTTTTCAAGTCTCTTAAAGCAGAATGTGAACAATAGTTACTAAAAGCTCATGTATAATCTAACATGATATGTAAAACATATTCCTTCATTTACAAGTTCAGAAGATATTCCGTTTTATATATGCCTCTATATTTAAACGATTTCCATACAGGGCAATGAAGAAACAATATGTCTTTTCTTTTTCTTTTCCATTCAATGGAGGAAAAGAATGTGAAAAATAAACCATTGGTTATTCCAATAAACCATATTAAGTTAGTCCTGATGAAGCAATTTGTTACTGCTCGGAGTAAGGATAGAGTTATTTCAACTTTCTTGTTACAAAATTCCCATAGAAAACTAAAGCTAAGATAGCAGCAGGTATTTTCAATGGATCCCAGATACTTGAGCTTATGTACGAGAGAGACCTTTCCTCAGTCGGTTTCCGAGTTAGAAAAGTCAATATGGTTGGTATACAAAAAAGGTGACAGGAAACTTTCTTTCCAACAAGAAATCTTAGAACTATAAAGAAATTGTGGAGGAAATGTTACAACATTTTAGAAATCTATCGAGTAAAATAAGTGTTGTGCATTTTCTCAAGAGCCACATTTATTACTTCCCTGCTAATCTCTGTGCAATGAGTGAAGAACATGGTTTGCTGTTTCATAAAGACATTAAAACAATGGAAACACGCTATCAGGATCATTGGGATGTATCAATGATGGCCGATTACTGTTGTTGTTTGAAAAGGGACAATTGTGAAGGAATATCACAACTTCGAATAAAATGAAGTTTTCTTCTCCCTTTTTAATGGTGAAAAAGTTTGGAATTTCTTAATTATTGACACATAGTTTTCTTTTTTAAATATACTCAATAACATTTAAGTTAAAATGAAATTTAGAAAAACAGTTTTGTCTAAGCCATATGTCTAAAAACCTAATAATATTTAACCAAAAATGTAATGTTCTCTGATCTGGTTTAAAAATAACAGATAGAATAAAACTGAAAACATGTTTGAATTCAGGGCATTCATACAACTTTTCGTTGCTTTTAACCAAGAAAAGTGAGCTTAAGTACTTTAATTGTGTGATAAAAAGGTATTTAAAGTATTTAAAAGTATTTTAAATGCCAATTTTCATTAATAATGAATTATATTTTACTGTGTTTTAACTTTAAATAAATGCCTATTTTAATTATATTACTGCCTATTTTCAATATTTAAGTGCCTTTTTACTTGCCTATTTTAACCCAAATAAATGCCTGAGCTTCCGGGCTCCGCTAATGAACAATAAATTTCGCGTAAAGTTGGGCGTTTCTTCTCAAAAGAAAGCGATAAAATTTGAGATTCTGTTGTGGCGAAACGGTGCGACATGTCGAGGTCATCAACCAACAAAAAAGTAAAATTACTTGATTTAATCAATTATAGAAGTAATCAAAATGTAAATATAATGATAATCTGCATTATAGCTCTACAATAAAAATGTGTATTTTAAAGTTCCTAGAAATTCATTGTTTGTCTTTATTTGCATTTCTGTTTTGGGAACAGAAGCACTGAAACTTTCTATACTAATTTACTCGTAATGCTTAACAGCTGTTGACTTGTCTTCTGAGGGTTATTAGAACATTGGATAGCAGATGCTTTTAAGTATACTTTTTTAAGTCTTTGTAGTTTATCCTTGCCAAAAAAGCACGTATACTCCTGTGAAAATATTAAAAAGTCAGGCCCCACTAAGATACAAAAACTCATGTTTTATATCCAGCATTTTTTCACGTAAAATCAAACAGTAGCATGTACATACATACAAATGAGAGATAAACTTCGTTGTATGCCGTGAATATAACCAAAACATTTCTGTGCCTCTTCAGCCGTTCTCCTTTACGGGCTGTTGAGTCGAGTATATTCAAGCAACTGCTTTTCATATTCGGGTACTTTTTTGTTTTTGTGCTAATGGTAGACTGAAATTTGAAACGTGTGGGTGTGTATTAATGCGAGCTGAGTGTGTGTGTTTGTATGTAACGATGTTATCGCCCTCTCTTTTACCTCTCTCGATGGATAAAGAGGTGTATCGCGTTTATGTAGAGATGTAGTGCATTTAATATTTTTGAAAGTTTTCTAAAATTACCAAGTTCTTCTTTAACGTCTGAGTAATATTTTACATATATTAAAAATATACATTTTAGGTTGTAAACAGTTTAATAGTCCGAGGTTACGGACTCTTAGGGCGCCCAACCATAAGTATTGATTACTGTTCTACAAAAAAATGTTTTCATGCTTTTATATTTTTCAATCTGAATACGTGTAATATACGTGCCATGAATTCAAATATGTTTTCAGTTTTGTTCTTTGTGGCTAGATTTTTAAACAAAAACACATCAAATGTAGCAATGTATTTATATTTTTGATGAAATATTGTTTAATTTTTAGACAAAACTGTTTTTCTAAATTTCATTTTAACTTAAATATTAATGAATATGATTGAAAAAGATTATGTGCCAATAATTATGAAAATCCAAACTATCTTCACTTTTAGATAACTTCATTTTATTCGAAGTTGTGATATGTACTTCACTAGTGTCCGTTTTCAAACAACCACCGTAGTCAACCATCATTGATACACCTTGATAGTGGGTCTCCATTGTTTTAAATTCTTTATGAAAGCTCTCAATTTGTTCTTCACTCATTGCACCAAGATTCGCAAGGAAGTAATCAATATGACTGTTGAGAAAATGCACTATAACACTCATTATACATCCTAGAGTTCAAATGTTGTAACATTTCCTCCACCATTTCTTTGTAGTTCTCAGATTTCTTGTTACCAAGAAAGTTTTCTGTTCCTTTTTTGTATGCCAACCATATTGACTTCTCAAACTAGGACATCGATTGAGGAAAGATCTCTTGTACATAAGTTCATGAATCTGGGTTTCATTGAAAATACCTGCTGCTATCATAGCTTCAGTTTTCTGTCGGAAATTTGTAACCAGAAAGTTGAAACAATCACTACCCTTATTCAGAGTAACAATTGCTTCATCAGATCTAACTTAACACGGAGTGGTGGAAGAAGAACGTTAGAATGGTTCAAACTTCACATTTTTTCTCTAGGAACTAAATTCTTTGTGGCCATTTTTTTCTGGACCAATGCTCTGATTTAGTCCTACTGTTTCATTCATAAAGCGAATCATTTATTATTTCATTTAAATTTCTTAGAAAATTAATCTGCTCAATGAACAAATAATAAAAACTGTTATTTTCTAAAATATGGATTTCTGAAAAATCTACCCCAATGAAACAAAAATAAGGCTGTTTTGAGAGATTTCATGTGGTAAGGAATCAGAAAATATGAACAGTTTTCATTCAGCGAAAATTGTGTAGACCAGTAATAATCTTGTCGCTGGTGCATTGGCGCGTGTAAATAGCACGTAATGGTTTAGACTTCGGACATTAAAAAAAAAAAAAAAAAAAAAAAAAGTGGCATTTACTTGCGCAGTTTGTAAAATTCTTCTTCTTCTTTAAATCATGGTTAATGCTATTCATATATAAAATGCCATGCTTTAAAGGTAACCCCCAGTACCATTTCGTCCAGCATAGATACTGTCATAGTCTCTTGTACAAAATTGCGTTGACTCAGAAACACACTGTAGCTAAAAGAATGAGTGCTATTATTTTTCTTAACTTACCCGTATCAGCTCACTAGGGTTTTATGTTACAGTGGCATGTGGGCGATCTGAAAACTTCATTGTCACGATTTGGGCAGATTTGCCCCTTTTAAATGTGTAGAAGTAGAACCCAAGATTCTTTAAACAATTGCTTTGTTTGCTTTGTTGGGTGAGTGAAATGTTTCCTGCAGCTTAACTAGGTACTGCCCTTCTTAAAACATTTTCTACTTACTTTATTTATTTCTTAAGCTTTTTTTTTTGTGTAATTTCTAATAAGTGTTCTTAATAAGCTACTACTAACACTGTTTTCAGTATTGTGGTCATTATAAGCACTACTATTTAAAATAAACTTCGAGCTTCAAACGCAGTTCTCACACAATAGCAGCTGGTCTAACTAAACTGGGTGAAAAGAAATGTGTAAAATATTACGGTCTGACTTGAAGTAGATGTGTATCTGTCACTAGTGGCACTATTTTCAATAATATCACGTGTGCTGATAATTTTTCGGTAATTAATTGATATTAATGAATATTTGTTGTCATGCATGAGTTTAAAATTTCAATTAAAAACCTAAGAAAAATTGTAAGCAAGAGGGAGATTTGGTAAGATAATTGCAAAGTAAGAACGATGTCATCGTTTTTGTATTGTTACTATAATCACTGTTACCTGTTTCATCTTTCTGAAAAAATACACTACTTTGATTAGCTTTCATTCCAAGCAGAACCGCTTGGAGATCTAAATAAACAAAATATAACTGATAGCCATTGTAACAATTACCATTTACTACTTTATTTGTATCAGTTATGTCTTTATCGTGTTTAAATGAGAACTTCTTTTGGAAGGCAGTGAGATAATAGAAGCTTAGGTTATTGGTTTTTGTTCCAAGAAAGACTACGAAGATATCTGTAAATCAATAATTAAAAAAGTAAACATTTGAGTTAATAGAAACAGTTTATTTATTTTAACACCAAATTTAAAGTTATATTACAATTTAACGCTTTTTATTTATTATTTAATTTAAATCGTGTTAGTTAATGTTTTCAGTGTAGTAATTTATAGTAAATTGTTGTAATTAATAACAGTTTCATGTTGTGAGTTGGAGGTTAGGGTCTGAACAGGAAAATTCATGAGAGTAGGATTCCTAGATCCCAAGTCGAATCGAAGCAGAGATTATAGGAATAAAAAAATGGAAAACACACATCTCTTCGTTCTTGAGCACCTTGCTTAAAACTATGAACTAAGTTCCATTCTGATTGGTGAATAAGATGTCAAAGAGACCGTACATTGACTGAAGGGCATTCGCGTGCAATCATTTCATTTTATTAGTCATGATGTTTATAATAATTCTCATGAATGAGACTTCTATGTTAAAAGTTATCTTATAACAACTCATGAAAAGTATGCAAGATATTTTGAGTGTGGTGTATTCACCGCACAGTCCACTAAACATAGAGGTTCAATGGTGGTTTCGGTTGTTTGCGAATAGATTCATGGACTGCCATCCAGCGAAGACATCTTAGAGTGCGTAACATCGCATGTCAGCAGTCTATCAAGGACGGGTTCCTTCTGCTGACCTGACAACTGTGTCAGCTCATGCCGCCTCTGAACCATTGTCTCCTCATGTGAAGCCCCAGCTACAGAGTTTACATGCTCGTATATCTTTCTGCCGAACTAAAGGGAGCGCATGGTTTCTATACTTACGTTGAATTGCTGTGCCAAGTCCTTATAAGTCTGTTCTTGTTACATTGTTGCTCATCCTCGAGAGTTTCATTGCCTTGCTGGAACTTCGCGAAACATATTTCATTCACAGCATCAACACCAAAGGTCTGGCATATTTTCCGCTCTGCTGCAGTTGCATCGTTCCCCGGTTTGAATTCATAGAACAATCCAAGCTTTATATCTCGGAGTGCTCACGTTTACCGACTGGTCAACTGTATTAAAAAGAGTTAAAATTTGGATTTGTCACTCCGAGCCTAGGCCAAAAGTAGATCCGGAGATAGTGGCCCTCAACCATCTATGTCATCGGCGAACCTGACTTCAAAAAGATGAAATCAAACTTCTTTTTCACAACAACGCGAAGCCACGCACACCTCTACGCTTCGGGTAAGATATTTCTCAACTACGTGTGAAGCTTCCTTCCTCATCCATATTATAGCCTTGATTATGCACCTTTTGATTTCCTCCTCTTCGGTCCTCCAAAAGTTGCAGTGGTGGGGAAAAAGTTCTAATGACAAAACCGTAATTGCTGTGGAATGGCTTTTGTGTCTTCCACCTTTGCACTTAAATGCTCTAGAAATGGCGAGAGCTGGAGCGTATGGCATCGGAATGTTTGTGAATAATCATTGTTGCGTCCGTATAGTGATACTTCCTCCATACTAACAAGAGTCAAACCTATAGCTAGGATGATTGGAAGATCTCCAATTGCTTTCGTGTAAGGCGAAGATTTTCAGTAGTTTTTCCTGCTAGTGAGGACTGGACCGATAAGAACCGGGACCCACTCAAGAATGGAGGCCTTATGTGGCTCACGGAAGAAAGCGAGCATCTTTCCTTCACTCTTGGCATAGACACATTCCTAGTTACAGAACTAAATTTACTCTATACTGCAATAAAAGCTTTGAAAGCAATAAGAACATTCCAAGTTGATATGACAATGTCAAAGGACGTTGAAAATGCTTTCTGACCGAAGCTCTGTTACCCTCACATGGGTACCGGGTCACTCGGGCATAGTGGGAAATGTGTTAGCAAGTAAACTTGCAAGAAAAGGTGCAGTGTCCTCTCTTATACCAGAACCATTTTCCCCCCCCTTTTTGAGTATATTTTCAAATTTTCAGGTTCTCCTTCCTCAGCGGACACAGTCAGCTTGTATGGAACTGCGGGACATTCGGAACGGGACTAGACAGGTGCTAGAGCTTATTGCAGACATCTGTACATCATGAGAATCTCGCATGACTCAAGTTGCAGGAGAGAATCTTTAAATCTCATACATGTATCATACAGATGCTTTTGCACAATGTAGACATTTAACTCTGTGATTATACCCAGAACAGCCAATATCAAGGACATAGGGACTGCGAGCTAGTATATTGGAGCACAATGGTTCCTTCAAAGTCCTAGGTTTTTTTTTATTGATTTATTTATGGACGCTCTTTAACATCTCAGGTCATCAGCGTCCAATTCAACTCAGGGCGTGAAACGGCCGACAAATTTTGCTCAGAGGCCTCTCTTTCAGGCTTGAGGTTCTTTTTCGTGCCGTAAATGTACGACACGGGACCCAAGGCTTTACTTCCCTTCCGAAGGAAGCCATACTTAGGATTTTTACGCCCGAAAAAAATCCATCGGTCTTGGCCGGGTTCGAACCCGCGTTCTTGGATGTAGGAGGCAAGTATGGTAACCACTACACCACCAGGACCGACAAAAAGTCCTACGTGCAGAGCCCAAATTTTACATTAATATATACATACGTGTTGTAGAAATATTACTGAGAGACAGACCTGAAGACTGATACAGCTACCTCTCCGGTTCTTGGCCTGTGCAATTTATTAATGTAAAGCTAAGTATAAATTTAAAATTTGCTTGACCAGAACTGCCAAGACCATCATGCTGTACTAACGATAGTGCAAATGAAACTTCTCTTTCCATGGACACGAGGTTGCGGAGGCTTCAAACATGGTATAAGTGACTCTGAACGTTGTACAGCCTCCCAAGGTAAACACTACAGGTTATCAACCGACTTTCAGCACTGTTGCTGTGATCAAACTTTACGGAATCCGGTTCTAACCCCTCCCCTTGCCTTCATTTACAATGCCCATGTCAACCATACGCTGATATTTTGTTTACGAAGACATTGTTTCATCTCTAGACTCATGTCACACTCGCAGAGCAATTCTCATATATTTAATACATGCTTATATATGTAAATGTAGTGAGCATCCAGTTTTTCAATTATCATACAAATCCCGCATTTAGATTTTATTTCTAGTTTTTCTATCAGTAACATTCTGTTTGCCTTACTGTCTACCACTTGAAACGTATGCCATTATTCTTCTGATGATGGTCAGAAAGTCAATTAAATGTCTGTTTATTATCGGCACTATTCTCTGTTGTGCTTGATAGTTGTGTATAATTCGTCGAATAACACATTTGTCAAAGTCATCAATATCGGTGAGTTTTGGCAGACGTTATGATATTTTCTAGAAGTTTCAGATTATATACCCTTTTATTCCTTACTTCATTGAGCTCATAGTCGGTCCTGGTGGTGTAGTGGTTACCATACTTGCCTCCTACGCCCAAAACGCGGGTTCGAACCCGGCCGGGATCGATGGATTTTTTCGGGCGTAGAAATCCTCAGTATGGCTTCCTTCGGAAGGGAAGTAAAGCCTTGGGTGCCGTGTCGTACATTTACGGCACGAAAAAGAACCTCAAGCCTGAAAGAGAGGCCTCTGAGCAAAATTTGTCGGCCGTTTCACGCCCTGAGTTGAATGGGACGCTGATGACCTGAGTTGTTAAAGAGCGTCCATAAATAAATCAATTAAAAAAATTGAGCTCACTGACATCCCAGTAACCTTGAAAACCCTTATTTTTTAACTTTCTCAATTCTTATAGAACTCTGGTGAGTATATTTCGCCTTTGATGCTTGTCTCATCTCTCGTTAGCGACAAAATCAGGGCTTTGGATAAGTAATGTTTTCCTTTTCGACTTGCAAACAGATGTTGGCATGGTTCTAATAACTAATGATGCTCTAATACGCAAATTAAGAAGTTTGTGTAAAGCAAGGTTTTACCTATAAACAGCATTTGATAATATTATTCTCATGCGTCTCTTTTTATCCTGTTATATGTAGTTAACACACTGACGAGTCAAAACAAAACAGCTGCACTCTAGCTACTGCTAAGTATACAGATCACAGTCCTCTAGAAACTAAATTACTAAAATGAATACCCACACGTCCATGACTGAACGTACACAACAGAGAAAGAGAGAATTGAATAAAAATATTACTGCAACGCATTTATTTAGACAAAAATTACTATTCTGGTTTTCGTGACAGCGAACTTGTCCACTACTCTTTGATTAAAGTCTGGAATCTGCAGAATGACATCGGTCTCTACAGAAAGCATTGTATACTTCCTATGTTTTGAAATGAGTGTTTGATACTTGGAGTCTGTTTATAAACTGTTATATAAATAAAGGCGTTAAATAGAAATGTCCTTTATTGCTAACATTATTTAATATATAGACGAAGCACTTAAAGAGTGGAAACATCATTCTATTGAGATATTTCAATTAATAGATATAAGTTGAACACAATTTTATTTTCTGACGATCAGGTTAGATTGTCTACAGAGAAATGTTATTAGCCTGAAAGATATCATTGGAGACATATCATTTAAAGATTTCGACAACCAAGAAAAAGTAATGAGTTTTAAAGGGAACACTCGTGTAAAATAGTTATTAATGGAACGATAAGGAGAAATGTAAAGAACAAGACGTCAAAAAAAAAAACACACACACACAAATGAAATTCTATAAAGTAATAACAGTTTCAATGGCAATATATGGAAGTGAAAACTGGGCTATGAATAGGACAGACGGGCGAAAAACAGACGCTGCAGAGATGAGATTTTAAGAGCAGTAGCTCGTTTACTCTTCCAGATAAACAAATAAATGTAGAAATTGGAAAAAAAAATTAAATATGTGTTTAATTTAAATGAAAAATTAATGAAAAAAATTTATATCAACATATATTAAGAACGAAAGAGGAACGGGTATCAACAATTGTACTAAATTATAAACCTACAAAATATTGCCAAGTAGGAAGACCAAGATGGAGTGATATGCTTAATTGAAGACGGAACAGGTAGACACCTATATCTTGTGAAGAAGAAGAGGAAGAGGAAGAAGAAGAAAAAAGGTTTACACAGTTTTTCAAGTTCAATCTTCTCTTCCAATGACCTCAAAGAATAAAATTTAGAATGTAGTTCTTCTCTCGTCACCATCTTTTCTTCAGTAACAAGCAAAGCAACTGGATATTGCTGCTGGAGAGCGTTGTTACTTTTTCGTTTAATTGATAGGATAGTCTTTTAAAATAGTTTATTTAACTTTGTGGCGCAGCAACAACTAGTTTGTTTAAAATTCAAGGCACACTTTCCTGGGAAACCACGTGACGAGAGGCAAGTTTTAGATGGTGTATGCACACAATGGTTCTTATGGAAAAGAGGCTCTACCTACTGCTTACTCTCACCTCTTCCATTCAAAGTCCCTTACAGCCTTTATTTTATTTTATTTTATTTTTTTGACTAAAAACTACAAAGTAATAGTTAAAGGAAATTAAGCGTTGAATTGTTTGACGCTATCGTACAGCAACAAACTCGCTGTTGGAGCCGCCCATGATAGAGGCTATGGTTTGCACAGCTGAAAGATGGAACTTTAATGAAGGGTGGAGAGATAACATTGTTGCTAAACAGTGCTGTCTGTCAGACCCGGTAAGGCCATTTGTCAAGATCCTTACGATAGCAAAACCGCGACAACCTAAACGGTGATATCTAGGTGGAAAGGAATTTACATTAAAATTATATTACATAGCCAAAGAATTAAGCAGCCCCAATAGGTATATTTGAAAAGAAAATTATGTTAATCCTGAACAGAGGTAAAAATGTTTAGTAATACTTATTAAACCTCTTTTGTAATCCATTATCTCTAACGTGGGCTAGGTTCGTGTGAATAGAATAAAATCATTCACGTAATGTTAATACTCGCGATATAAGGTGTCAATTTTAAGTCCGGAACTTCATTTTGGTGTTAGAATGCATCGTTGTTTTTTCACCTCATCACTTAATGACGTAAAAAATGCAAAAGGGGATTGCTGACCCCAGGTTAATACCCTGCGACCACCGGCACTTCAGCTGCAGTGAGCATGACCCCTGCAGTTAATTCGCTTTGCCAGCAGCGCAGCAAACCAGATTAGTGTCAACCCCCCGATTCTGCTGCCTCGTGATTTACATTGTCCATTACCAAAAATAACGCACTGAAATTGCATGATGTGTTTATGCGATTGTTTATCACAATAGTGGCGCGCAGGATACTGTGCGTACGCGGTATCATTTTACTGATAAATGTAAAGAGATACAGATCTTCATTGTTTGCATTGATATATGACGAGCAAGGCTAGAATAAAAGTAGCTGAGCCTTGCAGGCCCTTGGGATGTGTCAAACCTGGGTAGTTATAATTGAAAATTGGATGATAAGCGAGGAATGCCGTAGGGAAATGTACTCAATAAGATATCGTTGTTTACTTTTTAATAGTGTTAGACGCTCGTTTTTACATCGGGAGGCTGTTTTTATTAAACGGTATTTGACAGAAATGAATACAGGTATGGTGTGATGAAAAAAGTCAAAAGACACCTGTCTTATACAGCTTGGCGGGAAACAGAGGCACGATACATGCAGGTGTCATCTCTGGATCTGCAGAGCGAAATTAAAACTAGATGGGGTAAGAGACCTGTATTATGGAGATAGACATAAAACAGAAGTAGGGAATAGCTTGGATTAGATTGGGAGGCTGGAAGGCACGTAAGGTTGTTGACGAGAAAGGCAGAAGAATTTGCCCATTATGCTGGGAACCAGAAAACGGGTGCACATTTTGGTTAAGTGTATACAGACAGAAGATGCTGGAATAAAATTTCTCCCGGATTCATTTTTGACATCCAGTAGGGGCAGGCCAGCATGTTAGGTGTTAATTGTAAATGGATAAAACTGGCTGAACCTGGGCATTTTCTTAAATGAAATATAAAATTTTAGAGGCAAGAAATTTCTGTGAACATTGTACATAATTAATGCGAAGAATTTATATCAGAATTATTGTATGTATGTCTGTTTTGTGTGAGTGCATTATCGTTATTGTTGTTGTTTTCTTTTGTTGTAATTAATTTCAGAAAAGAAGTATTTTTCAACAGCGCGAACGATCTTACGACCAGTGCAACTGTGATGTGCAATGTAACTAGTTTAATTAGAATAGTAAATACCATCACTACATCGGGAGGCGCCGACGCCGGGCAACGGTTTACGACGAGAAATAGGTTTTCGTGGGTGTTCTCGCCGCGTACATCATACACGTAATGTCCACTAATAAGATGTCATGATCCTAACTTATCTTGTATAGGAAGGTAGCTTACGATATTCAATTGTTTTTTTACTAGATCGCCTTATAAGATTTATTACATTCTCCCAAGATATCAAAGAGTGCCTATTACAATCTTTAAATTCCTGATTTAACTTTCTTATGTGTTTCCGAATTGTAGGGAGGAAAGGAAGGTGTGACAAGTGTTTCGCACTTATTGATACAGCATATCTGTAAGTCAATTCTAATAGACGCTTCTGCGTACTCTGAATCCACCAAGATACCTAAGCACCTTTAACCTAATTCTATTTTTTTCTCAAAATAATGTTCATTGTTAGCTCAAAATGTTTCAGTTTACATTGTCTAGGCATGTGTGGCGTGAATGATGAATCGTGTTTGCCCTTTTAATATAAAACCTTCCGATCATAAAAATTGTTTTCAAAATACATCTCCTTCCCCCGTTGCATTAAGTAGCTCATTTATCTGGGTTGTCCTAACAAATTCCCTGCTATTCTCACAAGATTTACGTGCCCCTAAACTATTTACTATTAATAAATAATACGAAAGCACCCTTATAACTCTAGCTGTTCAACTGTTTTACTAACGTAAGAAATAATGTAACTATTCACGCAATGAAACATTTGACACAAGCTACAAAGTTCCCTTTAAAGTGAGCAGTAAAATAAAATAATCTCATGTCATCCCGGAGATGGCCTATCTCTCTCATTCCCTCACCCCGCGCTTTTTGTCTACCGGTAATCCGCGATTTTCAACTTTGCAGAAATAAATGAGAGGAGTAATTTGGCAGAAGAGATTTCCTGTACAGTCATTTTCAACATCTGAAATCGTTGACGTGGACCGCCATGTGCAAAAACACGGGCAAGCTCTTACAGTTCTGTGTGGAGCGTTTGCCAGCCAGCGGGCTTGCTATTTTGACATTATTTGAAAGAACGTAACTTTAATGTACCGTTTTCTACATCATTTCTAAACATCTGATAGTGCTTTATTGTACAAAGAATTTAATCAATGAGCCTTTCCTTTCTTTTTTCAAATTAGATTTCCTTCCTAGTTAAATGTAGTGGTTGTTTAGGATCCTGTACTCATGACCTATAATAACATTTATTTTGAACCTCGACGCCAAAACTTTCGACTTTGTAACATAACCAACCCAATGAAATGAGGTGAAATGGAAGAAAGGAGATTTCGTGGGGGAAAAAATTTTATCCCAGAATTCACCCAAGTGGCCAGGAGATACCAGTGAAAACCCCGTCAGGATGGCTGATCCTGTGTGAATTGAACCCGGAATCTCGGTTACCCTTACCCCGCTCGATATATACTTTCTATGTTTTCACAGAAGGATTTATTTTTGTCGGTCCTGGTGGTGTAGTGGTTACCATACTTGCCTCCTACACCCAAGATCGCGGGTTCGAACCCGGCCAGGACCGATGGATTTTTTTCGGGGCGTAAAAATCCTAAGTATGACTTCCTTCGGAAGGGAAGTAAAGCCGTGGGTCCCGTGTCGTACATTTACGGCACGATAAAGAACCTCAAGCCTGAAAGAGAGGCCTCTCAGCAAAATTTGTCGGCCGTTTCATGCCCTGAGTTGAATGGGACGCTGATGACCTGAGCTGTTAAAGAGCGTCCATAAATAAATCAATCAAAAAAAAAAAAAAAAGAGAAGGATTTAGCAAATGGCTCGTGCAGTTTAAGTTATTTCCAGAGACATAGATCAAATTTTAAACAGCAAGGCGCACAGTAGCTCGGCAAATACTACTGCTTTCATGTGGGGTGGTTTTTTTTTTCAAATTTAAAGAAAGCCATTCAGGGGATAGCTCTAAAAGAAGTTAATCTCTCAATAGGAAATGGACGTTATATTCTATACTTAGAATTTTAAGAAAAGTTTGATTATTAAATAAATAAATATATATAATCAAAATTACGCAATAGTTATTAAAAGAATAGTTTTGTATGGGATCTTAAATGAGTATATTATATTTACGAGCAATTCCGTATGAAATCGGACGGAAAATTAGATCAGTAGATCTCAGTAATGTATTGTTACATTATATACTATAAAATGAAGATGAATGTTTTTTGTGAAATATGACATCCCTGATGTAATAGTTTCCGTACAAAAGTTTGCCTAAATTTCCGTGTTTTACTAAAAAGCCTCTTTTAATATAGAAAATCTGAACAATATCTCATTTTAAAGCTCGAATTTTATCAAGTATAATGATTTGTAATAAATAGCCATCACTTTTCAAAATTAAAAGAAAATATTTTACATTTGAAAAAAGTTCTCGCAAAAATATAACAAAGTTGCATCGATTATACCAAAAATAACTTCATTCGTAGAAGTAGAGTTCAGCAGATTTACAGATAGCCAACACTCTCAAGTAAAATAAGTACAACTGCCTTTTTGCGAATGTATGTGGACCCAAATATGAAGACTCGCATATTCCAATTATAATTAAACGAAATTATTTTTATGAGGGTTGATGGAATATCAAAATATTTATACAGCTTTTGTAAGAGAAGGCAACCTGATGCTATTTTGTTTTTAGTGTTTTCCGTGGGAAATTAGTCAATTATAATTTTATTTACATCCGTGTCAAATGTATATTACCAACACATTTATAGATTGTGAGCTTTCAACTATATATAAACTCATTTAATTTTTTATAGCATTATTCTCTTCAAATGCATGTCCGAATTTTCACAAATATACGATCACATTTAAACAGAACATTTAGGGACTTTAAGAAAAAAGACCTACACATAAAACATTTTTAACTTTCTTCATATATATATATTTTTTTCAAAGCAGTACAATTGGCGTCTGATTTTATATGAACTGTCCCCTACATGTTTTTGTTTATGAAGGAAGCAAGGAAGTCCCATTCATGAATCATCATATTCAAATCAAATAAGTGAGTTTTGTGCGTTAATTTCACCTCGTTGCAATCTTATCTGTTATACAAGAATGTTAAAAATAATCGAAAAAAGTTCCTAAACTTTTACACATCAACAGGAACAGTTTGTGTGTGTGTGTGGTGTGTGTGTGTGTGTGTGTGTGTGTGTGTGTGTGTTTAAAAAATGTAGATTTGCTATATACTTTATGCCTAATGAGCGCAGGACACTAACACTAAGAAAGAGGACGGAAGCAGTTTGTCTGCTACACCCATCCAATCCATCTTCTGTCTGACTGCCACCCCATCCTTTGCTCCATTAAGGATAATCCTTGCCTGCGTTCGCTCTTTCTCCATCCTGCCCGGAAAATCCTGATTAATATCAGCACTGAGCAAAACAGTGGGATCAGTCTAGGGAGCACCTGCAGAATGCTGTGCTTGACCTTGCATGATGAATAACAGGACATGCATATGCGCCGTTGGGGTGAAATGTATGCCCAGCTCATAAATACCAGTGCTGCCAGATGCGGCCGCTTTCAGTAGCTGCCTTCGAAATACATGTAAACAAGAACACGATTGGCAGCTGTTACTCAAGAGAAATGTCTATAATACCGTGCAAGGAAAGAAAATAGTTCCCTTTGAATAGGAAATGCTGGTTTGTATATCGTTTTAACTGACGTTATGAGCATTTTAAAATGCGTCAAAATAAAAATTATGTACATTGAATATAAATTATTAGACTATTACATGGCAACGTCTGAATATACGAAGGATAAGTCATAAGTCATGGCAACAGTTTTTTTCCTCTCCGAACAAGGGACTGCACGAAAAATCTAAGATATACGATTGAAAGTATATTGCATGTACTGCCGAGTGGTGCCACCAACGGGAGGTTGGATGTAGGCGGCCCTTGTAGGGAAGAAGCAAAACACAGGCAACCTGACATCATCGGTTTATGGCATGAGCAAAAGTTACAACTACTTAATCAGGGTTGCAAATCCGTCACGGGACGGATTTCCCAAGTACCTCGGTGATTAGCAGTCTTCGAAGTAGTCTCCAAGTATATCGACGGTCAGTTGCCAGTGATGGGAAGGCCTCTATGTACCTCGCCGCTGTTCCGTAGGGCACGCTCTTCCGATAGCTGTGTGTGATATTTCTGCCTCGAAGAAATGTTATTTTCACATATGTACGTTGCCTCCATTCCTGACCGCTAGCGATCACTAACTGAACTTCGGGGCATGCTGGGACACTCAGCTCTGCTCACATACGTCATCTGGTGGCTTCATTCCATACACTTTCAATTGTACATCTTAGATTTTCCGTGCTGTTCCTTGTTCGCGAGAAAAAATATAGTTGCCATGACTTATGACTTACACCTCGTGTGAGAATTGAGTGGTTATTATAGTGGTTGATCCCCATGTTCCACCTCTGACCTTCCACCTGTTCTAGTTGATTTGAAATTATTATTTTACCTCATTTTTCAAAGCACTCTCTTTGATGCACTTCTTCCAACAAAATTCATAACATTTCTACAGCTTCTTAGAAGAATGGTTGTCCAATCTCTGTCAATTTCTGATTTTCGACCTCCAAGATTTCATAAATTTTATGTTTTTCTGTCAATTTGGGGAACAGCCTGAAGTCCCAGGAGCCAGATCTTAAGAGTAACGGGATGTCTGAGCAGTACAAATCCTGCCTTATCGATTGCAGACATTGTAATACAAACTTGTGGCTTGAGGAATTGTCCTACAGAAACAGCATAGCTCATTTTAACCTGTCGTTACATTTATTCTTCATTATACAGATTACAATTAAAGCCTTGGCAACAATTCAAATGTTAACAGTATTCGAGAAGCGCATTAAAACATGAGCTCCCCGAAGATGATGATACGAGTGTGTATGCTTTATGAATACACCTGTAGCGGAGCGGAAAATGTCGGGCTTTCTGTTTCTATGCTGTGAATGAACGGTGCAAAGATTTTTGGCGAAGTTCCAGGAAAGCAAAGAATCCCTCGAGGATGAACCACTGACAATAATGTATAATGACGCTCTCTTAGCTACTCTTGAGGCGAACAACAACCAGACTTGAATCAATTCATCGTCAGTGCAGAAACCACACTACTTTATCTCCATTGGTTATAGATAAGCTTGGTCGCTGGGTTCTACACAAGATGTCAATGACTCAACAGCACGAGGTGACATCTGTTTTGCATTGTTGTAATGTCAGCATAAGTATTTCCTCTCTCTCGGCTACTCTTGAGGCGAACAACAACCAGACTTGTGAGGACGTGGGGTATCAATTCAACGTCGGTGCAGAAACCACACTATATTATCTCCATTGGTTGTAGATAAGCTTGGTAGCTGGGTTCTACACAAGATGTCAATGACTCAACAGCACGAGGTGACATCTGTTTTGCATTGTTGTAATGTCAGCATAAGTATTTCCTTCTTGATGGGCTGCTGAATAGCGACGAGAAGGTGATACTGTACGAAATTCCAATGGTTGGCAGCCCATGAATTTGTGCTCAAGCAAACGAAACCACTAGTTCACTAACGTAGAATATACTGGAAGTGCTATGAGGTCACAATTTTATTCTTTGTCTGTTAAGCTTGTGTTTCTTACTTCGGTGAGAGTAGAGCTTTCATCGGTGTTAGACCGTTTTCGAACAATTTTAAATCGCAAAGACGTTACTAACAGCGAAACCATTATCCGTCTTGATTGGTATACTCCAGTGCATCCTCAGCTATTGTCACGTTGAAGGCGTGAACTAAGGGAGTGTCGCTGTACGAGTACCCAAAGGTATAGTGAAAGATGTTATTTACATAGTTAATTCTTTTCTATCCTTCTAGGCAAATTGTAAAGTATCACCATTTGAATCACCTCTACCACTTAAGATTTGAACGAGAAATAGCTTAGCTGTTGTATGCCAAACCATTACGACTGACGGGACCCTTACCTCTTTGGGGCGATGTCACCGAGATTGCCGAGTGACGAGGAGCAGTGCAGGGTGGATCGAGCGTCTTAAGGCTCTGCTGCCCCCTAATATAACTTCGCGACCGCCTGGGGGGGGGGGGTTCTTTACATCATGATGGTGTCTAGACTTTAATTGTAACGACCAATGAAAAAAGAGTACGTAAGTGTTACGTTCTTTCCCTGGCATCCGTGATCGTACTAAGTGCAGCTTGATAGTACTTGTTGCTAATCGGAAGATTGCGGCATGGTAAAACCCCTTAAGCCGTCGTGGAAAGTAGGCATTTTCTTTAATAAGTTAGAACTTTCTGTGCAGCTGATCTATACAAAAGTATAAAATTTTCAAGCCAATAAAATTAACTTTTCTGATAATAATTTTAATCATTTACACCCCTCGGCCGTACATGTGACAATATTGAATTCAATACAGTGCTATAAATGACATGTTTATTTTGCTCATATTTATTCGTATATTAGTTATGGTATTCTGTTAAGAGTAATCACCCTTTAGCATTTAAGATTTTTATTTTAGAAAAAAAAATAATCAGACACATTTGCGGATTTCATTCCAAATTCATTGTAAGCTTTTTTTTTATTTACTTAGATATTTTGACTTTGCCATCGATGTATATGTACAGGATAATGTAAAATCACAATTTGCTCAAATATTCTAAATTACTCTACACGCAATAGCTTAAATCTTTACTCAAGTACTTTAAAATTCAAGATCGTTTTTTTTTTCCTTCTTTTTCTATCAAATTGTGGAATAAACTTCCACAAATCTTCAGAGAATTATCTTATTTAACATTTAAGAGAACTATATACATCATACTTTGGTGGTCAATTCATTACACACTATAAATGATTTGTTTAATGGTAGTTCCTTTATGTTGTCTTTTTCCTTTCACTTTGTTATACTGTAATAGTTTCTGCCAATAAAGAACAACTATCAACTATAAAAAATGTAAATAATTTCCATTTATCTCCTTGATGGACAGGAACTGTTGTTTGTAATTATGCTGTAAGCTTCTAGAAGACTAGACAATTCATGTTGATAAGCAGGAGGGAAAAGTAGAAGGAGAGTGTTGTCTTAGCTCGCATCAGGATGTCTACTATGCAGTTCTGATTAGGTCGTTTAAGCGAGCAAGCATGTTGTTGCCAACCCAACAAGCTGGCTAAACTAATTACTCTATTTTATTTGTGAGTGAAACAGCATTTTCGTTGAATTCATAAAAAACTGACCATCTTTGCTGCTGCTTCCAAGAACGTTGTGGGCGTCCTTTACAAGTTATTCTACCAGCTTTTCATATAAAACTTGGGTTAATGAAACATTTATCAGGGCTTTGGTGTCTGTTTTCAGTATGTTTGTGACATATTTCCATCTCTCTGGGAAGGAAAGCGATGGATACAAAAGAGAATGCGAAGTGGAAAGCTTATACAAGTTTTCTTAACAACTAGAAGCCTCCAGATTACATCATGTTAGGCGCATTCAAGGAATTTTACCGCAAATTGAGCGTGAAAAGCCATGTGTTACACTACTTTCTCTAAAACCTGGTTTCTCTTTGTGAAGAACACGGTGAAAGATTCCAAAGGGATTTAACGGATTTGATACAAATATCAGGAACGGACATCATTATGCTTGCAGGATGTTCGAGCAAGAAACTCCAGAAACCTTACATGAAAGGAAAGTCAGCAGAATAACTTTCACAACGAAAAAGTTTGATTATTATTATCAGCAGAGCAAAAACTCTTAATATAATATAATTTCAGCTGTAGCATCAGTGATAGAATTAAATTGTGTGAAAAGGGATTTAAAAGGTAGCAAAACATAAGCATAATTACATATAGAATAAAATTATAATAATTAATATTTGTAAAATCTATGGATATTATGGATCCATTTTTAACACATTTGTTCTATTTTAATTATTTTTTTTTTGTATTTGTAGGTTTATATTTAGAAGTATTGTGCTGAAAATTTTTGTTTTTGGATAAAATTACATGAAACTGGATTATATCATAAAAGTGAATTTACTCAGAAGGGAGTAACTTATTAAGACAATGTTGAATACCAAGAGAAAAGACTTAGAAATTCTGAATGGATTAATAGTCCATTGAGTTGGAGAGGAAATGAGTTGGAAAGGAATGGGTTAGGAGAAAATTGAAGAAGAAGAGAAAACAATAATGAGGGATTTTGGAAGGAAGCAAGGATGAGATATGAGGATGTAGGAATTCAAAACTTTTTAATGATATAACTGAAAAAGTCCCTAGTTTTCTATACACTAGTGAAGGAAATTTGAGAAAGAGAAATATACATTGATAGAGTAAACAAAGGGATGAAATTGTATGGTTAAGAGCAGGTGTATGGAGATTAAAGGACTGAGAAAGGGTGTTCCACACAAACAGTACCCTGTTTTTGAAAGGAATGAAAATATTAAATTCATTCTATTTGAGTACCATGGGACGCGTCTGTAAAGGAAGGAATTGTTAAAACAGAGATGGCTTAACCTAGACAGGAAAATAACTTTCATAGAAATTTTCAGAAAGAATAATAGAAATATAGGACAGTTCTTGAGTAAAGTTAAAAAAGTGGAATTTGTCGGAGAAGAAAGGAGGTTTTTTAAAAATAATTACATGTTATATATATATACCTAGTACAAATAAATAATTTAATTCATTTAAAAATAAATTTGCTAACTTCTTAGGTGATAGCAATAAACCAAACTGCTTTTAAATTCAGCCCAATAATTTCGTATTCATTCACTTTATATTTAAGACAATAACCATAAAATTTAAATACTCACGGTAGTGTAATTTGAGAATTTATGCAGACAATCGTTCTATGAGTTTAATAATTCCGCTTTTACTCTTGTGAGAATAGCTTGTGGAACCACTCAATGATCTTATGACTTGATAAATAAAATTCAATTAATTAAGAAAATCGTATTAAGATATAGAAATAAACAAAGATTTATTTGCCTCATTATCTTCTTTCGTGCACGCGTCCACTTGAGATACTGGCAAGCACAATAGAAAAGCAGTCCCCTCTGAGATCCAGAAAGGTCCATTCATGACTGTCCCCTCGTATTTGACTTCTTAAGGCCTTGTGTCTGTCTGCCCTAGCATTGATCGTACAGCCTTTGCATTTCCATTCCTTCTTTCCCTTTATAAAACTTGTAGTAAACATTCATGTTAAAAGCCGTTCTAAAAAGTCTTTCTTTTCTGTTTGCTCCTAAGACTTTTCAGGAAGCACAAGAAGTGGACTAAAGGCTGAAATCTTTTCATAGTTTTCAATAAAGAGTATTTGAGAAACAGAATTTTTGCGATACTTTGGTGGGCATTCGCGTTTTAGTAAATACAATACAAATACCGACGAAGGGTAAGAAACTTGTTAAAGTCATATGAGTTCCTAAGATTGACTGCCTACACATAGTAGAGTAAAATGGGATAACATGAATTCGCCTATTCATAATAAAATATGGCTAAGAAGATGATGAAGTACTTTTTTTTTTTACCAAGGAAAGGTCACAGTGGGAAATACGCACGCACACAGTCAAACTCGGTCCATTTGAAAAGCCTATTATATATCGAATTAGAAAGCATTAGCAGAACCCATTTCCAATAACCCAACAGCATGAGACAATGGTTAGGTCCTCATTGTTATATGTAAGTTGGGGATATAATAAAATAGATGGTCTAAATAAATTACATTGCGATTTCTGGAAGCGAATTTTAGGTGTGGGAAACTGAACATCGAATTATGGTGTACTAAGGAAGGTGGGATGCTGGAAAGATGCAGTCTACAGCAGAAGGAATGTAGTTAGATACTGGGTAAGAATAATTAAAGGACAACAAAAACCCTAAAGGCAATATGATATCGGCATCAGTTAAACAACACGCATTATCCAAAATGGGGGCAACGGGAATTGTCAAAAATTTGCTTAAACGATATTTGGCAGAAGGGTATTGAAAACAGGTATAGCGTAGTAAAAATAGTCAAAATACGCCTGTCTGACATTAACCGGCAGGAAATAGAAGCACGATGCATACATGTGTCATCTCTGGACCTGCAGAGCGATATTAAAATTAGATAGAGTAAAGAGACCTATATCATGGAACTAGGCATAAAACAGGGATGGGGGATAGCATAGCTTAGACAGGGATGCTGAAAGACACGTAAGGTTGTTGACGAGGAATGCAGAAGGATTTGACGATTATGCTCGAAACCGGAAGACTGGATGCACATTTTGGCTAAGTGTACACAGACAGAAGATACTATGAAAAGAATTTCTCCCGGGATTCATTTGTGACTTCCAGTAGGGGTAGGCTGGCATGTTGGAACTTAATTGTAAATAGATAAAACAGGCTAAACCTGTGAATTTTCTTAAATGAAACTCCTAGTTTTAGGGACAAGAAATTTCTATAAGCATTTTACATAAATAATACTAAAATTTATGTGAATATCAGAATTATTGTAGGCATATCTGTTTCGCTGTTGTGCCAGTGCGTTCTTTTGAATGTTTTTGTTTTCTTTTGTTTGAATTAATTTAAAAAATGAAATATTTTACAAGAGCATGAACGGTCTTGCAACCCTTGCGACTGTGATGTACAATATATGCATTTCTAATGGTATAATAAATATTACTACTACACATTCTTTCTTATTTTCAATGTCCAGTAATGCACTTGTGTAACTACAAGATTTTTCAATAAATACTAATCATACTTTTACATTCATTTTGTTAGTTTAATGTGTAATATGCATATGGCACAAGTTTCACTGTTGTCACTTTCGGTTGCCGCCTTGAGAGGGGTGCCAGTTGAGACATGTTCAGTTTCACCTACAATAAAATGGAGGTGACACTATGCTGCTCTGAAATTTTGCTTTTGTCTCAACATATCTTCAACTGAGGCTATGGAGAGTTGAAAGGGGGGGGGGGAGTGGTACCAAGATTCGAACTTAAGTCTACACATTCAGTGTTCTTTGGCATGCCTAAATAGCATAATGGACGTATTATCTGCTTTATTATGAAGCAAATATCGCTAGTTTCGTCCCATTACGTTCAAAAACTGCGAAACCCTGACTGGAGATGCTAAATGCCGGATGAAAGAAGAAAGTGGAATAAAAAAGTTATAAACGCTCAAAACTTTAACTCTGTGGGACAGACAGAAACCTTTGGAGTGGGGAATGGAAAACTGAGTGCATGTAGAGGCAGGACTTAAAGTGAAAAGTCGGTAGCCGAATTTTCCAATATTCGAGAGGTATAGAGGGAAAAACTGATAATAATGAGAAAAAGAGAACTGATATATAGTAGAAGAAATAGAAATGTTGGAGGAAAACGAAAGAAAATAAATTAAAATCTTGGCAGAGATCAATTAAATGGAACGCGGAACTTTTCGGCGTAAAGGATTGCAATAAATCAAACACATTGATAATAAAACGGTAGCTTTTGAGGAACTAATAGTGCAATTTTTAAAATGGAAACTAAAGGTAAATAAATTCCTTCTTTGGTGTTATTTTCCCTTTAGAATACTCCATTAGACCATGTCTGTCATTCCATACATGCAAGGAATGTTACAAAATTATTATTAGAAAAAATATTTGCTATCGCTATCGCCTACACTTAAGTTTCGTATAAAATAACTCCCTGATAATACTGTTCTTGCACAAACAGTTTGTCCGGAAAGTATCGAGCTATTTAATGTTACCGCGATTATATATGGAATTTCACTTATCCCAGCATTGCATTCACTATTCTAAATAGTGTTCTGAGCCACTTTGCTGGACTACTGTAACAAGAAGTTGCAGAGAGCTCCAGGATAGATTCTCATAAACTGCACAAGTTCTACAGAGAACTACTTTTTGGCCTGCATCCCCAGTTGAAGACAGGCCACATGAGTCAAGGTCGCGCCGTTACTGGGCAAGTTTCTCTCTATTTCTATTCCCACAACTTGATCACTAACACCATGTTTCTTCTTCTTCTTCCTTAAGGAGTGTTCATCTATGTATAGGAGCTGCTAGAAGTGTTGTCGGTATCTAAAGTCACAAATTTCGGACGTCTTTTAGTATCCCTTATTTACATTTTTTATTCTTGTGGTAACATTTCAATAGAATACGATGAGCGTTCTAAAAGTACTCGGCCTGACTTAAGAGATGTCGTAAAGATGGCCAAATTAATATTATAGTTGTTAAGTATCTTCTTTAGGTGGCTCTGTAAAGTTTCAGACCCGTGGATATTCTGATTATGCGTCATATTTACGTAATACACTTTATGAGATATACCTCACGAAGTATTTATCCAATTTGAATGAATTTGGTATACATATTAACTTAACAGTAATGCAATCACACTAAAAGTTTCAGAAAAATCGATACAAAATGTGGAACTTTGAAAATTCACTCCTAGTATTTCTTAAGCGTCGAAAAAACACTCACTCCATATTGCGTCTTATCAGAAGAGAAGAGTGTCGGGTTAACTGACCAGATTGCACAGCAGGCAACTCTTAATTCTGTTACTATACTATTTGTTGCAATCAACAGGTAAGCAGTCTAAGAACTAGGCTTTGATTTACTCTCTCTTCAATAGATCCGAGGAAATGTGCTTCACTCGTATAAGAAAGGGAATATAATTTGTTCCAAAAGGGTAAATATTTTAATTCAAAGTCCACTACCTGAATTAAATAAAATGAATAATTCACTCCTGTAAATAAAACCAAGAGCGACAAAATAATAATCAGTTTAGAGGCTAATAGTAAACTAATAATAATAATAATAATAATAATAATAATAATAATAATAATAATAATAATAATAATAATTTTAACTAAGACTTCCCATAGTATATCAGTTGGTTTAACAGTTGAAAGTCGCTTACTCTATACACATTTATAGGTCTACGTTTCGCTTAAAAGCACATTAAAGATTACGAAATAGTCTCGGATCTCTCATGTCTAGCAGCTACCTTCCCAGGGCATGAAAAAATTGTAATAATATTCTCGCATAAATGTTTTCTCTTCACGGATTAAACCCAAACTCTCCTCTGTTTGAGCTAAGCCAGTAGATGATGATGATGAAGAAGCTATTACAATATCTGATTACTTAAGTGCTTTCAACAACGACTTTTTTCTGTTTGTTTAGGAAGGCAGCGAATGTTTTATGAGTAATCATGAACGAAGCTAGCAGCCCATCAGTTTTTCTTAAGATAATTGTTCCGGGAAGATAGCGTGAGACGCAACGGGGGCTTACCGTGTCACCTTGCGTGTTGCTGCATCTCATTCATCATCTCTTCGTGTGCTTCTTGTGATCCACTGCCTTATATAATTACATCAAACGAAATGCAAGTCTGTATGTAAGCTAGCTTCGAAATGAAGACACACTTCAGACGGTCTGTAACACAGCATTTACCTGCAAACTAAACCTACATAAAATGTGTTATCTTATTGTACAAGTTTGTTCGTTTATTGTGATTTAATTGAAGTTAAATATATAACCATATGATAACAATATTCCCTCCGTAAATCTACGGTTGCCAAAATATTTCTAGATATACCTTTGGATAGTTCAGAACGTATAAATGACTAACCTTGGATGCAAAATATTCTTTAGAGGAGTCTTTATACTTTATTTATAGTACAGTTTGTCCAGGCTTGCAAAATAGTCTTTCAAAGCACTTATTGTTTCAGTATTTACAGAAAATATTTTTCCTTAGTCACTTTTTTTTTATATTTGGAAATGTAAAATTCGGAGGAGATTAAACCTGATGAGTAGGTTGGATGCTGCAGCAATTTGAACCTTAGTTCGTGAATTTTTACCACTTAAACTACAGTTTGTGTTCCGTTATTTTATTCTAGCTTAAAAATGCGGTCATTTTTTGGCAATGTCATTCTTTAAATTCTATTTAAAAATTTTACCTGTAATTTTTTTTGTTACGAGTATGTATGGGGATTTAACTGTTTTCTAAATATTCAGCAGTGATGGTTTTGCCCATGTTTTAAGTAGTCAATTAAATTAACACTCTGCAAATCTCAGAACAGCATAAGCATGACTTTCTGCAGGTAGTGTGGTCTTTGTTATCTTCTGTACTTTATGTTCATTGTTTCGACTTCTACTTTGTTTCAGAGGTGTAGAGATTATCAATAGATACAAACCTCCCTTGCGTTACGCCTGAAATGATCAAAACAATTATTCGAAATATCGATGGAACAAATTTCTAATCCACTGTGAGCAAACACCGCACCCAACGAACACAGTTTCACTATTTTATTGCGTTGTTAGGTACTGAGACATATTTCGGTACTTCAGCCTTGCTCAAAGGTTGTCGTCTCCAGAGGGGGCTGCTCCGGTACAGAGGGATGAGCTGAGGAAAAGAGGATGGCTAGATCGCTAATATGTTTTCAAGATAGAATACCCTGACACCAGTACCCGGCACCCTCCAAGGAGCTCAGCTTCTTTGACTCTGTGCATAAACCTTTCCCAAACGCAAGCTACCATCACACCGCACCATCCCACCTCGCCTAGCGCTTTCGACCCTGTAACAAAACAAACGGAATAAAATGAGATTAAATAAGAGAGCAGAAAAATTCTTGGAAAGAAACAACAAAAAATCCCAAGATCAGAATGGCCGGTCACAAGGATTTAAACCCGGAACCTCCAGAATGCGAATCCCAAACATTACCGCCGGAGCCACCCCGCTCGGTAAGATTTTTCATACCCAGATGCCCATGCAGGATGTTGTGAACATGTTCACTTGAGATCCCCAACATGTCTGATGTTTAATCTTCGATCGTTCAAAATTATTTTATAGATTTTTCTATACAGAGTGAGGCATTTATAGTGTCGCGGTCATTTTATTCCGAAACGAAGGAGAAAATTAAAAAAAAAAAATGCTTCAGGCAAAATTTGAAATGCTCTTAGGGGTATATAAGATAGCGACCTTAACTCGTCCTTGAAATGTCATTCTCAAGGTCATTTAAGGTCAATTTGTGTTTTTCAAATGGAATGGTGTATTTTCTTTTCCGGAATTGGAGAGAGCATTCAATTTTCAGTATAAAAGTTCTAGTTCAGCTAGGGGTGATAGATGATGTGGTGTTGGACAAATAAGACGGGAAATATTATTCACTTTCACTTCTCTCTCTTTTGTTTTGTTGTTGCTATGAAGGAAACTGGTGTGTTTATACACACAAGCCCGTTTGTTGACAGCTGTACACAAACGAGTGCTCATTGCCAATTCAAACCTCAAAGGACATTCTCAGCCAGTTCCACTTAGTTTTTCAATCATGGAGGTTCCATACACGATCAATGAGAGGATCGATTTGGTTTACATTTAAGCCGAAGCTCATAAGAACACTGTAACAGCTTGCAACTTATACGGAGATCGATATCCTGAAAGGAGGCCGCCATCTGTTACAAATTTTCGACTTGAAAACTTATTCTCCGAAACGAGAGGTGTCGCATCAAGAAAACATCATCGAATGAAAAGTGTTACTGGGGAAAATTCGGAAGTCGCTGTATTAGCTGCAGTTACCGCTAATCCTCACTGAAAATCCCATCAACTGGAACATGGTTCAGCAATTTCTCAAAGGAGCGTTTTTCGAATACTTCAGCGTCACAAATACCATCCACATCACATTAGCCTACACCAAGCCCTTCATGGAGATGATTCTCTGAAGCGTGTTGAATTTTGCCAATGGCCTCTATAAAAATTCAAAACCGTAACTTTTCCAACATTTTATTTTCTGATGAGGCGACATTCATCAATCATTTTCAAGTAAACCGACATAACATGCATTATTGGGCAGTGGAAAATTCAAGATGGTTACGGGAAGTAGAGCATCAGCGACAATAGAGCGTGAACGTTTGGTGTGCCCTTTTTGGGATTCGTATAATTGGACCATACTTCATTGAAGATAAACTTAAGGGCAGAAATACAGATTTTTTTCGACCAAGAACTTCCAGTATTGCTTGAAGACATGCCCCATGTTAACCGGGTTGCAATATGGTATCAACACGATGGTATTCCATCTCATTACTCAGCTGTAGCTCGAGAAATATTAAACACAGAGTATTCCTGATCGATGGATAGGATGCAGAGGACCTTTTCATTGGCCTGCCCGTTCCCCTAATCTCACTTCTCAAAACGTTTTCTAATGGGGATACATTAAAGAAATATCAACTACACCGGGTAAACTAGGGCAACAAATTAGAAATGTCTGTGCAAGAATCAACAAAGAAATATTGAAACGTGTTTATCGATCTTTTGAAGCACGTTTTCGGAAAAGCATCGAAGTTAATGGTCATACTTTCGAGCATTTACTGAATTGAAATTGTATGTAATGTGAATATGACATTGTTTCAATTATGGTTATAACTGTACTGTACGTAAATTGATGCCAGTAAAGTGAAAGTATGCGAAAAACTTTTGCCGTCTTATTTGTCCAATATCTTATCATTTATCATTCCTAGCTGAAAGATGTACTAGAAATTTTATACTGAAAATCGAATGCTATTTTCATTCCCGGGGGAAAATACACATTGCATTTAAAAAAAAAAAGCTATTTTGACCTTGAAATGATCTTTAGAATACATTTCAAGGGCGAGTTAAGGTCACAATCTTAAGTCTCCCTAAGAGCACTTCAAATTTTATCTGAAGCATAGCGACACTATAAATGCCTCACCCTGTATGAAAAATAATGTAACACTATTAACAAGGTAATTAAAATAACAATGTAACTAAAATAACAATAGCTTGAAAAGCAGAAAAGGATAATACACTAAGAAAAAATTACAGATTTGTAATCGTTTTATTTCGAACTGCTTGAGTTCTATTGCAAGAAGACACCACTTCTATATAGTCGATTGCCACCTCTGTGGTCGTCCACGGTGTTCGTCTTCAGAACTCGTTCGACCGATCAACAACCCATGTGTGAATCGTTTGAAAATGAAGAAATCTCACCAAGAGGAGCATTTAACTTTGTCTTGATCTGAGAGAGTTGACAGCATGTATCTACTTTTTCTCCATTTTAATCGAATTGCGCACAAATCATATAATAATTATTTCCAAATAAAACTAAAAAATAAAAATAGCTGAATATGCATACTCTTAACGAAAAGGAAAAAAACTACAGAGTATTATTTTCTTTCGCAGCCTGCCACTTATTCTCCAAACATAGCCTCATATTATAAGATGGGAGTGCTACTTAAAATCTCAAAGAAAGGGGGAGGAGGAGTAAAACCTAAAATGTAATCATCGATTTTAAACTTTCCCCTAAATATTTAAATTGCATTATTTTGTTTAAATTAACTTTATTTTAAAAATATTGTCACTTTTAAAGGAAGTTCCACCTTCGACTCTCCTTTCAATTGACGCGGTCATCCAGAATCAATTTTATTGTAAATTCCTGTGTAATTATATACTGGCAAGTGTTCAAATTAATGTCCTTTTTGACGATCCTGTGTCTACAGTTATCTGATTACTTTTGACATGCCGCATAAATATAATAGAGAATTTAACATAGATGTCACTGAAGAATGTGTTTTTATTTAATCAGCTATCTCGTTATCTATTTATTATTTTCTTCTTTGTATAACTTTCTTTGCTTTTATTTTTGTTTGCCCTCTATAAGATAGGCGAACATACTGCGATTTTTTATTTTTTATTCATTTATTTTATTTGTTTATTTATTTTATTTTACTTTGTATTTTGAGGGTATTAACTGAATTGCATTTCACGAGAAACAGTTTGTGAATTGCTAAATCTTCACAGCTCCTCTGTATCTTGAATTTTTATTGCGTAAAATATGTTGAGGCACTGCTTTAATCTTAAACACATTTAAAATGAACATCACTTGCCGTATTTATATAAACGTACGAGCGAATGGGCCTAGTATTCCATTTTTCCTCATTATTACTAAATCTCAAGATTTTTTGCTAATTTTCTTGGAAGTTTTTGGGTTATGACACAAGTCTCTTTGTTTTAAACGCAAGTTTGAACTGCTGTAACCGCCTGAGGATACTTTACCGTCTTTACACCTAAGTTGTCCAGGTTGCCGAATCACCCCTGCAATGTGGGGTTCAATAACCTGGCCAGCTGTGAATAGTTCCGTGTCCTTTGCGACTGACCTTTAAATGCATCAACTTGTACTTTGCTTCGAATGTTCTTATGTTTAATGATGAAATTTATTTGGTTCAGAAAAATGGTAATAAGTTATCGATGACAACGTATACTAATACAAACAAATCTTTATTTAATACAAGATTATGTTTTGTTTTAAATGGCGTTGTGTTTATGTCTTGTTCATAGTTGTTCCAGAAGTTCTTTACCGTAGATGTACTGCTAGTGTTTGAAACACAAGGAAGAAGGGAATGAATTTGTGATACTCGTTAATTTATATTCTGTGTCGTTATCCTTTAGCAGAATAATCACAAAACCAAGTTTATTTAATATGAAGTGGATTAGAAACAAAAGAACAACGAGGACCGAGTGTCTGCCTCAAAGGAGTCATTTGTTTTAAGACAATTGATTGCCTTGTCAATATCCGCCACTAATGGCGGTAAACTCGCCAACCCAGTTGTGATACGAGCTGAATCATGCATTGATTAAATCATGTGTTCAGAACTTCTAACCGTTTGTGTTATTTCATGTGACGTAATGTGTAAAAATGGTAAAGTTACTTTAAAATATTGCATGAAACAAAGTTTGTTTACAAAAGAGGTACTGATTCAAGCTGCTACAGGGAAGCCGGAGCTCAAAATATGATTGAATAGTTCGTTTATCAACAGGGCAGACGTGGAAACTTCTTATACTTGCGTAAGTCAATTTGGTAAAAGTTTGTGTATCTATAATATAATCATTTGGTTCTGAGAATTCGGCGACTCTAAAACGTTTCTCCTACGTGTATTATATGCCATTAGATTTTGTTGTAAACGAAAGTGTCTGAACCTTAGCTTCAAAAAGAGATGGATAGGTACTTAAAATTCAGATAGTACTAAAAACTCAATATACAGGGTGTCTCAGAATTATACCGATCAATTTTGAGACAAGTTAGATAAGGTTATTTAAAGCACGTTTTGTTAAGAAGTCTATAGGCTGCGATGTTTCGTTTCTGTGTAACAAAGTGTTATATCATTAATGCTTTCCCGTAGTTTAACTCCTTCAGCTCAGAACCATGCTTGCAATCTGTTTGTTTACTTCCTCCTCATTTGTTTACTGCCCTAAGCTTAGTGCCATATGTACTTTCAGACACAGTAGTGTCTTATTTGCTCTCAGTATAAGATTGCCATTGGGTAGAAACTCAGTTTGTTTACTTCTACGACACAGAGATGAAATATTGGCAATGGAAATAGTTGAGCATGCATTTGGCATATGGAGCGACCTGCGGCTTTAGTCATGCGTCTCAGGGGCTTTGCCGGGAATAGTTTCCAAGCCATCACACTACTTTTGCCAGCATTGATCGCAGAGTACCGAACTGGACGCATTAAATAGACGAGCAGAAGGTCTAGGACGGCAGCGAACTGAAGAACTCCTGCGGCCGACTAACCAGTACTGTGTGGCATAGTAGACAATCCGTCTACGATTATTCGCACTATAGCTCGACAATTGAACTTAAATCGCTCCAGTATTGGTAGAATTCTGCAGGTCGTTTTCAAAAGGCCATGCTACTATGCCATGTGACTACCTATTGCAACGGCAATTTTGTGCATGGTATTTGCACCAAACTGAGCAGCGATAAGTATTTTCAGCACACAAGATGTTCGCGGATGAAGGATTCACACACTTGAAGGATTGTTTAATTCTTGCATTTTACATGTTTGAGCCTTTTAAAACACATGCCTTTCATCTGACCTTAATCCTCTTGATTTCTACTTGTGGAGATAACATGAATCCCCTTGTTTACGAAACTCCTGTGTTGCAACATCTACTTGTGATGAGAATGGTGTACCTATTTGTTTCAGACTTTTAATTTAACACTTCAGTAAGAGTTTATCAATTGCATTTTGTTTGTTTTGTTTCTGTTATCGTGTATTCTTTGGTCAAATGAATACTATATTAATTATTCTTGGCTTCACATGCTTCAGTGACGTGAAAATCGGCGAGTGGGATAGCCGTATACTGAGAACTGAGAAATGATATTACCGACTTTTTAACTCCAACTCTCTTATTTTAAATGGAATAACCAATATGTTTTTTACATTTTCCAATAATGTTCATTAACAGTTTTTCAAAAGATGCTTCTGTATAAATTTATTCTTGCTAAATCAAGAAAACCAAAGAGTATAGCGAATAATGAAATGCTTCTTTTGTTTACTGTATTTTATCAGTAGTAACATAAATACTGTGCTTTGTTTATATCCATAGAATCACGTTTATTGTTTGGGAAGCATATTGTTTAAGGGATTAAATTTAACATCTATGACTCTTTCTTATGTTGAGTGCAAGAGAAAGAATTCTAAATTTAATTATGGTTGACAACGGAGAGGCAGCGAGTTTATTTCATGATATGCATCCGGATCTCAGTTCAATTCCACGTTCAACAGCGACAAGGGTTGTAAAGAAATTTACTCACACTGGGAGCGTAAAGGACTTAACCAAGATAAAGTCTCCCAAAAAGTTCAACTGATTCAGATGTTCTTCGCATGCAAGAAAACCCAAACGTTTCTATTATAAATTTGTCGTTAGAATAAAATGTAAACCAAAGTTACCTAATGAAATTCCTTAAAAGTGCCAAGCAAATGCTTTATAAAATTCAACCTTTGCAGGAATTTTCAGAAAACGATTCCAAAATAAGAATGTAATTTTCTGAATTAATGATAGAATGAATTAACAACAATTCGGTTTTTCTTACATAAATTCTATTCTCAAAAGAAGGCACATTTTGCTAGCTGTGCAAAAAATAAATGTGTATTTATGTACATTTTAATGCTTGATATTTATCAAAGTTTATAGTTTTCCATGTCATTTATAATAATTATTTAGCAACATGAGCTGTGCCATAATAGCTCTTAGGAAGCAGGGTTCTTTTTTTTTATAATAATTCTTCATGTCTAGGTTAGATATCAGAAAAATGTAAAGTAGTTCAACATCCAATTCCAGAAGCAAACAAAAAATTAAATGCCTATGAAATAAAAACATTCTCGACAATACTTAGAAGCCCAGACCAACTTAATAGGGATTTTACCAGGAAATTTCTGCGTTTTTCATTGCACTCGTTCATTGGAAAATCTCAATTTAAATTAAATTAAATGCAGCAGCCATTATGCAAGGGGAAATTGTAAAATACAAATTATCAAATGTTCTCGAGGAGAATGCACTGAAGGAAATTAAGAAAGTGTTTTAAGGTTGTGATAGTGTCATGTAGTATAGTGGTGTGAAATTTAATCCTAGTAGTTACCAGATTACAGGTTTTATCAAGTAACTTCTTATCATGTGGAAAGAACATTTTCCATAAAAAAGTTTATTATTACAAACAGAAGAAATAAGTTAGGCTATTAAAGAATGAAACATATTGTGTCACAAATGCTCATACATTCAATTAGTGAGAATATCTAAGATTTTACAGTGTTTATTGCTAAACGTAATAATTTGTATATTTGCTTGGTGGTGTAGTGGTAGCCATACTTACCTCGTAGACCCAAGATCGTGGGTTCCATGTCGTACACCTACGGCATGTAACAGAACCTCGAGTATCAAAGAAGAGGCCTCAGAGCAAAATTTTGGACAGTTTCACGTCCTGAATTTAATGGAACGCAGATGAACTGAGATGTTGAAGAGCGTCCGTAAATAAACAAAATACTGATATTAAATAATAGTGTTTTTTTTTTCTTTCCTTTCTCGTGTAATGTGTTGCTATGAACAAATTCGCAGATTATCAAGTTATTAGTGCATATATAAATACATATCTTGTCATTTTAAACATATATTTGAATATTTAAAAACCCATTTTAAGTCTATTTTTGACAATTAAGGTAACTAGGAAGTGTAAATCTAGCAAATAATGCAGCAGTATATATTTTACACTGTATCTCAGAAATTTATAAAACCATCAATATGAATTTTTAAGAAATATTAGAAGACTTAACGAAATATGCTCTGTGAATTTTAATTCTCTAATGGGTATAAAAGTTTTTTAAAAACTTTTAAACCAAAATAAAGTCTTGTTTAAAAACTGAAAACACTATGACGTAATCATGCATTTTTCTTATAAACTATTGGTGAAATTGGATTTTTTTATACTTGAACTGCAAAAAACATGCTATCCTGGAAACTAGAATAATATACCTATGCTAGTTGCTTGAGAATAAATTAATTTTAAAATTTTGAGAAAAAATATTTTTCATTTCTTTTGGTATTGATTTTTATCATCTATTGGTGATATTTAAATACATCTAGTTACTACACTTCACATTTGCATACATTATGTGTGTGGAGCAAGACTGGTCCATCAATCATAAGAAAAATGTACATTTATGTCTACATCTTAAATTATCAGATATATTTTTGTTTAATTTTTTTAAAAAAAAAATGATGTGCATTGGAGAAACAAAAATTTACAGACCATCTTTGGTTAAGTATTATTAATATCTCACAAAAATTTCATATTTATAATTTTATAAATTTCTGAGATTTAATGGTGTTTACATTATTTGCTATATTTACACTTCCTGGTTACCTTAAGCACAATTAATTCTATTACAAATAATAACTAATTTTTAGCAATTTTAGAAAAAAATCCCTTTCAAAAATGACTGATTCAATTACCAAGTACTTATCAGCCGCAGGAAAATGTTAGAAGGACAAGAAGTAATTAGTGTAATTAAATATTAACCTCATTGTAGCTTTCTTTACATTCTACGTTGCTGACACATCGAAACTTTTCCTCAACCACATCATGTTTTTTGTCGACATTACGGGGGGTGGGGATCTAATAGTTCTCGACCTGACTCATATGTCTTGAAGATGGCCAAATTACGTTATCCATTAGATGCGCACTGCAAAGTTTCAGACGCGTAAGTTGTTTGCGAAGATCGTGTAAACAAACTAGTGTTAACATTTTCTACTAAATGGATTAAAACAGAAATATGACCGTGATAAAGTACTTTGCTTTGAAGGGTTTAACCCCGACAGAAATGCAAGAGGAGCTAGATTTCACTGTAAAGGATTCTTTCTCTTTGTTTTCGATGCTTTGCTTAAAAAACGGGCTGCAGAATTTAAGGGTGGTCGCACATTCATTCAACATATGAGAGCTCAGGACTGGTACGACCGGCGACATTGTGACCAAAATTCACAATGCCGTACTCAAATGATCGCCGATTGGAAGGTACGCGAGTTGGCTGGCATTGCCAAGACCTCAATAGGACATGTCCACTGCATTTTGCAGGAAGTTTTGAGTATGAGAAAGTTTTTCCGCTCGATTGTTGCCACATTCCAATGAAAATTTTGCAAGAGTGTTTAGAATGTTTAAACGCTATTAAAGCGAGTTTCTCCGAGATTTCATAAGAGTAGATGAAACATGGATCCACCATTACATGCTAGAGACGAAGGAGCAGTTCAAACAGTGGGTGGCAACAAAGTGCACCAAAGAAAGCAAAAACAGTTCCATCTGCAGGAAAAGTCATGGGTACGGTTTTCTGAAATTCTTATGGCGTGGTGGTTGTAGCTACCTCCAGAAAGGCAGAACACTTAATTCTGGACCAATTAAAGGATGCTATTCAGGCTAAACGTCCACACCTTGCGAAAAAGAAAGTTTTCTTTCATCGCGATAATGCGACTTCACTCACGTCTGGGATTGTTCCTTCAAAACTGCATAACCTTCGCTTCTAAGCGCTTCCACATCCTCTATATTCACCGGATTTTGCTCCCAGCTATTACTTTTTGTTTCCAAACATGAAAAAATGGAAGAAGATTCACATCAAATGATGGGGTTGAAGCTGAGACTTTTATATTTTCACCGTTGGACAAATCTTATTTTATTGAAGGCATTAAAAAGTTGGAAAATCGTTGGACTATATATGATGATTTACAAGGTGACTACCTTGAAAAAAAAAAGTCCTTAAATCTTGTGTTTTCTTGGTCAGGCGGAGAACTTGGAAGCAAGAGTAGCACAGTTTATTGAGAGAGTGTGAGTGATGTCACGAGATGCAGGCAGCAAAATGTGTCTATCTGTCTATCCGGTTCCGTTTGAATGAGAACTGAGATGAGAACAGGGATTAAGATCCTCCCTCCCTCCGTCCCTCCCTCCCTCTGCTTCCTACTCCTTCCATGCAAAGGTCTGCTTGAGTATTTGTGAAGTGATTTGTATGATTTGCACTTCCACCATTGTGCTCTAAGCTAAATAGGATGAAGAGCTGCTTCACGGATCCACAAGCGGCTTAGCTTGGCGAGGTCTCTTAGTCTCGGCCTACTTTGCAGCTGTTTCTTATATGTTGCTAATGTTACAAGACTTTTCTAGAGCAATGTTCGTTTTAACGTCCTCTCTTTTTTGTCTTTCCTTGTCTTTTCTCAACAGAGATCGTTAGTGGCATTTGAGATGGAAAATGTCGGTTTTTTCTGAGAATTTTGCTAATTTCCCTGATTGCAGTCTACTAACATTCCCTTCTCCTTTTTACTAGGGGCTAAGCGTCCTTTAAAACTGTAAGGCTGGCCCTACCTGCAATTATTGTGTTGGTTCATGTGTGTTAATGCTTATTGACAAATTAGGTTTGCTACAAGTGATCCGTGATAATGAAGGGATTCTATCATACAATTTTATTACTGTGTGGACTAGCCTTGATTTCAGCTTATTTGATTATGTCTGCCGTATTTTGGGATTTTATAGAATTTGACACCAAACAGAATGACCTGTATGCAGACGATATCGATTTAGAATATAGTATTATTGCGAATTTTAGTTATATTGTGGCAATATGTAATTATTTTATTTTTGTTGTAAATGCCATTTTAACACATTATTTTTTAAAAATATTCTTAAAATTTCTCAATCACATTTTAGTTTACACGGAATCGCTGTCATTTATAGCTGTTTTGCCCTTATTTCTACATAATTATCAAAGAAGCGGAACGGCGCAGGGTTTTATTAGGAGTATAGATAAAATACCGTTTAAAGTTTGGTGAAACGTTAAGAATTCATTTTAAGAATGGTTGATATAGATGCACAGAATAAGGACCTGAGTATTCTGTTTATTCAGAATTCTAGATGGGATAGGCCATCTCACTGTCCCTTGGCCACAACCGTGCCTTTGCCTACTTAACCTCTGCAGGTATCTTGGCCGGTATTGGGAACACGACAAGGGTAAAGAAAAGTTCAAAAAAAAAAAAATTACCCATACAGCTTCACCTGACCGGGAATCGAATACAGGGCTTCCTGTTAGTAGTCGCAAACGCTACTGCTAGGCCATGAAGTGGTTTAATATATATTTTAATAGTAAACATATATTTGAAGTTTAAGGCATTTATGTTCAAGCCCAAAAACGCTAATTAATCATCTTCGTTTTCATAATAAATGTCACATTAATAAATATTCTAAAGTGAAAAACTAATGTTTATTTCATTCAAAATAATTATTATTTTCCTATTTTATTTATAAATCAGTTATACTTTACTTTTTTTTCAGCACAAATGCCTTAAAATTCAAATAAGCCTTTGCAATTGGAAGCTATATTATCGTGTGCACACTAAACATTACTTTTATTTGCAAATAATAACAAACAAAACAGTTTACGCATAGGTAGTATTTGAACTTGGACAGTGCTTGACACCTGCTGTAACCGCGTAACTATCAGCGTATGTCTGACACGGAAAACTCGAAGTGACTAGCGATGATAGAATGGGGCTAGAGACTGTAAGAACCGGGCGGAGAAATGCCTTGAATCCAGCGCTAAAAGAAGAGAGTATAAAATGTAATATATCTATGCATGTACTTTTTATTTTAGCTCGCCATGGCTGCCATTCATTTCAAAACATTGTGTCCAACGTTTGAATGGAGCTGGAAAGATGTTTTTGCCTAAAATTGTTGTATATCCTTTTTAAATACGACTGTTAAAGTCTTGGAAATTTCTCACTTTAGTTTTGTACACTTCTGGATTGATAAACCTGCACTTTGCTGCTTTCGAATATAATAAGAGATTAGCACCACAGTAAAGGAAAGCTTCTATTGTGGCAGGTATACAAGTACACAAATGTAAGTATACCTGTCACATGGGCCTTCTGGCGATACGTGCTAATACAATAGAATTTTAACAATCAAATATATATATATATATATATATATATATATATACATTCAAGAAAGGTAACATATATGCATACATACAAAATATATGTAAACATGACAATATACTTACATAACACATTTTCTATGAATAATTTTATATATATATATATATATATATATATATATATATATATATATATATATGCTTTGAATCCTTATCCATGACCTCCCCTTCCCTTTACTCACCTCCCTGCCCAATTCCCTTCTCTTCTATATAGCCATTAGCCTTCTTTGTTGGGTCTTGGTTAGAAATACTCCCGATTTGTGAGTGTATCTCTCTTCCAGGCATACGTACAAACTTCTATTGGAATTCGGAAATTGTGGTGGTAAATGTTCATTTCTTAAAAACTCCGATCCCCTGTATTCTGACATAATATGGCCCCAGGTATCGCTTTCTCCGCAAAGTGGACAAATTCTTTTACCGAAAGCTTTAACTATTTAATTTCTTTCCCCAATATCCTTATCTGAGCCATGCGAGACCACGTATTTCTTCTTTCCCACAGACAACAAAATAATCCCTCCTCCCCACACCAGATCTATATGAGCCTGCAGGTTAAGCGATACCTTTTCTGCGCATTGAGTCTCAGTATCTTGTCTATCTATATCCCGTAAACGTCTGTTAGCTATTTTCCAGGTATTGCGTGTAATGTTCTCTCCCCTTAATGAAATATGCCCCAGTTCAATTTACAAATCCCTCCCTTCCCTTATTTACTTCCCCAGACAAACTGCTCGATCACCCCGTAATACTGTTATCCTATACTTAATTGTTCTTATTTTTAAATTCACATTTTCGTTAAAGATCTTCAAGGTTTCCGCAACGTGCTGTACCTCTTCCCTAACTGTAGCATCCGTTTAAGAACTGCGTTTGTACTGATTCCGTCCCTCCATGTTTTTCCACTCCCAAATTTTGGCGCCATAAGTCGACCTAAAACCGCCCTATCTCCATTGTTCTCAGCTGTGTTTTCGGTTTTTTTGCCAAAAATTTTAATGCTTCCATATTTTTATTTTATTGTATTTATTTTTTTCGGATTGTATAAGGAAGTTTGGGGAATCATGCTCAATTTAAATTTCTGACATTGCCAATTTATTTGAAGAAATAAAAAATAGTTGTCCTTATTTTCTGACTGACTCTCGTATTTGTATCTGTTTTATTTGTAATTAATGTAAAGGCTCTTCTTGTGTTTGCCTGTGTTTAATTCACCATCATGAATATGTTTATATGAAATTTGATTTTTTCACACAAGTCGTTTGGAATCGGATTCAGGTGGAAAAATTCAAAGTAACAACCGAAACTCGAGACAAGAGTCTTTGTCGTACCATGCCAATGCTCTTACTATCTGACATACCGTGTCGTGCCCGAAAACCGATATGAATTTGCCCCATCATTGTTTGCTATACCCTAGAGACCTTTAATATTAGTATCATTGCATATATTATATATTTCTACTTATATATTCTTAAGAGGCAACTGAAAAACTTCCAGTGCTTATAGTGCAGGCTTCACACTTAATCACACTGTTAGGTTTATTTTACGTGAAAGTAATTGTGATTGTATTCATTTACGTTGTTATTTTCTTTATTAGTAAGCGGGTTACAAGTTCTTTCATGTTTACATTTTATATTCATTATTCACTGTGCTTCATTTATGCAGCAATGTTATTATTAAAGATTTGTTTATTGATTTAATAAATTTATGATATTAGAAAGAGAGCATGTAATAATGCATTTGTTCAAAGTAAATGCGCTGGATATAAGTGCGAATTCTGTTTGTAATAAGCTTATGAAATAGTCCCTCAGCTCATTTGGTCTGTCATAGCATAAAATTAGTTCATTCTTTACATTCGCCGATAAATGTGTAATATGCTAGCAAAAAAACGAGTTAATTAAATGCGTAAATGTATGATTTTCTTTCATTACTTAATTTACTAGACACGAGTAAAGTAGGAAAGAGCGGGACGTTTTGACATGCGCCAAGGGGGAGGGTGGGAAGGCAATGCTACAGTTCCACATTATGTATTTATTGTCTTTCCCAAGTTTGCCGAGCATCCTCCCAGAGTAGCGCATTATTACACGACATTGGATGATTTCCCTTGGCAAATGCTTATCACGACATGACATATCGCTCCATTATCTGCTAGAGATGCATCAGAAATCCTTCATCCACGCACTTCGTCCATGGTCTCGTGAGAACTGTGAAAGGTGGGAAACGTGGCTAACATGTGTCTTCAATTTTTTAATTGTTTGTGATTCAAGTACTTAGGGGAATCTCTGTAATGTCCCCTGCATTCCTGCTACCCCTCATCAGTCACAAGAGCATGGCGCCAACAGCAGTTAATTTAGACACTGCATACCCTCCGGCTAGCGTTATTCATTTCAGAAAGCGTTCCGATCATTCCAAGCTCTATTGTTGTACAGTATTTGTACTAAAAGTTGAACATTGCAGAGAATTACATAAATAAGAGCATTAGAACTTCAAATACATATTAGGTTATTGTTGTGTAGTTTGAGCATAAATCAGTGGCGAGTTGTTAATGAAGGTAACGAAGTTTGAGATAGTCCTTCTAAAGCCCACTGGAAAAAAAATATTATAAAACTGCTGCCGCGGCTAGAAGAACATGTGAAGGTTAGTGAGCGTGTAGCACAACGATGGTTCTAGCGTTTCTATTTATCGTGTCCTGGAAGTCCTAAAACTCTCTAAGGGTAAGGATAATTACAAGTGCTTCAACACTCCTGTTATCCGAGAACGAACTCTAAAACACAACGTAATAACTCATTTACCTATAAAACAGATTCCTGCTTGTGATCCCAAAAATGCATGGGCCTTGCACAAAAAGTGCATTATTTAAATAAATAAGTAAATAGATCATACCTCAATTTCTTAACTCAGTTAAAATAATAATGACAATATTATTAATACTTTTGTAATAATAATAATAATAATAATAATAATAATAATAATAATAATAATAATAATAATAATAATAATAATAATAGCTTGATGAAATATCCAGCCACCCCTTTGTCAGTAGAGTAAGTGAACACAATATTATAGGAAGGAAGCCATACTTAGGATCGTGGGTTCAATTATATGTCACTATCCATCCATACCTAATAGCTAAACAAAGATAACCAATGCAAATTATGGAGGTGTTCTGTTTTTGCTACAGGTGGTTTCGGGACTCCGTAGGCCAGATGAGGCCAGTCACCAGCAGCATGAGGATCACGCCGTCCCAAGACGTGCTTCACATACGTCACACGAGTCCCGAGGACGCAGGTCGTTGGGTATGTCGCGTCTCCAACCAGTTTGGCGAGCAGCGCTTGGAAACACAGCTGACGGTCATTGCGCAACTTAGTGCGCACGTCCAGCCACAACTTCAGGTAAATACTGTGAGCATTATTACCACATTATTATACATTTATCGATTTTGGTGGGAGGGCTCCTATTGGTGCCTTCTCCACCACCCTGACTCCTAGTAGAACATGATAGTGCAGCCGTGCGGGGATGCCAACAGAAGGTGTAAACACAGAAACAGCTGTTACTGCATCGTTAATGGGCATAAGCTTACTAAAGCAATCACAATTTATGACTCATGTTAAGCAGATAGAATACTACCTTCCTCCTCACTTGTAGTTAGCTTGACGTCAACCCAGTATGGTATCACTCATGCTCGTGTATTGTTGACAGCAGTCGGTCCTAAACAACGATAAATCTTTTCTTTGCCATTGCTAAATGTAAAATCACATATAATACTTTCAATGAAATATTATCGTAAAGTAATGGCATAATAAGTTCATTTTTTCAGTCGCGCATATTATGACGGAATATTTTTGGCCCCATTAACTCAGAAAACCCAAATCATTTGTTATTTTATAAATAAAAAGTACTTATGCTTCAGTAATAATTGCTACCCTTAAAAAGCTCAATGAAATTGTTATTAAATAACTTGCTGTTGCTTCATTTTAACAAAGCAACCAAACAGATTTTGGATTTATTGTTGTTACTGCATTTTCATTTGGAAATCCACTCCCCAAATATACCTACAGAATGTTTACTAAAACTACACATATTTTCCCAGCAAATAAAATTGATCAAAACTAGCAAAACGTATTACTTTTAACGTATGCCCCGAAACAAATGCATTAATCTTGTATTGTGTCATATTCTTTTCATACATCCTTCAGCCTTACGTTTTAGAGAGTCACATACCTACCTGTACTGTTCTAGAATTTGAATACATGCGGTGTACAGACGCTCTTGCAATATTTGTATGTTGTCGATGGGTGTAATATACATTAAGAACCTAAAATGGCCCCTTAGCCAAAAATCCAAAGGTTTAAGCTCAAGTGATTGAGAAGACTATGGCACTGTACCTCTTCTACCAATCCATTGCCAACAAAAGGTCTTAAGTTAGGTGCAGAAAATGGAGTGGTGCTTCATCGTGCATTAACCATTTACCTTGTACTAACACACCCTCAACTTACATGCATAAAATGTAACCAATAAATAAAGAACAATAATCCAAATCCGAAAGAAGCTCAAGGCATGCAAGTGAGATAACATTGGATCTATTTGTACAATATTCTGTTTGACCTCAACAAAGAATTAGTCGCACCTCAACAGATATTTGTTTTCGGATATATACTCATATTTGAATCTTAGCTGAGAAAAGAAAAAATGTGTGGTATTTAATGAAAATTATAAAACTAATTAAAAATAACGTTACAAAGAAGCTTAAATGCAGTACAACACTATCACTTGTGAATGTTTCAACATAAAATATGTTGTGCTGCGCTGCATTTCCTCTTTTAACAGTGATCAAATATAGAACTCATTCTTGAGACAATTCAGAATTTATTGCATGTGAATTAACAGTGTGTCTGTTTAGAAAATTGTAAATCTGAAACCATAATTAATTATTCTTATTAGAAACCTAAATTCGAATTTATACTTTTTAATCTGTGAATGTATAGATACGTTTTACCTTATATTTGAATTTTGGAAACACGTTTCATATAACAAGTATAATTATGCAACATACCCAGTATGAAAATTTAGGGTAAATTGTTTTATTGGTGAAATATTTATACATATACTGTTTTAAAAAATTAGCAATATTTTATCAGAAAATAAAGAAATGCTTCAATCTACGATTAATTGGACTCCTACTTCACGAATAATGCAAATGCCCTTCTCTTCCACTGATACAAGGCATTCATATCCTGTTGTCGATGTTATAAATCAAATTTGGTTATACATTTTAGAAATAGAGCCTTTCGTTCTTGAATTTAAATAATAATGCTTATGTAAACATGAATGTGTGGATGTTGAAAACTACAGTTTTGTAAAATATTTATTATAGGTAAATTATATAAATAATAACGGTAAAGCAGTGGCATTTAATATTCAAATGATTAGTCCCTGTAAGCTTCTGTAATACAAAAAGTTCACCATTTCTCATTAAATGTTCTAATGTTGCTTCTCGCCTTCATAAACTGACCTGTGGAAGTACAAGTTAATAAACTAATCTGTTGATAAACTAATGAACTGCTCATCTTATTTTCCATAACATTTTCTACTAGCTAGATTTAAGACAAAAGCCATAGGTAACACGTTTGAGTTGATTGTGCCTTGCAGGTTGTCAACTCCGGCGACTCGGCGACATTCAACTGTTCCGTGTCAGGCTCGCCGATTGAGTCTATCCATTGGCTGCGGAATGCGGAACCTGTGGACGGCGGAGGAACTGCAGAGCCAGGAGGCGGCAGGATACGTCTGCTCTCACAGCAGGTGTTGCATGTGAGCGGAGTGACACGCGTGGACCGTGGGATGTATCAGTGCTTTGTCCGCAACGAAAGAGAATCTGCCCAAGGCAGTGCGGAGCTTCGTCTTGGGGGTGAGTATCCAGTCCGGGTATCGCTAAAAGTGTAATGTCTATAGGTGTTAGATTTATTGCCACGATTTTGCGTTGGTGCCACATAGAACTACTTTTGATCTGCGTACGCAGCCGGTCTCTGCCCTAATCAACAAGTTTCCCTCGTAACTCAACTTCTAAAACTTGAGTGTTAACCTGTCCTACGGAAGTTGTTCGAAGTGGTGTCCGTCTTCTGGCGCCTTTTAATGACATTTTAATTCACTCGCAACAGTTTCTTCCTATTTCTGCCCAGATATTTTCTTTAAGTTACTCTATAGAATGACGCTTATTCCTGTACAATTTATTTTTTCTCTGTTCTAGTAGTAATATTTCAATACACTGCGTTAAATTTACTTCCCTAAATTTTACTTCACGTAATTAATAACGTTGGTGCATCAATAACAGAAATAATGCTCGCTCTCCTAACAGCAAACTGCGACTGACTGTGTACAGCAATAAGTGCGGGAATTGTCCGTAATTTTGACACTCTGGCGTGACCTAACTCAACGCCCGCTGTAATATTTGAGATATGGCCAATTCTTTATAGATGCCAAACAATGTCTAGTAAATATAGGACGAGGATAATAAGCTATCTTCTTCCTTATGTGGTGTAGCTGTCCATCTGTTTAGGCTCTTTGCCCTTTTCTTGTCTGTTTGGTTACTTGTATCAGCACAAGGCAAGATATGCCATTCATTTGCTATGTAGCATCACTTTATTTTTCATTTGTTTTATTTATTTGATTTTTTTACTAATAGATAGCACTACGAAGTTTAGTGAGCAGGTTTAATAATGTGAATTTTCAGGATCATCATAGTCCTTTGGATTCTTGGCAGTTGCGCCACACCTCCTTTGGCTGCACTTCTTCCCTAGCTACTGTCACATTAGACTAGGCAGTGAGTAGCAGCACTCAATGGCTGCACTTGGAGGCGTCCCATAACCTTAGAGGCCTTGTTTAATACATGTAAGGAAATAAGACAGTGGGCAGCCGCTACCAAACAAATGCACCAAAAATAAACCGGTCCCCCAACTAAAGGTAAAAGAATCCATACACAAACGTTACAGAGCAAGCTCCTCTAATGCTCCTTAAGGTAAATGAGGAGATATTCCAATGCCGACACGGGAATTAGAACTTTGAACAGTCAAACGGGGCATCTTACATTCTCACAAAGTCAGGTGGGCACTTCCTCTGAACCGTCTCGAAAGCAGGCTGGCCGACTCTTCATAGCTGTGCTGGGATCGCAGTTGACAGCCGAGTGCATTAGGAATCACGTTACTTCAGAAGTGAACGGACGCAAGAAGCGGGAGCTTGAAATGAACTTAATGCCTGGCTGACACCATCAAACAATTTAAGACATTGCAGGAGCAATGCGAAAAGAACCAGTTAAGGTTTAGTACGAGTATTAACTAGGGCTGAGAAATGTGTGACAATACAACGTAGAGCACCTTCCATAGCGACTAAATTCGGTTTAGAAAAATAGGCCACAATACAGTATGTCCGCATTTCAAAATACATTTCTTTCTACATGCATATTCATGGGAACTTTTTGCTCCTTTTGACCTACTTCATCTAATTTAAAGCATATCAAGTACTTATTTAAACCTCCTACACATTTGGAAAATAATTATTGATGTAGTTAATGTTCGGTCTGTTCAACCACTGAAAGGCGACCGAAATCGACAAATGGCGGTACCTAGGACCTTAGTAAAGTATGGCATGTGGTATCAGCGATCTTATGAACCACCCTGTGTTTGCAACGCATGTATGCTGAATTCCACTTGGTGTCAGATCCCTATAACCCCTTCACACAGGAGTAAAGTTCCCTGGAAACTTTCATCGCATTTCAACAAGGTGGAGTATCATGCACGTTCTCCCTTGAAGCGTAGAGTAGACATCCATCAAAGTCCCCTACCACGTATACCTGTCTCAGCTGGCTGATATTTAACCTCACAACTTTGTACCCTCCAGTAATTTTAGTTCATAATATTTTCGTTATTCATTTCCCCCTTTTGTTAAAAAAAACTGTTTATTTTCGTACTGAAAATTAGTAACATTTATACCATAGTAATATCAGTCCCTATTTAATCAAAGGACATAAGTAATTCAAAATTACTTTTTTATTTAAATTATTTTTGTCGATTTATGTATACTCTTAAAATGTCCATTTAGCAACCAATACCATAACTATAAGGCAAAATCGCTAGAAACGGCAGCGTTCTGAAAACCGTCATATTCCACTGGATCATTCGTTATTTTTTAAAAATAAGTTGATTAATAAATTGCATTGTGCCATTTACTCCTTGGAAAAGTATTTTTATTTAATTCTATACGAGTTTTCCACAAGAAGGTTCTGAAAACCGTCATATTCTATTGGGTCACCTTGTATAAATCTCATAAATATAGCATAATATTGGATTATTGTAAGTATACTACGATTTTCGCCTATGCTGCACTCTCTTCATTTTCAAGCACATTTTTCAAGGCTGAATGAAAATAATCATTCTGTCCTCCATGACATTTTTGGGCAAAATACTGTTGCAAAAATATGTGAATTTATTAGGTCCTAGTGTAAGTCATTCCAATTTCTTGGCAAATAGTTTTCTTCAATTTAGGCAAGGTTTTTTTTATAGTACTTTGTCTAACTTTATCTTAGGTTCGCCAGTTGGCCCTTATGCTTTGTTAATGTATGCAATAACACAGTTTATAACTTTACTGATTCACACGATGGCATTTCTTTAGTTTCTAGACTGAAGCCCAAAAGTTTCCTAATGTCATTTTAACATAGCGCCTTTCAAAAGCAAAATTCAAAATCACTTTTCAAAATATCCGATTCTAAATGCAATGAAAATATTAAACATGATTTCAAAATAAAATGTTGATTTGAGGCATAGAGATGTCTTTTAATAGACTTGAGAAAATCAAAGAATCGGATGCTGGTTTTGTGCTATTGTTGGCTGTATGCCAGTGAGCCACCTGTTTCATAAGTAAAATTCATTATATTCGTCGGGGCACTTGCGCCAAATAGTTTTGTTTTTCTTGATTTTTATGAAATATGTACGTTTTTTTTAAACATTGCAAGAAAATGTGCAAAATGGATGGTTTATCAAAAAAAAAATCATGAAAATATTCTGAAAATAAGCACTGTAGCTATTTTATGCATAACATTCAAAATGTGCCAAAGAAAAACATATTCCTGATCGCTGAAGTTTGAAAGACTATAAAAGAAATGTTGCGTGACTTTTAATAAGCAGGTAAAAATGTGCATCTAAAAATAGCTATCTAAAAATTGCAAAATGTTAACAAGGTGGTACTAAAAAGGCAATGATGACATTTGCTTACAGAATTATTTTAGAAATATTTTAAATGAAAGAATAAATATTTAAAATAATTAAAATTTAATTAAACCGTTTGAATTTTAATTAACTTCTATAAAATGTTTTTCGTTGCTTTTGGAATTACGCTTTTTAAAGGTAGCAGTTTCTCAACTCTTACGTGATATTACATTATAATACTATGCAATATTAGCTAAGGTTATGTGTGATATATGCATTTTTAACCTGTTAAAAGAGTTAGACTTAAAGTCGTCAGCGAAAACTGTGGAAACCTATCAGAAATATATCGTGCAGTTTATAACACATTATCATTATTAATAAAACCAAAGAGGCATCTTTTAACTGGCCTTTACAGAAATGCGTCGATATTTCATATTTAAATTGAAGGTAATGCTTAATAAACGTTAATTAAAATTAATTTGATTGTAGTCACTATTCCAATAATTATCGTTAATTATGTTATGTTCTTGTTTTCCTGAGTATCGTTTGATGGCACAAATGATCTTCATTAATGCATTTTATCATTAAATAGACAGTCTAAATCTACAGTTTTTGTTTACATTTATAATGCAATGTATGTACCTTTAAATAATTTATGGTAATGATATAGGGGCCGAGTGATTGCATAACTTGTACCGAGGAGTCCTGGATTCGACACCTGCGATGGTAGAGGCCAAAATAACAATTCAAACTGGATGCGAATCCAATGCACAACTATTTTGAAATGTGGTAAAAAAAAAATACGTTGGATTAAGAGTAGAGAGCGGAAAATTTGCGTTCTGGGAAGCATAATGTTATGTTTTAACACATGTAGAATTCAATAAACAGAATTTTGTATTTCAATTTCGTAAAATATTTCATATTGTGAGAAAATGTATTATTTGAAATTCTTTTTTTGTCGATTTTGTATGCTTTTAACCTTTTTAATGCGATCCCTTAAAGGAGTGTGTCGGACACTTTTACCTCCATTCTTCCGTACCTTTATATTCAACCAGAATGCGTTCATGATTCCCTCTCCTCACAGGTGGAGCACATTCTCCGCGCATAATAGTCAGTGATCTTAATCACCCGCCATGCCCCTGGTTTCAGCTACGCGAGCCTCTATCTAATGAGTGTAGTCTCTGTTTTGATGTATTGCTCCATTCCCCATTCCAATTATAGCCCCGATTGTACTTCAAGCGAGTTTTTTTTCGGTGTGTAACGCCCGTTTTACTACTACGGCACCACAGGCGATAAAATTATCTCTTTGAATTGCACAATTGTCTGCTTCCTATCCATATCCCTCAAGCGGTTCCTAGCCTTCCTCCATTGACCCTTTCTACTCCCCTGGCCCGCCATCCAAATGGATGTATTGCTCCATTCCCCATTCCAATTATAGCCCCGATTGTACTTCAAGCGATTTTTTAAGTGTTTAAAGCCCGTTTTTACGACTACGGCAATACAGGCGGTAAAATTATCTCTTTGAATTGCACAATTGTCTGCTCCCTATCCATATCCCTCAAGCGGTTCCTAGCCTTCCTCCATTGACCCTTCTACTCCCCTGGGCCGCCATCCAAATGGAGCCAAGTCTTATTATTTCTAGTTTCTTTCTTAATTTGGATGCCCATGTCTTGTTCCCTTCCATCTCCAGCTTCATGATAGCACAATGCCCTAATTAACGTTTTGTTTCCAAGCATAATATGCAGCCAATATTCCACTACTCTGATTTTACACTCTACGATCTCGCTTTAGGTCCAAATTTCTCTCTTATTTCCGCAGTTCGTTGTAGTCTTCCCAGCCCCAAAATTTCTTTTCAGAAAACATGTCCTCACTGAATCTAGGCTCGCAGTTATTTCATAATGTTATTAGCATCGTTCATGCAAATGGAGCTCTCTAAGCGTTAATTCTTGTATTGCTCCGTTATAGTTTTAGTTTCAAAGTAATAAGCGCGGTTGTAAAATGAAACAGTCGTGAATTTCAAATAACGAAGCTGCTTCAAAGAGTATGTTGCTGCCCTTGTCTAGTGAAATAATACCAGCAAAAAATTGTAAAAACCGTTTACTGGCTTCCAACTTAGAAAAATAAAATAGTTCTGTAGAATTGCCAAATTATGCCTCTTTTCCTATTAAAATAAAATTTAGGTTGAAGTATTGATCTTATGATTTTTTCATAGTTTCACCCTGTCGTCGAGGCGAATGCTAGAACGCATTTTTACTTTGCACTAACGTTCCGATCTCCCATTTCATCTCGGGTGGGTGGGCGAGGTGGGTTGCCACGGTGGGATGGTGGCTTGTGCTTTGTAAAGCTGTTTGCCCCTGCGTTTGCTATGGAAGTGAACCTTCTGAGAGACTCGAACTCCTGGGGGAGAGGGGGGGGGCCCTCCACCGGCGTCTTCTATCTGAAAACATGTTACAGACCCCTTCTTTCGAGGGGCTTTCTGTAAGTTCTCGGCATTACCAAGCTTTAAGAGATTTTTTTTTCAACATAGTCACCTTGTAAATCAATACATTTAGTCCAACGACTCTCCAAAGTTGTAATATTCTCAGTAAATAACATTTGTCCTGTCAAAAATAAGCGTCTGTCTCAGCTTCAACTCATCATTTGATCTGAATCTTCAACCACCCAGCCATTTCTTCAGGTTTGGAAACAAAAATAATCGCTGGGAGCCAAATTCGGCAAATATATGGATGTGGAAGCACTTGAAAGCGAAGGTCATGCAGTTTTGCAGCAATTTCAAACATGTAAAGGCGCATTATCGTGATGAAAGGGAACTTTCTTCTTCGCAAGGTGTGAACGTTTAGCCTAAATAGCATCTTTCAGTTAGAACAGTAATGAAGCGTAGTACTCCCCGGTGAGTTCTGGCCTTCTGGAGATAGTCTATGAGCACCACACCATGAGAATCCAGGAAAACCGTAGCCATGCCTTTACCTGCAGATTGATCTGTTTTACTTTCTTTGGACCGATTTTCACCTGTTGCCTCCCACAGTTTGGACTGTTCCTTCTCTATCGTGAAGTGATGAATTCATGTTTTATCTACTGCTATGAAACTTAGGGTAAATACATGGAATTGTTTAGTGAAATGTTCATTCGAATACGTTTTTGGTCCATTGTTGTCAAGCATCCATTGAGCAGAAAGCTTTCTGATGCCAAAACTTTGTGTAAAATGTAGTGGACACGGCTCATCGAGGTCTTTGCAATGTCAGCCAACTAGTATACCTTCAATTGGCTATCATTGAGTATAGCATTGTGAATTTTTGTCACAATCTCATCGATCGTAGCACATTTGGGGCCCCCTGAGAGCTCATCATCTTGAATGGATGTATACGCACGCTTAAATTCAGCAGTCCACATTTTATTCCTCAAGAACGAAGGGGAAGAAGCCTTTAATGTGGAATCTAACCTCTTTTGTATTTCCGTTGCGGTTAAACTCTTCAAAATTATTACTTTATCACAGGTCATATTTAAATTTCATCCATTTTGTAGAAAATGTTACACTATTTTGTTTACATGATGGTCACAAACAAGTGATTATACTTATCCGTCTGAAACTTTACAGTGCCATCTTAAGGATGATACTTAACAATATCATAATAATTTGGCCATCTTCTTATCTCTGAGTCAGGCCGAGGCTTGTCCGCGGACTCTGTGTCCGCGCAGTCACCACCCACGGGACCGCCACGGGTGGCCGTGGTCGTTAAGGCGCGGACTCGTGAGCGGGAGGTCTGGGGTTTGAATCCCGCCAGGACCATTCTCCCTGACTGAGGTTTTTTCTAGGTTTTCCTCAGTCCTCATTAATGGCCAATGCTGGGGCGGTACCCTACACTTAGGCCTGGAATATTTCCTTCCTTAAAAATCCCTTCCCAGTATATCATTTCATCTCATGTATCATCAGTGTCCACCGCCTATGGCGCCTCAGTAGTAAAAGGGCGTTAAACACTATTAAGAAAAACGCCCATGCATCTTGACCACACCCAATGCCTCTCTCACCTTATTCCTTTCAGTGTTGCTCTCACTGGCGGCGTAGGCACAAACGGCCAGCATTGAGCAAGATTGAAATAATGAAGTATATTTCTACGCCCTAAACAATACCAAAGATAAAAACTTTTCATGCAACTTGATTTACTTATGTATTATTTCAGTACCCACAAAGTGTAGGTTTTAAAATTTGGCAAGATATTATATAATTATTAATTAGAAGGTATGAAGTCTTTATTGAATCCACTGCAATAATCGCTCAGGAGTAGCGATGTAAATGGAATAAGCTTCTTAACATCAAGTAGTTTCTTGTGCTCGATCTTCAAGGATTCTGGGTACTTATGCTTAAGAATCTTTAAGAAAATTTCTTGTGGCTAGACAGTTCAACTGAACTGTTTGTTGTCAGTACAATTATGCTTAATGAAAAATCTGGAAGAATTTTCATATGTAAATTTGAAGGCTAAAGCTGTAGAAAAGGCGAAAAGTTCACTACATGTTCCTATTTTGCCTTTTGTTACACATTGTAACTTTCTTTGCCTGTGTTGTAACCTGTCAACATTTTAGGAGTGTAGTGGTCTCAATGTTCCTAAAGTTTTTTAATAATATGGAGGTGTCTATATGAAGGCAAATTAGTCAAAACCAATTGCGCGCAAAATGCTCAACCTTAGTGTCAGTGCTGAGTCTATTTCCTCCTAATGCCTCCTCCAGTGGTCCGAACATGTAATCGCAAGGGGATACATTGAAACTGTAAGGAAAATGTTGTAGGTATGACGTCTTTACTGCGACAATCGACTTTCAAGTCGTCCAACAGTTTGCAGTAATACTCCGCATTCACGGACCTTTGCTCGTGAAGGAAATCGATTAGCAACACTCCTTTGGAGTTTCAAATCACGGCCGCAATAATTTTTCTGGGTGACAGATGAGTTTTGGCCTTCATCGGAGCGTTCTTCTCTCTCCTTCTTCTTCCCATACTCGTTCTCTTTGTTTTCGGGGGTGTAGTGGTGTACCCAACGTCTCATCGCAGGTCACAATGCGGGTCAAAAACTGCTCACCATCTTCCTCAAACCGATGCAAAAGCCACTGACTGATGTACTTTCGAAAAATTTTCTGTTCATTAGTGAAGAGATATGGGACCCATCTTGCCGATACTTTCCGAAATCTAGTTCTTCAGAAAGAATGGTGTGTGCACTTCCATAACTTATGCCCACCTCTGAAGCAATTTCGAGCATACTTAGGCGTCGATTACCTTCCACAATGTCACAATGTTGTTCTGAATGGAACATGAATGTGTGTGGCTTTAATTTTGCGTCACGACCACTGAGGAACTTCTTGTGCCTGTCAAACACTTGAGTTCGTGAAAGCGTACCTTCTCCAAACTGTGCACGAGGTCTGGACAAAATCTCGGTTTCTGTTGGAAAACCAATGGTGATCAGCTGCTCAACGGACGGTGCAACTTCTTGCTCAGACATAGTGCTACTGGTGATGGAACGACCAGTGAGAAAGTAACTTTATACTTTACCAAAGCAGCATAGGCATTGAAAGGTTTATTTCTTAAAAAGGTCCATTTAGCATGTCCTGCACATTTCCATCGCATTGCTGAAATGATCAGAGTAGGTTCCCTAAAGTAGATCAATAAATTTTCAATGGAAAGAAGATTTTTCTGAAATCCCCTAGCAGAATTCATATTCTGAAAGAAATTCCGTTACCCCTGAGATAAGTGCCTACTTATCAGAAAGGGACCGTAGTTCAAAGCTGCAGAGTGCACGTTATTAAGCCATCAAGAATGTAATGAACTCTCTTGAAACTGCTCCCTCCATTGACGTTGTGAAATTCTTGTTGAGTGACCTGTGTGTGAAAAATAACCTTTGTTACACTCAAACTTTTCTTATATACCAAAAAACAATTAAAAATGCAAAACAGCACTTGACTACTGACACTGTGAAAGACGCAGTTCTTGAATTTAACTTTTTCATGGTAAATCAACTGGACAAATTGGACAACATGTTTTCAAAAAATCCAGTCTTTGAGGAAGCTTGTAAAATTTGAGTCAAAATTAAGTGGCACATCAAGTGCAACTGCTGTCAATATGATGAATTTTCCTTCAGCCAGTATAAATCGTTTTTACAAAATACTAAGGGGAGACTGCACGTTTGAACATTTAAAATACAATCTGTGGCATAAGAACTAAAAACAATTGGTAATTCATACTAACGAAAATATGTGCATAAGAAATAAGATATATCTGTTCTGGCGGAATTTTTGTGTATGTTAATGAGCTCGTATAATGGATTAGTGTTAACGACATAATGGGAAAGTTATGGTCTTTATAAGCCTGCGTTCTAGAGATAATTGGCCGTCCTAAATAATGCAGATTGTGAATTCATTTATAGCTTAACCCATCCCATGGAACAACAATTTTCTTACACTGCACAAAATATTTTTTCTTATCAATGAATTATAACGTTGTAATGACGCAAACATATCTTAAAGTTTTCTGTGAAGATTCCGAGCTTCAACTGCTATCTATGCTGAACACAAATGAAATGAAAATAAATCAGTGTTAGAAACCTTGAAAACGTCGACAAGAGATTTGATTGTTGAGTGAATATTTAAACTATGCACATTACATTTAAAATTATTAAATTCAATCGTTAATAAGATTCGCTAAATATTAATATTTATTATTGTTCCGTGAACAATCGAATCAGAACTTATATCAAATTAGTGCACATTACTGCACATTGTTTCTTTGTAAAATTCATATAACACTTACTAAATTATTAAATAATTATTTTAACATTATATTTTAAATTTATTCCTTCTGCCGACCTAGAAAATTGGCCGCTACACTTAACAAAACTATATTTGAAATGTTTAATATGTGTTTCCCATTCTCAGATTCTAAAGTGTTTAATTGATGTGTGTTGTGTATGCATTACTCAATAATTTAAAAAATAATAGTTACTCGATATATATTACATTTATACAGTTTTTGTAATCTTTTTCAAATATCGCTTATTGAGAAACATTTTATCTCATTATTTGAATTCTGTGCTCTAAACTTCTAAACGTATTATGAGCATTAAACTGTTTATTAACGCTTTGCGCAGAACCGTCCTCATTTCATTGCTTTGTTTCCATAAGAAATGTACTGGAAATAACATAAATAGGTTGTGAGTTGCCGCGCAGAATATTAAAAATGTGTGTGCTTGCAGCGATAAGGTTCGTAGCACCATAATAACCACTAATATACGTCAGAGACATTAAGTCTTCTCAATTTATCTGCTCTTTCTCTCTTCTTCGCATTACTCCAGAAGACATAAGTCTGATAGCCTTCCCCACTTCGAAGTAACTGAGAGCTCAGTTTAGTTGTTATATGATTTATGGGGCAACGGAAGTTGGCTCTCATTTCCGGGGTCGGGGTAGGTATCGACCTCAACAAACCGCCAGGGTGTGACGCCATGAATAATGCACAAACCTCACTTCTCGCAATAAAACTGCCCTCCCTTTTGTTGAAAAGTTTACAGCGGAACATCATAAATAGCCGCGGTGTGGAATTTCATTACCACGAGATGGGGACACTGCTGAGCTTCATTAAAGTTGTTACCCCTGCAACAACAATACAAGCATTTGCTTTGCTTTGCAGTTTTGTGAATATGTCGAGGCTGCTAAACATCGGTTGTTAGTGTTGTTTTATTTAATATTACTCCAACCTAACAGGTTTATTGCTCTATAAATGTTAACAATGCGGCTTATTCAAGATCCATCAGAAATGACTTAGCTTTGTATGTACGTGAAACACTCTAGATTTACTCCTCTCAGACGCTATAAACAAGAGCTGTCGTATTTCTTGTAAATATTTTCCCCCTTTTCCCCTTTTCAAATGATAATATAGTAGTGATAGTGGTGGTAGTAGTAATATTTATTTACAATATATATTTGTTACGAATCTAACTTATTCACGTTCTAGGACCATACGTGCTTTCCCAATACGCTAGGAAATACATGAAACTGTAACTAACAACTTTTAAATATATAAATAAAATAAATAGAAAACAAAGCAGTACAAAAGTAAATAACTTACACTCCCTCACATATATGTACAAATAATTCCAAAAAATATTGTGACTCATGTTCTCCTACCCTCTCTTCCGTTTGTCTGTCTCTTCCGATCTGCTGTCTCACTTTTTTAAAAATTTGCCTACTCCCTCCTCCTCCTTCCTTTCTGCCAGCAAAGCCCAGCAATGCCTCTGCCCCACCTCCTTAAAAAACGAGGCCGGTAGATATCTCTTTCTCCTTTCTTCCGTTTCCTTAACGCATAAAGTACTCTTATTGGTTTGCAATCTTATGAAAGAAAAGAAATGCTTATCCATTAAAGAAAATAAACATTAAATATTCTAGAGAGACGCCAATGACATTTCTTCTTTCTTTCTACTTAATTTGTATGAAATCTTTGTAAATTTGGATAGAGGAACTGAATAATATACACATATTATCTATTTTATCTACCTTTCGAATTATGCTTATTTTAAGTTATAAAAACGCCATGCTCCCCCTCTGAGGAAGCCATTATGTGCTTGAACACATGCTTGTAAAACCTCATCATTGATTATTTAAACCCTCAAATGTTCCAATTATCACTTCATCTGCTAACTTCCTTGTTCAAGGTATTGGTTCCAGTGTCGTCAATATATCTGGAAAGACGGTGGCCGTCAATATTTCTTTCAGTAGAAATGAAACATACTGAGGTGAGAAGTTTAAACCATTAGCATTCCACGACCTATTCAATTGTTTTGGAAACCCTGAAATGAAACTTTTCTGGCAGCGACAGAAAAATGTGGTCGTGCCGCGCCATGCATGCAGCACATACGGTGAACAATATTAAGTAATTGTTGGCTACAATTAAATGTGTACCAAATAAAATAAGAACCAACCAATCAATTATGAGCACTCAAAAGATTATATGATGCTCAATGAATTTAAACTGGAATACAATGTATCTAAAACATGCCAGCCTTCAGTATGAGCGGATTGGGCAAAGATTGCTCGCGAAGTTCCAGAAAGGCAGCTAAACTCTCAAAGATGAGCACGTCAGGAAGATCAACAACAAGGGTAACAATGTCTCTCAATGGCTCTCTTCGCGATTATTGAGGCGAACAATGGCCAAACTTAATGAGGACGAACCACAACAATTCAACGTCAGTGCAGAGATCATACGGCTGCATCTTCATCAGGTAGGAAAAAGATATAAAATCGGTCGATGGGTTCCACGTGAATTCACGATGCCTCAGGAGGCAGCTGTTTTGCATTGTTGTCACGTCAGCAAATGGATGCCTTTCTTGATAGGTTGCTGACATGCGATGAAGTGGATCCTTTACATCTCAAGACGTCATCATCTCTAGTTGGCTGCTCATGAATATATACCCTAACAACCGAAACTGCCACTGTACAAAAAGAAGATAATGATCTGTGTTAGGTAATTTGAACATCATGAACTGCTGCAAGCCGCCCAGTAATCAATGTCATTGTATACTCAAACCAGCTGAAACATGTCTATGAAAAGCATGAGAAATATTAAACTACTATACCGCTCCCCACATTATAATTAATGCAATTAAATCGCTACATAATAATACCGGATAATACTAAAAGAAGTATTCTCCTTTTGAAATTATTCGTGGTGTTAGACAGCGATATGGTTTGTTCCAATTATTATTTGATATATGTAGCTAATAAAGTTATTCAGAAATGGCAATCCCAAAAGTATTAGATTCAAATAAGTCAAGTCCCCTACTATTTGCTGGTGACCAAGTATTGCTGGCCGAATCTGAGGATGATTTGCAAGATAATGTATCAAAATTAAATAAAGTTTTAAAACCTTTCAGTATGAAACTCTCTAATAGTAAAAGTAAGGCTTCCTATGGAAGGAAAGTATATAGAAGAGGTGTATCATAATAAAGGATTACGTAATAAAACAAGGGAATAATTTTAAATATCTGGGATGTGACCTAAGAAACTATAATTTGAACCAAAATCTATACAACTGTAATAAAATATAACTCAATAAATGGATGCATCAATGGATACTTAAAGAAATTGAACGAGGAAGGTAGTCAAACTCAGAGTACACAATATTGTATTGAAACCAATGCTACTCCTATAATAGTGAAACTTGGGTAATGAGGAAAAAAGATAAAAATTAAATGAAAAACTTAGAAATGAGGTTTATAAGAGTAAATTGAGAAATACAGACATAAGAATGGAACTGTATGGTACAAGAGATAACTCGTTACCAAAAGAACTGCCAAGAGCATACCAATCGGATGTCCCCTGACAGACTACAGAGCAAGTTTGCCTTTATAAACCAAATGTAAGACGGAATATAGGGCGGCCGAGAACTAGGATGAAAGATCAATTTTAAGAACAAAAATCTTTGGCGTGGAACGGAATAAACCCAATCTTTGGAAAAGAAAAAGAAGAAATGCTCAAAACTAGAAGCCTGCACTCATGAATCGCAAAGAAGTTATTGTTTTTCATGATAATGCAAATCCACGTGCAGCTAAGATGACTCGTGAACCCTTCTAGGTTGGGAGAGACTAGTGCACTCACCATATTCTCCAGACACTGCGCCATCAGATTATCATACTTTCTTTTCGTTGAATAATAACCTCAGAAAACATCAATTCCGAATCTTTGCCGATCTAGATCCCGCCCTAAGGAGTCCTGTCACGTTGACAGAAAGCTTTCTATAGCGATGGTAAAAAGATAAGAGGTGGTCTATTGTGTCCCTTATAACTATATTTAATACTAAATATACTCTTTTGTTGAGAACATGTTTCTTGTTCAACAATTCTAATGCTGTGCAGTTTGTCACAATCTGAAACACTCTTTCAAATAAATACATTTCCATAAATGAGCATGTTTTTTTCTGGCAAGTCGTATGGGTATTTTAGAGCATACAAACGCCCCACTTCATACCCATTAAATTTGACAAGTGTTTATAAATATGGTATACGTCTGTCGTTTATTGATTAGAGTATTCCATAATTACAAAAGCTGGACTAAAGCTATAATTTAGATTCCAATAAAAATCACCAGGATCTACAATGAACATTTCAAAGAATTTCTAAAAGATGGTCGATAACCCAGTCAGGACTATGATCATTACAGATAAAGTTGTATGAAACATAAAAATTAAAGTAACTCAACAAGTAAATTAAGTAGACCGTATATTTGTATAAGTTTTATTATTTTATGCTTCTGTATTCAACTTTCAAATGTTTTCCATCAATAAACTAATATCGTGCATTTCTATTCCATTTAGAAAAAAGTTAGAGAGTTTTAAACCATCGCATCTTGAAACACAAATTTTGTTATGCATATTAAATGCCTTTTGTTCATTATAACACATGAACAGGCCAACAGCATACTGTTAAACATAGTTTTATAACCATTCTTGAAAAGTGCAACATGCGTTCATGTTAAAACAGTATGTAATATCAATTAATAGTGTAATAGTGCAGCAAATCTATCGCTACTATGATTGCTTAATTTAAAAACATAATTATTACAAGTAATACCACAAAGGGTCTGAAGTGAGTGAATTTATCTGGAAAGCTCATACCTTCAAATTACTTCCAATTTTTTTCTGCAGTAGATTTGCCACCATTACAATGACTTGCCCGCCTATTTAGTAACACACAATCCTCTATCAATTTATATTTACGAAAAGGGTCCACCGATTTCTAGGATTTGCCTGAGGTTAGCGTTGAAGTTTGTGTGTGTGTGTGAATTAATTGCGAATTCCATTTAGCTAACGCCTGGTAAAAAGGGAAAACTCAGTTTTGTAATAAGGAACAATATATTGCAGTCAGAAAGTTAAGGCGGACAACGGATAGATTAAGTTACGTTTAACAAGAAAATAATAATCATGCAACATTTACACTGTCGGTGCGGTAGAGCAGTTGGAGCTGTAGTCCCGTCCCGATAATGTGAGCTCTCCCGATCGCGACTGAGGAGTTCGGGTCTCTCCGTTGTCGCTCGGGACTGAAGCTTTAGGAGCTCCCAGATGCACTCTTACTTTAAGGGCAAGTTTTGGACACATCCCATGTATCATGCGACATGCATTATTTTGAAATTAAACTGTTAAGTTTAAATCGTCTGTTTACAGTTCATAATTATATATCGTGTTAAGCAAATTGTAGAATTTATTCCTCTTATATTAATTCGATTTCAATAAACAAGCAGGAGACCAAAATTAGTGTAGAATTGCACACTGCAATGTGAGAGCTTGCATAGCTTTGAGGTTAGTGTAATCTTGTTAACTAATGAAGTTGTGTTTATATTTCATTTTCTGCTACATTATTTTTTCTTTACAATTAGTGTATTAATTGTTTGTAACTGAGATGAGGTAATGCATTCAATTCATATTGTTTTTAAATGTTTATAATGCTACTTTAATTTTTCGAGAGCCCTGTATTGCAGAAAATCTAAAAGAAAATCGCCCATTGGTATGCAAGAGTGGACGAAAGGTGCAAAACTTACATGAAATTGTAATGAAGTCTACAGGAAAAAAAGCTACTAACCCACACGCGCAACCCCCAAAAAACGATTTTATTTACAGCAGATTTCGTAGCACCAATGAAAAATGGCGTTTGAGCGGTGTCACTGTCGTTGCCAACAGCAAGAAATGCACCAAAATTGAAATAGTGCGAAATGACTGGCTGTGTCGGATATCTTTCCAATGTAGATTTAAGGCAGTTTTGTTATAGCAAAATTAGCAAACACCTAAACTAACTTAACGTAAGCGTATACCTCTTATTATGGAGATCATCGTAAAAAATAAATAAATAAAAAGTAATTCTAACCTATAGGATCAAATTTTGATCTTGCAGCACGCGTGACACCAACAACAATCTCAAAACCCCTAAGTTAGGTTTAGGTTAACAACTTTCATTCGTAGGTCTCGTTTTGAATAGGTTGGTGCAAAGGAATGCCCTGGTTCCGTTCTCCCTATAGTAATATTATGTAATATTTGGCGACTCTGAAAAATAGTGGATGAAGTAACAAATTGATATGCAGAGTCGCCTTGGTGGGAAATAATGGAATACGTAGACGCAGTAACGATTTTACACAAAATGTACGAATTTAAATTGACAGTGGATAAATAAACTTTTTAAGGTATGTACAAGCTGTAGAAAATTTACTGAGAAGTATACGATGAATGCAGTAAGAGTTAAGAATAAAACATAGCGTGAACTTAACGAAAATTGGAAGAAAAAAAAACATGGGGAGATTAAAGAGGTAGTATTATTTATTTACACTAGTACCACTAAAAGAAGTAAATACTTATTTTAAACACAATAGAGAATTGCTTAATTCTCTGTATAAACATGTCTTTGATATTGTACATTTTAAACACTGTGACAACTAAATATACAGAGGGTGCCAAAAATGTATGCACACTTCAAGCAAAGGAAAAACTGTTAACATTACAAAACTGAATTCACACAAACAGAAAATGATGAGCACTAATCATTTTAGACCTTTACAGTTACAACAGTTACTCAAAATGCTCACCATCGGCGCCGATACGCTTCTGAGTACGTTGAACTACTGATTGAGCAACGTTTGCGAAAGTGTCCTCAGCGATTGCAGCACACGCCGTTTCAATTTCTTCCCGAAGTGCTGCCAGTGTAGCTGTTTTCTATGGTATGTAACATCCTTAAGAGTTCCCCATAGGCCAGTGGAGTTAGATCCGGAGAACCCGGTGAAAACTCAATCGGACCTCTTCGTTCTATCCAGTGCCTTGGATCCAATGTGCGGGGCTTATTGCTGTGTGAGGTCTCTCCCAGATCTGCCCTTGTGAACATCGCATACGGTTCCGTGTGTCTCAAATTTGTCTCGAATGCGTGCAGTTGTTACTCGCGTTGGCGGTTCTGTTCTGTACACACGTCTCCATTGCCTTTGAACTTCAACATTCTTGGTTTTCCAATACCACTTCAAAATTGCTTTCCGCTGTTCAAACGATAAATTTGGCTCCATTTTATTGTAGCAACGCTAGCATAACGTAATATCAATCACATCTGTTTACAGAACATCGTACTACATAATACTGCCTTCATATGTTCGTTGTTGATTTACCTGTCACGTAGCAACGCAATCTTAATGTATGTGAGTCACATCTGTTTACAGAACATCATACTGCATAATACTGTTGTTTTTCAGTCCAATTTTGAAATATATTAAATAGATATCTATTGTAAAAAAGTGTATACATTTTTGGCGCCCTTGCTTTATGCAAATAAGAGCTTATTCATAATTGCCTCTGCATATACATATATGCAAAATTGTGGTTTCTATAAAACAATACAAGAAAACTTTGTAATTAAACAAAAGTGTTATAAGTTCTTATCGTATACCTGTATAAAGCATATGAAAGGTGTAGTAAAATGATATATAAGATTAATAAAATTTAATTAAAATGTTAATAAATATCTATTTTAATGCATGAGAATCAAAACATCTAATAATTAAAGTGAATGAATTTGAGTATTGAGTCTGAACATAGTACCTCCATCAATATTATCGATGAAACTTTGTGCGCATATCTTGCTTTCCAAAGTATGTAAACCCTTTGACAAATAAAATGAGTCATTGCCAGATTCTACGTGTCGATCAGTGAATTTGGGTGACGCTCGTAAACGCTGTATTCAAAAGTGCATGCAGCGAGTGCACACTGCAGCGGGCGCTTTGCCTGTAAACATAATGATCACAATCATAATCCCCTGGAAAGACGCTGTTAGAGCAGAGTAGTGGTGGTCGAGCGGTTTAGAATGCATTGTTCTTCTGCGCAAGCTTCTTGGTTCAAATCCCACGCAATTTTACTGTTTGTCTTATATGCAGAATATTATGTTGCCTTAATATCATATTATTGTTCAAGGTATCAGTTGAGTTTTATGGCATACCTATGGCTACACCAAAACGTAAACACAAACTAACATATTCTGCGCAAATAACTAAATAATTACATGAACAGAAAATTTTACCTTATAAAGTTAAAACACATGGAAATAAACACAAATTAATATCGTGTATGAATTCTCAGCATGTATCTGTGCACAATCTTCTGGGCAGAGATGATGTCAGATTTCTACAGTAATGTGGACATGGCTACAACATCTCAAGCTTCTTGAATTTGTACCCGTAAGTCATCTTTTGTCTTTCTTGCATATGCAGCATATTGCATTTAGATAGAACAAATATTGAAGGGAACATAATATTCATTATTACATATATGAACGCTTGCTGTGTATGGGAAACAATATTATGAAACTAATTTGTCATAATATGTTACAAATGTTTATTAAAATAAAAGGCACTGCATGCCGGAAGGCGAAACTCGCTTTTAACCACGGCATCACTGCACACTCTGCCACAGAGCTAACAGAACACACATACTACACAGTGTATGCCTTATAACACAACTATAGTGTGATACTGCCCTTGGTACCCCATCAATGAAAATGGAACAATAAGAATATATGTATTATTTCATTTCAGTTAGATGTAAGTATAGGGTTCTTGTAGGTGTGGAAATGGCTCGAAAACCAGGAATTTTCGCTCGGGTGGCAGAGGTATCGTTTTGGCAGACAATGGAGTAAACCCTTTCTTTCTATTCTGTAGAAAGGAATGCTCTCCCCCCCCCCCACTTTTCAGGTGGCAGCTAGCGGAGGTATTGCTGTGATACCTGCAGCTCCGTTACTGGATATTGACCTGTAACGGACCTGGCTGCTGAAATCGAACTGAAGACGAATTACGAGCAGAAACTGTCAGAAAATTGGATAGCGAATAGTAGCAATACCCCGTGATATCACCGATAGCCTATAAGGATGCCTAAATTCATAGTGGCGCGAAAATATAGCTTCCCCTTATCACGTGGTCAAGCGAGACTATATAGAGTATTTAAGGACTGGCCGCGCACATGAGAATTAGTCCTGAGCATTCCACTTGGAAATCAGTCTTCGGCCCTTGATAGGCAATCTTCAGCGTTTCTTCGAGGTAGTCAGAGCAAGAGCGGCCAAAGTACATCGGTTTCCACATCATTACACCGAGACCCGAGACCTTCACTCCAGAACATTCTTTGTACATAAAACTATTTGTCAAGCATTATAGTTCCGCGCGTCTGCCAACTGTCTCATTATTGCGTCCAACGAGAAACACCGAGGTACGCACTTGGTTCAATAAACGACGCCAACTGACAGATAACAGGGTTTCTTTCTCATCAAACACATTCTTATCACTCAACCCGGCACTGTCAAGTCCCAAAAACGAGTAAGATCCCTGTAGATCGACAAGAAGAGTCATTTGGTGAGGAGCAATTAAGGCTCCCGCCCCCCAAAACACCCTCAAGTTACATAGCCTTGCTGGAAACCTTGTGAACCGTAGCTGTAACCAGTAAAACTAGATGAATTTTGCGTTCAAGAGATCTGTGTGTGTCAAAGGGTGTACTCCATATCATTACCGGTATAAAATATTTCATAAATCTGTTAATAATTAATGTTTGAGTTTCCTTATGATATAAATGCTTTAACTTGAATCATTACTTCGTTTAAATTAATGTTTTTAACAACAGCAGCTAAGAGTTAAACACATCTTTAAAGTTTAGATAATAGCATCCTATATATATCTGCAGCTCACATCTGAGCCTTTAACATTATCATTTTATTGATGCTAGAGTAGGATAGAACAACATTCACAGCTGCATACAAAAGCAAATAAAAAAAGCGAACAGGGACACATTTGCCATTGTTAGAGCGGTATCAGTTTACTGACTGGCGTCATTATTGAAATATAGGAAAATAAAATTAAATACTTCCTCTTGCGGTGTCGAAACAATAGCAATATTTGTAATTAGTGGGCGAGCCGTGGTTTCCTGTGGGCAGGCATGCGTAACTGTTACTCATAGTTTGTTGATGGTTGGTTTACCAAACAGTTCAACGAGAGACTCCACAATAGCAGTCATAAAGTTGCATACAGCCCATTCCTTGCTTGATGCGATTCTGAACACCGTTATCAGTAAATCTGTAGCCTGCAGAATAATCCTGTTTGTTAATCCTGTCTGTGATGTAGACCCGGAAACATCAAACCTCTTCAAAACATTTGACATTTGCTTAAGATTTATATTTTTTATATCGTCCATATAAAAGTATAGAGTAATTTTTGAGACAGACATTATTACATTGCTTTGCAAAACTTGAATGTTCACATTTTGTACTTTCATTAAAATTCATTCTCACTTCTTGCTTTGGTGTCAACTGTTTGTGATATAAAATCGGCGATTTGACTGACAAGACTGCACCACATACAGGATGTTTAAAAAATTGGTCTGCACAACTTCGGGAATGAATTTTTCATAGGTTGACAATAAAAACAGTTTTATCGACAAGGATCTGGAAATGCTTGATTTTCCAATAGTTGTTATATATTCACGACACTAAACTTTTCCCGTTATCTTAAAGCAAAACTTAAAATTATTCACCTAATTATTGTCTGACAGTTGCCATTGTTCGATTCACATCATCCACGAAGACGAGGGCATTAATAATTTTTATGGCCCCTTAAGCGGCTTCTCTAGAAGATTGCTGATTTGCATCACTCAAAAAGCTTCATGTTTAATTTCCTAAATTTTGTTTCGTCAGTGACCACTGTCATTTGTTAACTAAGCAACATCATTTTAATTTTGTTTCTTGCCATTACACTCATAAAAAATGCAGTAAAGTACACATGATTGGAAAATATAACAATAATCCCCATTCTCCTGTTTACGTGTAGCAGGATGAGTGCCTTTCAGAACAAGGTCATGTCTGCAGGATGCATAAAACTCGAAAGAATGTGTTTGTCCTTCTACATACAAACGGATGTATTTCTGTAAGTGAAAGTTAGAAACTCTTGTGTGCTGTAGAACGTCTTATGACCTGAACAGCTAAATCTTGTTGCTTGCACTTTAAAACAAGAAGAGAAACAAACAAGAGTATTTTTCTTACTTTGGCAGCAGAATTTGGTTGAACGTTTTATAGTAGATCTTGTTTAACTCTGTTACATTGTTTTGCTGCAGAACTTTACTGTGGGAGCACTTCAATTGTTTTCTATTACAGCCACTTTTTACGAGCCACACAAAGTTTTTAATGCTCGCATAGACTGTCAGATGTTACTTTCGTTTTAAAAGTTTCCGATGCCTCTTTTGTTCAGTAAACGGATACATCGATAAGGGAGCGGAGTACTTCAAGGCACTTGGAAGACAGTAAAACTGAATTAACAGAACGAGAAAGAAAAGAAGAATGGCTATGATATGTGGTACCCCTGCCAATCCATAAACTTTATAAACAAACGTGGAAACGCAGTAATAAGCTTTAGAATAGCAAAACCAAATAGCAATTAGCTATTTATGAGGAGCATTCAAATACAAATACTGCACTTTTTCCTCTCTCTCTCTCGATCAGTTTATCTTCGACAAACACAATATTTTATGTTTAGTATCTCTGAATTTTCGCTTACCATCTTGCCACTTTGTCTAGCAAATGCTTTGTTCCTGCCCTGCACTCCAAAATGTCAATTAACTAGCTTTTCATCAGTTTGGATCATATGAAATGAGGCAAAATAGAATAAATTGATAAGAAAAATATTAAATACAGATCTATGATAAGGGCACGTGCAAAAATGGAGCTCATTCTTTCAGAAATCGTGCTGTGAATTGCTGATATTATTTGTAATGTTAATTTCAGTCTCTTAGTGTTTTTTGTGAAAGAATTTGCAGCTATTAAATTCCTGCCTCAACCCCCTACCACCCGCCTTAGCACTACATTACTTATAGGATCATAGGCTCCTACCACTAATGACAATTGCACCCCCGCCAATGCGGATTTAAGAATGGGCAACATAACTGGGATTCTAGCTGGGGAAAAATGGAATTCGTAATTAATCAATACACATCCGCTAACACAAACCTTAACCTAACTTTTAGTCAAATCCTAGAAACCGGTAGATCAGTGGTTTGCTGCGGCTCGCTACGGCCTGACGCTCTACGCTTGCTTCCTTTTTGTTATTATTAATTGATAGAGTAATATGTGGTACTAAGTTAGTAGGTTAATCGTTATAATGGTGGCAAATTTTAATTAACTATAGCAGAACCCATGTATGTCATTAGCGGCAGAAATCAAAGCTGGACTTAGATGCATTGGCGCAAAGGAGTAACGTGTATGAAAACGACGGGTACGGGTAGGAAACTGTGCACTTTTGATTAAAAAAAAAATGTAGTACCTTGTTCTGAAGTGTTGAAAATATTCGAAAGTGTGATTTAGTTATGTAAAATATTTACCTCTAATATATGGGAAAGCGCGGTAAATGTGTTTTAAATCCCGCGCTGATCTTATTGCAAATGAGCCCTAGTATCTAACATATTTAATTGTTGTTTATCGAAACCCTATAGAATCACTTTTGTTTAAAGCATGATAGAAAGCACAACTACTACACTTAACAAAATACTTGCATACGAAAAATTAAATCGGCACACGTACTTGAAAACTACTAATTCCCCTTATCCTAGTAACTGTTGCAACACCAATTATGTAATGCCTCTGATGATAATTTGTTTTTGTTACCTTATTGGTCAGCGATATGACGAAATTCTCGTCAGCTTGAGTTTCCGGCATAAACACGGTCCAAGTGTCAATCACCAAATAATTTCTCCCCTAGTTTAGGCCATGTCTTTAGATGAAAGAAACGAACGATCTGCCAATCTAATCAAGTCAGAGATGCAGTCAATGTTAATTTTGAAGTATTATGTCCTGAAATTATCCAGTATCTTAAGGAAAAATACTAATATAATTTCTGTAGCAATAAATGCAAGTTTAACAGAAAGTAAAAGTCGTCAATTAGGTTGGTTTGTTACAGGAGGCACATTAACCTAACACAAGGACTGGTGGTTTGTGCCAATTCCCCCAAAGAGACATCTCTAAGATGAAGGGATGAGATGAGGGAGACAAAGGCGACTAGGATTCACGGATGGTGAGAATAGTCGTAAACAGGGTCGGAGCCCTCTCCAAGTGTGCCACTTTCATACCAGATGCCGGCAAACCACCGTCATACCGCCTAGCACTTTTGATCCTTTAACGGAACTAACGCAATGAAATGGTATAAAATGAGAGAATGATTAATTCAGAGAAAGGAAAGGTCATTTGCGAACATTCCCCTAAGCCACCAGGAGGAATCATGACAAAAATGACGGTCAGGATGGCCAGTCCCAAGAACCTAATTTGAACAGTGGCCAGGAATCGGCTAATGGAAATTTGGCATCCATAACACCATCTCTTATAGTTTCATATACTTCCATTAGGGTTAGTATACAGTAACCTTTCAAATTTGTTTTCTCTGTCCTATTTGTAATATTTCAAACGTACTTCGCTTATAAAATGCGAGACAAAATAACTTCGCCCTATCCCACTGAGTCCCGAGTGTCTGATGTTATCGCTTTCCTCTATACAGTTACACACTGTCACGAAATATGTGGAAGTTTTCCAGCGTGTCACTGTTACTTTCATACATCAAAGAGTGAGCAGAAACTGTGGATATTTCCTGTTTCTCATATTATTATAAATATCTGAAGATGCTTTAATTAAAATAATGAATAAATAATTTGCTCTCTGTTTTGCACCATCCCTTTTAGCACTAAACAACTACTGAAATAAATTCAAGAGACGAGACGTTGTTTCCTGAAGAAATTATATCAACGTAGCATAAAAATCAGCTATATTATTGTAATTTAAATTCCAGGATAAAAGGCTATCAAAACTTTTCTCGTATTATATATGGTAATTAACGCCAAACGCATACAGTGGCCTATAATGCCACAAAGACTTGTTATATTGATCTCTTAACCATAAACCGAATTTTAATAACACAAAGATGGAAACTATGCTTGCCTCTCCTAACAGCAAACTGCGACCGGCGGTCTACTTGCAGTCATCGGTGCGGAAACTGTCAGTTATTATGTTTGATAAATGGTGTAACCTTGGCTCAGAGCTCACCTGTGGATCTAGTCCAAAAATTACTCGGTCGTAGGAGTATATTTATTATGGTGGAACCAACACAATATAAAACAACTTCAACATAGCGCATGGGTCCGTACATGCTTTTATGATGTTTGTTTTAGCACAGGATATTACATTAGCCATTCTCAATAAGATATAAAATAGAGTAAAATAAATTCCAGAAGAATAATTATCAATATATATATATATATATATATATATATATATATATATATATATATATGCATTGATAATTATTCTGTTGGCATATATATATATATAGATAATTGTTCTTCTGACACACACACACACACACACACACACACATATATATATATATATATATATATATATATATATATATATATATATAAAGAAAGCGCATTATGGATGACATACAGCTATATTCAATTTGTTTCCACCCAACCCCCTACCCGTAATAAGTCTTTTCAGACCTGAGCTATCTCACTTTCATCAGAAATTTACTTAATCCCTCCTCCCCTTCCCTGCCAGCAAAACCCAGCATGATCATCTTGCTCAGTTCGATCCTGTAAAGGAGTTCGGTAAATATTTTTCCCTCCATTCTTCCGCACCTTTACATCCAGCCAGAATGTGTCCTAATTACTGCTCCTCACAGATGGTACAAAATCTCCGCTCATATTCGTCACTGATTTTAATCATCTATCATTCCCCTAGTCTGAGCCTGTCTAGTGATTTTAGTCCCTATTTTGATGTATTGCTCCATGCCCCATTCCGATTTTAGCCCCGATTGTATTTCCAACGAAATCATCTCTCTGTATTGCGCAATTGTATGTTGCCTATCCATATCCCTCAAACGATTCCTAACCTTCCTCCACGCGTTTTTTTTTTTTTCTATTCCCCTGGCCTGCCATTCAAATGAAGCTCATCCTTATTGTTTCTAGTCATTTTCTTAATTTGGATGCCCACGTCTTGTTCCCTCCCATGCACAACTGTTTATAATAGCACAATGCTGTGATTAAAGTTTGGTTTCCATGGATAATTTGCAACCAGTACTTTACTACTCTGATTATTCTATGGTCCCGAATTCTCTCTTAAATCCGCATTTCGTTGTGCCCCTCCCCAGCTCCAAAATTCCTTTCAGAAAACATGTCCTCACGATTCGTAGTTTGTTCCCATCCCCAAAAGTTCTGTCTCATGTGTCATTGTAAATCTTACCAGTGCCCCAGAAAAAAATGCCCATAATGAAATAGCTTATGTTTCATCACAGATAGCAGCCAAATTATTTCATTATTTATTATAAATGTTTAATAGCCCGTAAAACGTTAGTTAATCTTTTATATGTAGTAACGTATGCACAAATTTTTGTAATGTTCCATTCAGAATTGAAATATTTTGAAACCGCAACATAGGCTTGCCTTAATGAATCAGTAATCACGCATTTGCTGCTCTCAGATGATGTGAGTATTATATAAGTGGCCTTGTAAATAAAGAATGAAATTTTAGAAGTATTAAATTGAGAATGTCGGTTTTTCTGGTCCATACAGCTTCAATAAAAAGCCATGTGATATTGATGATGATAGCAACAATGACATCAAAGTTCGCCACATGCATACCACACAAATTTAATCCAAAACCAGGCACTGTTTCGCTCTGAAACCTCGCCAACCAACATACGCGTGTATTACTTTTTTTTCTCTCCCTCTCTTTCCCTATCCGCTATGTTCCCCATTTAAATCACGTGATATTCGCTTCCGATTCTATCTTCCATCTGTCACACGCCATCCTGTTAGCGCAGAAATCTCCTATAATTGATACACATTCATCCATTCTCTCGGACATCGGCACCTGTGTGGATCGGCTGTTCCCACTCAGCAATGGATTTTCTGCAGAAATGGAAATGCGGGGTGCATCACAGTCTTTCCACATGATATTTCAATAACGGTAGCGCCGTGTGTAGCTTCAAAAATGCTATTTTTTGACGTTTTAAAAGCTCATATAGGGCCTAGAGCTCGATAAAAAAAAAAAAACTACATGATGTCCAACTTTCATACATTCTACTAATTTTTAAGTACTAAAGGAAATTGAAACTATATTTCCTCTGGAGTGGTTTTGTTCAGAGTTTATTGGCTATTGACAAATGGCTATAAACACTGACTAAAATACGTTCGTAAATAAACAGTCATCTAAATGCAAAATAATTAGAAAAACAAATTGGCCCCCTATACTTCATTGTTATTAGACACAGGCAGTAGTTATATACACCAAGTAGGTAAGGAGGTAGGTGGGTAGCAGTTACAGTGACTACAATATAATCCAAAACAATTTCAACAGCGCACGGGACCGACGGAGCATTGCATAATGTACTAGATCTGTTTGATTTAGCACACGATATTACACTAGATATTCATAATAAAATATAAAATATGTATTCAATAGTATATATAAATAAATAAAAATAAAATGAAAATACCACAAAAATATTTTTATTAAAAATACTTGTAAAAATATAACGAACCTCATTAAGGATGACACACGGCTGAATTCAGTCACTTTGTTTCCCCAACCCCCTCCCCGGTTATCAGCCGTTTCAGACCTGAGCTGCCTCACTTCCCTGTAAAGAAGTGCGGTAAATACTTTCCCTACATTCTTCCGTACCTTTAAATTCAGCCAGAATATGTGTCCATGATTCCCCCTCCTCACATATGGGACAAATTCTCCGCTCATATTTATCTTTCATCTTAATCATCCACCATTATTCTAATCTGAGCTACGAGAGCCCTTGTCTAGTAAGTTAATGAATTGCTCCATCCATTATTCCGATTTTAGTCCCGATTGTACTCGTAGTTACAGCAAAATCATCTCTCTGCATTGCGCAATTGTCCATGCTATCCATATCCCTCAAGCGGTTCCTAACCCCCTCCATTCGCTCTTTCCATTCCCCTGCCCTGCCATATACATGGAGTCCAGTCTTATGGTTTCTAATCTCTTTCTTAACAACTTCTAGGCAATCCAAAACGGTGTTTACTACAATGATATTAGAATTAATTCACTTCAAGCATCTGTATAGAAACTGCGTGCTAATAAAAATAATTTCAGGCATTAAAAATATATCTCACATTTTTATGCAGGCGCGAATGTCATACACTCAAAAATAAATTTATATTTTTTCTTTGTTGAAATAATTCAGCTTATAAAGGTACTAAAAGTAAATAATTTAAATTACCATTTTGTAAATATTCTAGATATAAATCTTTCAAGCTACCATAAATACGTTCTTTTTCCTAAGATGACATTTTAAGGATAAATGTGCAAAAAAAATTACTTCTCGGACAAACTCTACACCAGAGGTATAATTTGTGGACTTGGACTAACTCTTTTAGAGCTGGCTAAACTCATTACAGGAACCCATAGATTGAAGTGATTTGATATGAGATTTTTTTTTTTTTTTTTTTTGACTTCATCCTCAGTCGAAGGCAAGAACTAGGCCCGTCCGTCTATGATAGCATTTATACTCGTATAAGTTTGCTCAACAATATCATTTACACAATATTAGTTTTGTTTCATAATGAGTACTAACCTGTGTTATAGAAAGTGCAGTTCATCTGTAGTCACACATTTATATCATTTGCATTTACTCATAACAGTTTTACTTCCGTAAATCTCTCAGTTTCTTGTTCCTCTACAATAAAGGCATTTATTCTTAAGCTAAGCTGCCCAACTTAATTTGCTATATAATAGTTTTAAGAAGTTTAAATAGAAAATAAAATAATAGGCGGGCTTGGTATGAGAAATAGAAAAAAAATTAATGAAACTATAAATTGAGGAGTAAGACAAGAGTGCTCCTAGTTATCGTCCTTTTTAATATGTAATACATATTTAAGACGCTATAATTATATGGTGCAAACAAATAGATTCACATTTTAAAATTAAAAATTAAAATGTAGATAGTTACTTTTTGTGTATGAATGGTTAAGTTCTTATATCTAGCTCGAAAAATAAACTAAAGGCTTGATTTAAAGTAAAAAATATTTTCCAACACTAAAGTTTAACTTTGCAGAAAAAACGACGTTCTTAATCTTTATAGAGACAACTAAATGAGCTGAAACCATATTAAGGGGAAAGATCATTGAACAATTGAACTTTTTTTAACCATCTGGGTTGTAATGTTTCCTATTTTAAATTAGAAAATGCATTTAAAAACGTCATACATTGTTATGCGATACAATAAAAAATCCTTGATAAATACTAGAAAAAAAATAAAATTTTATTACATGATGCCTCTTCCTCGCTGTTGTGTGCATGCAAATTTTATAATCTAACAAAATAAAAAAGGAAACAATGTTAGAAACAGTCGAAATTAAAATTTTAATGGTATAACAGGATACACTCTTTTATATAAGTATAAATAAAATATATATTTAAATAAACTAAATAAGGAAATTAGAAGAATTAAAATATCTTTAAGTTAATGGATAAAATATAATTTTATAGATCTTGGAAAAAACATGTAGAGAGAATGCCGAATACCAAAAATGCGTTTATATTTTAAGAAAACCTATAGAAAAGAGAAATATTGAACAAGAAAACACTGGTTACAACTTTATTAACAAGCAACTATATGAGATATCGTGGACTTAAACCATGAAAGGTTTTAAATGACTGAAAGCAAACCTTTCATTGCGTTTTCTTATGCTTTAAAAGGCTTAGAATATTTCTATTTACTTATTACTCCTGAGAAAGCAATCTATTACAGATTGTTGGAATGTTGTATACAATTTCTAAGGTGTATAATTATTATGATTAAATTTTTTATAGATTTTGTTATACGTTGCCTTTAAGAAACTATTACAATTGTTAATATCTCAGATTTGCAGACATTTTGCTGAAAATATATTATTTAATTTAAAATAACAGCCTGGGTTCATTAAAATTCTGAAAAATATAAAGAAACAGAACAGTGTAGAGCATGTGTAGAGGAATGGCATAAATTTTCAACACTAGTGCACTATCTATAGGCCGGCGAATGTGAACCTAATGGCGTAAATTTGGATCGCCCTAACACGATATTTCCTAAAAGTGAGCAGTGTGTAAAATTCAAGCGATACGTGTTGGGAACATGAGGGAATGTCATGTAGGTCTGCAAGAATACTGTGAGAGTGAACTTTTGTCATATCGAACGGTAATTCGTCGTCGGGTAGCAGATTTTCGACAAGGACGCAATAATGTGGAAGCTGCACAACATTTAGGTCGTCCTGTTCCTATATTGACTTGCTGCTGAAGGTGGGTCGTTGATGAACAGCGTGGGAATTAGCTGCAGAAGTCAGAACTAGTGTTGCAGTAAGGCGCTCCTTTTCAAATTTCAACAAAAAGGACCTTAGCTAAGGAATTACAGTGTCTTCCAGGATTGGTCCTGACCAGGAATTGAATTAAATGATAATGCGAATAATATGAAGAGAGCTGCAGAGAAAGGGAGTGAGGGAGGAAATCCAAAAAAGGTAGAAAGTTAAGAAAATGAGTTTTCCTTATTTTGTCCATAAAATGCCTCCTTTAATGGTAATAAATGTATGCTGAACCACGGGACGTTTATAGGCGTCCAACAGACGTTTAGGAATTGCTAATTTCAATATTTAAATTTATTGTTATTATTCTCTGAGCTGTACCCACATAAGGAGGAACGGTAATTCATTTTAAGCACTAAAGGAAGCGTTGATTTGTGCAGCTATAGAATGATATAAAAAGTTACTAAAAGTATCAGCGTTGCTTTTTTTTAAATATTCTCTCCACGAACTGTTGCAGACACTGTTCCTGAGCTGCAGTCCACGTTTATAGAGCAAGCCCTGCGCCCGGGGCCTCCAGTTTCCCTACATTGCTCGGCCACCGGAAGTCCTCCACCGCAGTTCTCTTGGTATCTGGACGGAGAGCCTCTCACTGCTGCCAACCTTGGTCACCGCTACGCCATTGGCCAATACGTGGATCAGGCTGGTGATGTCATCAGTCACGTGAATATCTCGAGCGTACGAGTGCAAGATGGTGGACTGTACACTTGCAAGGCTACCAATTCTCTGGGCTCAGTGAAACACTCTGCTAGACTTAACATATACGGTAAGTAAAGTAATACAGTTTAACTTTGTTTTACTGTTGTTTGCCATACAGGGTCCGGCAAAGAAACATGGCGGTTTTTAAATGGAAATTACAACCAATCCGAATAGTTTGTATACATGGTTTTATTTCAGAATTACAATATATCTCAAATCATTTAACTTTGATGAACAAATTCGATCTACGTAACCTTGAGAACACGTGTGCGTAGCTAAAGCCCTTTCAGTCACCATTGATCAGCACAGCATCGCGCATTCGTTGTGAAGATTTTTTAAAAAAAAAAAACGATGAATCAGTGATTGAATTAAAAGCCACGTAGTTCGAGCAGGATGGAGCAACAGCTCACATCGTAAGATCTTCAGTGAAAGAATTAAGAGGGACGTTTGGAACACGAGTGAACGCCAACGCTTGCGATTGCTTTCTTTGGGGATACTAAAGAGCAGGGTGTTCCAGAACACACCGAGGACAAAGCTGACTTGAAATATTCTGAACGAAGTGGCGGCAATCTCTCCGCAAGTTCTGCAGCGTTACGGCTCCAAAAATGTGTTGACAAAGGGGGATACCATCTGAAGAATACAAATTTAAAAAATTTATTGAGTTAATTTAAATGCTTGTAATTCTAAAATAAAATAATGTATACAAACTATTCAGTTTGGTTGTAATTTCAGTTCAAAAAGCCGGGCCCTGTAGTAATAAAATGCATTTCAAAAGCAATGCCCTAATTTCACATAAGTGCAATTCCGCACTTACGAACCATATAATAATCTTGAATAATTCCCCAAGTTTAGAAAATTGTCCATGATTCGATTTTCACATTATAATTCACGTGTCACTTACCCTCGTTACACCAGCTACATTCTCGAATTTCTGCCATACTCTTGCATGCATTACATCCACAACTGACAATACGATTTCTGAGTTTATAAATGTTTGTGACCAGAGGTGAAACCTACACACCATGCTGCAAAGGAAGAATGTAAAAATTACAAGGCGTGAGATCAGTGACATTGAAGCTGCGAGCTAATGTTAGCGTTGAATCAGATTACCGATTCCCCACTCTTTTTTTTTTTTTTTTTTTTTGAATTCGATTTACATTTTTTCTGGATTCTTAATAAAATTAACCCAATAAAAAATTTAATGAACTCCAGTAGATAAAATTAAACAGAAACAGCTTAATTTCTACATCAGAGCAGTGAATCGACAACAGCAGATAGTGGTGATTGAAAGTTTGGAGAGTTCCTGTGTCAGTTGGTGTAAGCAGAAAATTAGCTTGTAGTAAAAGCTTCTCTCTTTGTACAAGGTAAGTCAAAGTAAAATATTCTACGAGGGGATTCGGAAATTATTTACAATAGTAAGTTTTGATCCTTATTTATTATGCAACATGGTTTATTTCACATTAGAATCTCTCAAAATGCTCCCTATGAACGTCAATGCACAGTTGCATCTTCCTGGTAACTTCATTAGGGAATCGCAAAACCATTTTTGGGAGTACTACGTCACCACTTGTGCCGCCATGGGTGGCCGAGGTCGTTAAGGCGCGGACTAGGGAGCGGGAGGTCTGGGGTTCGAATCCCACCAAGACCGTCCTCCCTGATTGGGATTTTTCCACGTTTTCCTCAGTCCTCATAAATGGCAAATGCTGGGAAGATACCCTAAACTTAGGCCTGGAACCCTTCCTTCGTTTAAAAAAACCATTTCCTATTTATCAATTCATCTCGTGTATCATCAATGTCCATCGCCTGTGGTGCCTCAGTAGTAAAAACGGTCGTTAAACACCATTAAAAAATAAACACTAGTAGACAGCTACCGTCGCAGCGAGTCCTTCATGTTGTTCAATAAGGCATAATCTGAAGTAGTGAGATTTGTGAATATAGAGGGTGTGACACGATGAGTTGCAGAGATGCCAACTTTGCGACCGTAATGTGGGCCACGCATTGTCATGTTGAAGGAACTCTCTTGTCTACCACTTTGCCATAGCTGCTCTTGCATTTATGCCATGTAAGGGTTTTGCAGTATACCTCGCTGTTAACACTCGTTCTTGAGGTGAGTCCTTCGGGACACTTCAGGTATTCTCGTAATAGGCTGGTACGCTGGTAGGCCGATTAAGTTGCAGACTTTTAAATTGTTCTCGCTATATATGTAGACCAAATAGGCCTCTCAGTACAACAGAGATTGCCTGAACATTATGAACATTGTAAAAATAATCAAATAGATATATCAGTCATCACAGAACAAAGTGAAGAAAAAAAAAACACTTCATTAGATTTTATAAAAGTAAGAGTTTTGCTTAAAACGCCCCCAAGAGATTCACGATTGAAATTATTCAAACAAGGTAAAAGCATGAACAAATAAGATCACTACATTTTATCCCAAGTATAGAAATGGGTCTCCTCTCATTAGCAAACCAAGAACAACCTTCAATTACACATAGCAACATCAAGTCACAGGGATAATTGCCGATTAACCAGTCAAGAGCAACAAACACTGAAGACATATGCGTAAGGAATTATCCCAACACAAATAGACGAGGTGTCCCAGATCTGAAGAAGGTCACAATAAGATGGCAGAAACGCCAGCTACCTATGAAAATAATTGCTGCGTAATGGTGTAAGTTTTATATTTTATATAATGACTATTTCACTCATGTGACGTCATCTTAAAATCGACCAATGAAACGAAAGAAAATTTTGACCAATTTTCACCAATTACGGGGTGAAATTATCGAAAAAATTATCAAATCTGTTTTATCACACGACGTGCATTTGCCTTGTGGTCAGAATAGCCAGCTCTATACCTCCACTATATAATTCCTGAAAATGCATCACTGAACAGTTTTACTAGGCACGTAGAGCTGTTGATAGTAACTAAAGCATGGACAATTATAATGCAAAATGCAGGGTTCTTAACGCCGCTTTGGTGATGCGTCAAATGTGCAAATTGATCTTATCATTAGGAATTCCAAATCACAGCATACAAAGAAAAACAGAGGCTCTGTATATCTTCTTCTTTGTTTCGTTTTGTTTTTTTTTTTCGTTTTTTTTTTTCCTCTGTTGGTATTAGAAAATCGATTGAAATAATCGACTTTGGTCCATTTCAGTCTCATAATTTCTGAGTAGGATAGATATAAGTATTACATTTTATACAATTGTTAATATTCTGTGCCGAATTGCAAATATATATATATATATATATATATATATATATATATCACTTTTATTTTTATTGTATTCATGAAATACCCTAAATACGTAATTTGCTCTTCTCTATTGGCATTACTGAGGATCGGCATTCTTCCATAACAAGAATGCTTGCAAAGGTTAAGAACATATATGCAATTATTTCAATTTTATAGGTCAAGTTTAGAGGAATTATATTTAAATTCTTATTTTATTCTTGAAATTGTCCTAATAAATATCACTCGAGGGTCTGAGCTTTCCACTCACTATGTTCGTAAATTTATCGGTAATCTCGGACCCTCTCATGACATATCCTTAGATAATATTTATTTTTTCTGTTCTAATGTATCTTAAGAGAATGTTATTTTGAAACTTAAAGGTTTCAGAATGTTGTGCCACTTTTTCAAAGTACAATTTCACCAACTAGTCAACCGGCAAATCCCGCTGTCACGGCTTATTCCGGAAATGATAACCCACTTGTCAGAGACTCTGTTCAGAATATCATATACGAATTCACAAGATATTTACCCTCCCGCCAAGAGAGCCTGTTATCGGTGTAGCCCACTCGGTGAAGTAGCTTTTAAGAACTCCCGACATCGTATTTTCGTTTCTCATGTCTGAACTGAATGGATGGAAAGTGTACAAAGCATGCTATAAATTCTGCAGAAAAGGAGAGTAGAGCGATATGAAAGAAAATAAGGGAAAAATAAAAGAGAAGGGCGCGCAAGATTTAAGTGTGTGTATGCCAGATCAGTGATGAACGAGTCCAGGGCAAGCAGAGAAGAAGGAAAATTTGGAACGATGTCCTGAATGCGATTTATTTTTTCCCCTCCTTGTCTCTCTTGTGCTATTTCCATTTCCTTTCCTTTCCTGAGGCACTTGTGTAAAGAGGCAGACGTGGATTGAATATGTGAAGACTAGTTCCTTTTCTACCATCCCCCAAGACTTCCCCTCGATATTTATTAGATATTACCCCGTGGCAGTGCTGAGATACTCACTTTTCCTTGACGTGTTTGTATTTTTCCTGCTCTGTCTGCAATAACAGGTTTCTACTTTCTACAAATGCCTTGTTCAGAGTTTTTATTCCCTTAGGCATGTAGTTCGTGCCTTATCGAGTAAATATTTTAAATGCCAGCTGATAGTTTGTCCTGCTTGTAGACTATAAAATGAAGGCAAAATAGCTCAGCGTAATATACGACCTTTATGCTTATGTTTCTGTTTTACTGCTAACTCTATCACTTTCATTCTCAGCTGTGAACATAGGTCAGGTTTACGCCAATATCAGCAGAAATAGTTTACCTTTATTGAATGTGAATATCAAGCAAGCTCTGGAGATTGGTTAGAACAGCTAGAAATGAAATAAAATAATATAACTACAATGACTTGCTCAAGGAGACCCTGGTTTGCGCAACTCTCAAACGTTTTAACGTTTAATTTGCTGTAACTGTTGCCTGATGCGTTCTTATGTGTAAGGAACTCCTATCTTGCATATTTCGGTATTATCAGTGGAGAAGTCTTACTGCAAACCAATGTCTCGGTAAGCTTGTGGAGCATTTTAACCTGAAGAGGTGAGAGGAAGTGGTGTCCCATATATACCAGTGTGTGCATGCACCACCGAAAATGTCATTTCTCGCTGCATGCATTCCCAGGAAAAGTTTGACTCGATTTTTATGTAGATTGATTGTTGTCGCGTAATAGAGTTAAATGAATTATTTTAAACAATTATTACATAGTTATAGTGAAACAATATATTAATCGCAACACAGTCATACTTGTATATATTAAATATCTGAAAACTTGCAATATTTTCAAGCATTCCTGTAATATTGGAACAGATAGGAAATCGAGGCAGAATGTAACACGAAAGTCTCCTAGAGCCTATCAAATGATGAAATTAAATTAACGTGGGATAAAGAGGTATATATGCTCGTTTTAAGGAGAAATGCAAGATCAGGAATGGCCTGGTTTAGATTGGGAAGTTGGAAGGACAAAAAAGAACAGCTAGTTCTGGTAGGAGATCTGCCCATTTTGTAAAAGGGTGCATATGAGAGAAATGGGTGCATATTCTAGCCGAGTGTACCCATTGGGGACACCTTAGAAAAAATGTTTGGCAATTATAAGTACATTGACATGCTGTAACTTGTTTGCGAACCACACTAATTGCTTGAATAAGGGCATTTTTCAGCCAAAGTGCCCGAAGCTAGAAACAATTAATTTTGTGATTAGAATGCATTAACTAGTATAATGTAAATAATATGTAAGTTCTTTCTACTCATATATTTGTAAATACCTTTCCTCCCATTTTAAACCTTTATGTATTTATTATAACTTATTTATATTTTTTATTATTTTTCCTCTTTCTAATTGTGTATCATACTTAAGCATTTACGTTCGATGACCCAAGCATAAAATATATTTGTAACATATATACAGAATTTTGTAACAATAAAAATACTACTACTACTACTATTACTGCTGCTACTACTGCTACTACTACTACTACTACTACTACTACTACTACTACTACTACTACTACTACTATTACTACTACTACTACTACTACTGCTGCTACTATTACTACTATTACTACTACTATTACTGCTACTACTACTACTACTACTACTACTATTACTACTACTACTACTACTACTACTATTACTGCTATTACTACTACTGCTACTATTACTATTACTACTACTACTATTATTACTACTATTATTACTACTATTACTATTACTACTACTACTACTATTACTACTATTATTACTACTATTACTGCTACTACTACTACCGCTACTACTTTTACTACTACTATTACTACTACTACTACTACTACTACTACTACTACTATTACTACTACTATTACTGCTATTACTACTACTACTACTATTACTACTACTACTACTACTACTACTACTATTATTATTACTGCTACTACTGCTATTACTACTACTGCTACTACTACTATTACTACTACTACTACTATTACTACTACTACTACTACTACTATTACTACTACTACTACTATTACTACTACTACTACTACTACTACTACTACTACTATTACTGCTACTACTGCTACTACTACTACTACTACTACTACTACTACTACTATTACTACTACTACTACTACTACTACTACTATTACTACTACTACTACTACTACTACTACTGCTATTACTGCTACTACTGCTATTACTACTACTGCTACTACTACTATTACTGCTGCTACTACTACTATTACTGCTGCTACTACTACTGCTACTACTATTACTATTACTACTACTATTACTACTGCTACTGCTACTGCTGCTGCTACTGCTGCTGCTACTTTTAATTTATCAGTCGTTTCGTTAGTAGTAAGCTGTTATGAATGGCAGGTTAGTGGAGTTTCGTGTGAATCAGTGAAGTAGTAATTTTATTTCATTCGGTGGTAATAGAATGCAAAGAAAATGGACATTATATAAGCTTACATTCTAAGCCATTTATTTTATGCTTTTTGAAAGAGAAATTTTAAATGAAAAATCTGAGTAAAACTACACCAAGTATTAATTTAAGTCAAATTATGAATTTAAAACATGAAGTATAGAATACTTTCTGTAGAGAAAGAATTCGTCCTGCACTTTCCAGACTTTAATCAAAGGATGGACAAGTTGCTGCAATGAAAACCAGGAAACGTTTTTTATTGTTTAAATAGCTGCATTAATTCGATATTTTTATTAAAAACTATCTCCCCCCACTGTCTCTGTCTGTCTGTCTGTCTCTGTCTCTGTATCTCTCTCTCTTCTCTGCTGTGTATTGTCAGCCACTTACGTACAAGTCGGTCCTGGTGGTGTAGTGGTTACCATACTTGCCTCCTATACTCAAAACGCGGGTTCGAACCCGGCCAGGACCGATGGATTTTTTCGGGCGTAAAAATCCTAAGTATGGCTTCCTTCGGAAGGGAAGTAAAGCCGTGGGTCCCGTGTCGTACATTTGCGGCACGAAAAAGAACCTCAAGCCTGAAAGAGAGGCCTCTGAGCAAAATTTGTCGGCCGTTTCACGCCCTGAGTTGAATGGGACGCTGATGACCTGAGCTGTTAAAGAGCGTCCTTAAATAAATCAATCAAAAAAAAAAAAACTTACGTACAAGTGTTAAATCTAATTGTTTAGATTGCAGATGTTGCGATCTATATTTAACAGTAGCAGTAATAAAGTTGTATAACACAGCTTAATGCCACTGGATCTGTTCCATTTGCTTTTCGAGTTAATACTTTTTATGGTTTATAAAGTATGATCCGCTTGCAGCCAGTGGCAGGCTCAAAATGGATTCCTTGAGCCTGAACCCAAATTTGTAAATCTTATCATTGATTGTCTTACTCTCTTGAGCGTATAGTTGACATCCTTGTTCACTGCGCTGGTAAAGTGCTCCACTGTCATATACAGGCCGGAATATATGAGTGCTTTCGGTTAATGTTTATGTAAATAGAAATTCAGAGGTCAGAGAACAAGCAGGTCAGGTCATTGACCTGCCCCATTTGTTTTGGAATAGCTGACGCGAAGTAACTGTCACTATGATGGTAGTGCGCCATCATGCATGTACCACATACGGCAAGCAATTTTAAATGACTGTTCTACAAACTTGGACTAAAGCAATATTATGAAAATTCTTCTGTCAATATTCCAGGTAAAATAAATTGTCCTGTCAGTATGCCACAAACTATTCCTGCCCTACATTGTTGATTTCCTGCTTTCAAATACCTAAAGCTGGTGCATACTATGAAAGCTATGCATCCAATCTCTGGTTAAGGCGACTTCAACAAAGGATTCTCCGCACTTCCACGTGGTCTGTATCCATGGTTGCTGCTGTATTTCGGGTGTTGCTTTCAACTATCAGAAAATCTTGCCTTAGATGAATTAGTTTGTACAAATTCTTGTTGGGTAAATGTCTTTTAGGAAAATTCTGAGAATACTACAAACTCCTTGCTTTGGAACCATTAAAGTTGGTGATAAGGAATTTTAGATTAAAACATTCCATATTCTCGAGAAGCCTAGTAAAGATCAGATTTTTTTATTGATTTATTTATGGACGCTCTTTAACATCTCAGGTCATCAGCGTCCCATTCAATTCTGGGCGTGAAACGACCGACAAATTTTGCTCAGAGGCCTCTCTTTCGGGCTTGAGGTTCTTTTTCGTGCCGTAAATGTACGACACGGGACCCACGGCTTTACCTCCCTTCCGAAGGAAGTCATACTTAGGATTTTTACGCCCGAAAAAATCCATCAATCCTGGCCGGGTTCGAACCCGCGATCTTGGGTTTAGGAGGCAAGTATGGTAACCACTACACCACCAGGACCGACGTAAAGATCAGAGTTGGGGTTTAACAATGAAATAGAATAAATAATGGATTAACAATAATAATAACATATATTAACATTTCCAAGAATTTTCTTAGATATGTTCAAACTAGATTGTCTATGGAAATGACATAATAGATAAAATAGGAAAAAACTGAAATATTATTTTGAACCATTGTCCATACTTGGTAGTTAAATCCCACCAGATAATCCCTAATTAGCCTGTCAAATAGATTGGACTCGACTCGAAAAGATTGTCATCGTTGGAAAAGGGTCAAAGGTCAAAGTAGTTTCACTGATGATTCAAGCACACTGCAGTTACACCTGCGACGATAGATAATACCCAAATACTTATATAGGACGTTCGGCAAATATTATTTTATTAATAATTGTAACCATTGAACTATATCACGAATGAAACCAGGGTCAAATAGAACTGATTACTCTACTTGATTACTTTGTCGGCAGTACCAACACAATTATCCACTTGTTAGAATATTCAAAGATTTGCTTTAATTGGACCTTTCGAAGTGTAACTCATAAAAAAGAGAGAACAATTATCTGTTTAAGAGTTTCTGGCTCATCTCGAGATAACCTAAGATCTTTTGTCCAACATTTTAGTTGGAGATGAAGTCTGGATTCATCATCGAAACTTAAACCAGAAGACAGTCCATTGAAAAATGTTAAGACAATACGCTCAGCAAAGTTCAACTGGGACTATGGTGGAATTATTTTGATCGATGTGTTTGCTCATAGTGAAACAGTTAGCTCTGCTATACATGTCAAAAATCTCCAGAAGCTATAGTAGTGGTTTTGACGCATCCATCTTCACAAAATGCCACCAAAGTTCTTCTCTTCCAAGTCTGTGCATTTGAGAAGAGATCATTGAATTTCGGTCAACTTTCCTTCCTCACCACTCCCCCTACAGTCTGGGTCTTGCATCACTTCGATTCTCTAAAGGATGCAGTCTAATAGGAAGGGATTTGCCAATGACGAAGTCATAGCCGCAGAACAAAAATGCTTGGAAAACAGATATGCTGAGTGCATAGAACTGCAATGAGAATACGATGTATTTGAAACTGAAATAAAACATATCTTGAAGTGGAAACAAATGCTTTGTATCATTTACTGAGGGCACTTGTAGTTTCTGTGAGGTTTCAAATTTTATTCAAGCCATAAAGACCTATAAGGTGAAATATCAGCAGAAGAAGAATTACTAGAAGTGTAAGCGATGATGGGTTCAGATAATGAGTCGTTCTTTGGATTTTAAATGAACACACATTTTTTAAAAGTCACAGGAAGCCTGTAATCACAATGTAATTTAATTTTACTTTTTAATATATTGAACTTAAGCTATAATGATGACTTAATGTTGTCATTTAAAAAAAAGGTAGTTTTAGTGACTTTTGACCCATATTTAGCTTGATTACATTCCAATCTTTTAAGATAGTTAATGGAACATTTTGCTGAAACAAATATATTGCCTTGAAAGGGAGTTAATGTGGAATTCATAGAATAAATGCTTAAAAAGACCAATGCCACGTTTCAAGAAAACTTCATAAAGTAAGAGTTACAATACAGTTTCTCTAATTTATTAACAGAAATAAGCACTTAACAAAATTAAACATGATATTGGCAATATTGGCCACCAAAGTTCATGCATTTTTGATAACGTAGGCGGGTCAAGTATCAAGTTTAGCTGCAAGGAACGGCATTTCATGAAAGATTTATGACTTCTCTGAACTTCACAGTCTGTTATTTTGGAAGCTTACTCTATCACAGAAGTGAAACCAGGCTCCGTCCGAGTGTGGCAACATTTTGTTTGGAGGGATCAATAGACAAAAGTTGGCTTTGGCTATTTTGTAAGGATTCAGTTTTAAAACTTCCATAGCGGTATAGGTGAATTTGGCAAAATGTTCTTCAAATTTCACACCACATTGAATACTGTAGAAATATTTTACACCAGGAAGCTCTACAGAAAACAATACTGAATTTGGCATAGAAAACACACTGCTAAAGAACTAACTACGCATCGTAAATCACATGCTTTCAGAACGATTAATGGTCACATAGTTACACATAGTTAAGATGGCGTTTGGCGATAGATGAAAACATAATAGAGAGGGTTATTTGTAACAACACTGTTCACTATTGGATGTTAGCAACTGCCTCTATAAACCCTTGCAATTTAAAGAGAAATGAAAAGATAAATTCTGCTGATTGCCGACTCATTCATGAGGTCCTGCATTTACCTTAACTGTTATGAAAAATGACATATACATAGAAAACCTCAAAAAAGATTGTTTGAATAAGGAATAGCTCATATTTAATACAAAACCGTCGTGTTCTTGACCTATTATGCATTTTATAATCCAACTAATATAATAATAATAATAATAATAATAATAATAATAATAATAATAATAATAATAATAATAATAATAATAATAATAATTGTACCGTTCTTGCAGTATGGTTGAAACTCGCTTGGAATTTTCAGTAAGATCAAAATTTCACGAGTGGACTTTCAGGCTTGTTTTACTTGCTGTCAGAGGGAGCACCGAGTGTAAGGGGTTCAGACGTCTCGGCCATTTAATTTCAAATCGTCAGTTTCGTTGCTTTTCCGCAGGCCTTATTGAGTGACTAAGGTGGTACTATGTTAATTATATTTTCTTTTAATTCAATTTATTGGTAATGTTAATTAAATAAATTAGGATTTTAACGTTTTATCTTTGTAACTTGTACCAAATTTCTACGGGTTTTGAAATAGATTGTAACATCCTTAGTCATTAGATGTTTCATATTTGTAAATTGGAAGAAACGTTGTTTCTTATATGACTTTTCCTATGCATTTTTTTAAGTGCTTAGACATGCAAATATATTGCTGTTTTAGGAAATAGTCGAGATTGTCGCAGCTTGATCAAAGCTAGTATAACTTGTTAATGTGAATAATGTTGCTCAATTCAAGCTCGGTGATCTTTTCGATTTGAGGTTTCGTATTGTTGTTCACATTATCTTGTATAATAAATTTAAATTTTGAACAAGTTTTTCCTCCCGTTATTGAAAACTATATTTTCCCGGTACTTTCCTCAGTACTCTTTCTAATTTAATGCTCGTGCAAGCACCAGCGAGAGAGTGTCGTATAAGATACAATTATTTGGGGAGAAAGTAAAGACACGCAGCAACATATAGGATATTAATGAACAACACTTCTATAGAGGGGGAAAAGTAATTTGATACATGAAACTAAGGGTCACGAACGTAAAATGTCTAAGTTATGGCCATTGAAGTGATTGAAATGTGGTGCTCAGAAGTTGATACTAAAGTTAAAGAGCTTTAAAAGTTGTATTATGATGACTTTATGCCTTTTTAATAACCTAAATGGACTTGATTGTTAATAAATAATTCACCAGTGTTTTTACTATTTGGCGTTAAAATTCAGCCTATACAAATGACTGCACGCCACTGTATTGGTGTGCTAATAGGAATTCAGTTGTTAGAAACAAAGTCACAATTCTACCTTTTCCTAATGTTGAGAGATATCAGTCATTTGTTTCATGTTCGTTTTGTAACCAATAAATATATATAGCAAAATAAAGTACATGTTGAAGAAAGAAGAATGATTATCCTGAGTTTTATGTACTTGCTCATTCAGTGGAAGTGAGAACAGTTTAAATGTACAAAGAAAGATGTCTTAATAGTAATCAGCATCATGACAAGAACCCTTCTTTATCAATGCGCCCAGCCGTGAATCAAAACAGGCACCCCAAGCAGAGTAAGTAGGTGCTGTATCTACTCCGCCTCGGGGCCAATCCTAGACTAAAATGGGATTTTGTATGTGTTTCTCTCTCTCTCTCTCTCTCTCTCTCTCTCTCTCCACGTTTCGCCGTTATGAACATTCCGATTTGCAAGGAGAGTTGTGTTTCATTACATAATTCTTTTGCTGGATTGAGTGCCTATAGCTTGAATTATATTGCATTTTATCTTTTTAATACAATAATAGAAAATTACAGCATGTAGCTTATTCCAGCTAAATGTTATTGACAGATACGTTATCCTGCTCATACATGCTTATTTGGTCTTCTCAATTAACTGGTATATTTGAAATTATTGCCTTTCACAAGTGAGGTAAAACTCCAAAGAAATTTTCATTGTGCTGAAAAATTAAACGTTTCATTGCAATTTGTTTCTCTGGAAAGTTATTCGTCCAAGATCTCGTAGACACCACAAGGGTGATCAATGCACTGCGCGATCAGATTCTCAAAAATCCATTCCGTGAGCAAGAAATAATGACGGGAGTTAAATATAGTCACCAGATTCAAGACTCGCATCGTGCCTTCGTATTACAGTTTAAAAGCGCTCGGTGGGACGTCCGTTAACAGTCAATTTAAAAAGTTTCAGGTGTAAAAAAGCAAAGGGACTCCTTGCTTTGGTGGAAAAATTGTACCGGCCTCTATTTCTGCCAGGAAGGAGTAACAATCTCAGGAGAGCAGTTCATAAGTGCTATGAAAGTATACAGGGAGTTCATTTAAAAGTTGTCTTTTCGAATACCTACATATTTGAAAAAAAAATATTTTTAGGTATTAAGGGGGTGTTTTAAACCAGTGTTGATTCCATTTTATGTTTCATTCTCTTAGAATTTCATATTCACCATTAACTTTTGATAACGGGAATTGAATTGTCAGCACATATTTTGTTTTCTATCTTTACTTGGCAATGGGTTGTCGTTATTGTTATTTTATCAGAATAAAAAATTAGTTAGTTGTATGATGAAAAAATGTAATTTGAATTATGTTGCAATAATACAGTTCATTTCCAAACTTGTAACAGATCCGCATACATTTTGTGTTGTCATCATTTTGAAACAATTTATTACAGAAGTACAATTTGAATACATTCTATCCAATTTCTAACAATTTAGGTTACTAAGCAAACATAGATAAAATGTGTCATAAATGTTGGATTTTTTAAAAAACTTATGTATGAGTTACCATTTTAAATTTAAAAGTGGGGGCGAGAGGAATAAAACCTAATATACGCAGTATCCCAGAATTCCAAATAATTTTCCGAAATAAAAAATCCAAATTATGGCATAAGGTTTGGGTAAAATCAGCACCTGATTTAATAGTAATTAATAACGTAAGTACTGAGAACGTATTACACACATATTTTCTTTGAATGTTGTTCCCTTTTGTTTTACTGTCATTGCGTAAGCTGATCGGAATCATTAATAGATCAAAGAATATATTCAATATAGGTACGCAAACAGGGAAGAAATAAACATACATTAATAGCTATATATCAATTTAATTATATTACTTTATAATTAAATTGATTAATTATAGCAGTTTATCCCGTGCGATCAATAATGTTTTGCCCCGTTGCGCGGGTATTTTCCTATAAGCGAGCCCCCATTTGTTTGCTGCGCTCTGGAGGGGGTAGGAAGCCTGCTTGCTTACTTGTTAACCTTGCTCATTGTCGCAGTCGTAGCGTAGCTGTTCCCGGGTGTGTGTTGTATTCGTTTTTTAATTCGACAGTTTACATAAATTGTATTAAACCTCGTGTGTTTACGACATAACGTGTCTTTATGTAGATTCATTGTGTGTTAACTCAGTGGGGAAGGAATCATAGGACTTTTTTTTTTGAGCATACAGTTGATTCTGTTACTTATGTGAACACCACACCTTTTTTTTTTCTTCAAAGAATTAACTTACAGAAATGTGAACATGCATTTTTTTCAACAGGACTTTGCACCGGTCACATTGCAAATAATTCCATGTGAGCAATTCACGGTGTGTTTTCAAAAGACGAAGTTATTAGTAAGGATTTGTGCCCCTCTCGCTCCTCCTATTTAACACTACGATTATTATCTCTAGGGTATTAAAAAATGCGTGTACAGATCGAATCCCCACACAACACAAGAACTCAAAGAGTAATATCATCAGGAAGTTGTACGGATTTCTCAAAAATGAAGTACAGGGAGTGATGAATAATTTCTTAAAGAGATGCCAAAAATGTGCGGAAAATGAGGGCAGTTTCCAAACCTTATTTGATAATTTGCTAAGTAATGGGGTTCTTAAATTGGTTTGTGTATTGTTGTGTTGTAATAGTTTGTTTTATTCTTTTACCAATCACCCCAAGACCCGGCTGGCCTCTTACGGCAAACCACTTCGGAGGAAAACAAAACAGAGCGCACGGTATTAGAAAAAATTAAAGGAAACAGACATACATAACGTCTAATGTTGTCGTTCTCTAAAACCCCCGAAAGATGCAACCAATATGACATGCGTGCCATCAAAGTTCATAAAGGTATAAGGTATGGCTATACAGAGACACCGTATTTAATAAACATTCGTTTTTATCTTCCTCAATGTCTAATTTTCCATGTTGTTTATTTAAAAATATTTAAATAGGTAATATTTCAGACTGAATAATATTGTATTTAAAAGTTTTCCAGAGCGCATGTTGAAAACATATCTGATATGCTCAAAAATATTTTCTGAAGAAATTTTCCCTTTCTCAAATACTTCGTTTAGAGATGAGGCTTGCAAATGTTAAGATATAAACCAAAACCTTTTCAACTTTAATAATAACCGTTTAGATATTTTCGTAATATATACTTTAAAATTTTGTTTTATATTTTTAATCAAATAATGTGAAACAATGTGCTATAAACATTGCACCAAGCCTTTCTTCTGGTGCTCTCTATAATTGCCCATGCAAAAGCTAGAGGTTTATGTGGGCGCAGGTTTCAAGAGCAGAGACACTGTGACACTCTAATGCTCGTTGAAAATGCAGGAGAAGAGCATCGCAGCTGATGGAACTTTCCAGTTCACATATTGTGACAGTCAATGAAACCTGTCCACCGCTCTCCGCTTTCGTAACAGAATTCATGAATAAAATGCTGGGATAGAGAGCTGTCAAATAAAGCGGATAGTCACTCTTGAGAAGCTAATGGAGCTCAGGCTTTGACCTAGATAGCCAGGGCATTGTTTTTTGAATCTCCTTCAGTGTTGGAAAAACATAATCGTACTGCAATATTGCCTTGTCTTTAACTTTTCTCTCGAGGGGAAAATGGCAGTATTCAATATTGATAATAGCACTTGTAAATATCGATTGTAGAATAGCACTTGTAAATATCGATTGTAGAATAGCACTTGTAAATATCGATTGTAGAATAGCACTTGTAAATATCGATTGTAGAAACGCTTCGAAGTCGATAATTCAAAGATGCAGCGTATATCCACAACAGAATATTGTTTTCTCCTATCGTGATGGAGCATTGCTTAATAAAGAGGAGAAGGGAATTGCAACATCATCCTAATTAATTAATTAATTACTACAAAGTAAAAATATTAAACCCCATATAGGTTGTTCGTAGATTTGTCATTTATGAACTAAGTAACACACTATGACTAAATTATATATCGTATATGGCAATATTTAAGTTTTTACTTGCTAAAAATAGGCTATTATACAATTTCATTTAGTGTCTTAAGACTTTATCATAAATGTGGGAATTTTACAATTTAAAATTAAAAATAAACTAAGGGGTCTAAAGAAAAGTTGGAATATGTGAGTACAATAGCCTGTTCTATGGATATTTCTCATATATAACTAACTTTTTGGCTACCAGATTTATAAATATGCTTTATTGTATTCTTTAATAAAACTAAATTGATCGTTTTAACCGCTACGGGTGGCCGAGGTCGTTAAGGGACGGATTCGTGAGCGGGAGGTCTGAGGGTTTGAATCCTGCCCGGACCGACCTCTCTGACTGAGGTTTTTCTTAGTTCTCATAAATGCCGGAAGGTACCCTAAACTTAAGCCTGGAACGTTTCCTTCCTTTAAAAAAAATCCTTTCCCAATATATCATTTCATCTCATGCATAACCAGTGTCTACCGCCTGTGGTGCCTCAGTAGTAAAAACGGGCGTTAAAGCACTGTTCAAAATATAAAAAAAAAAATAATAATAAAAAATATTGACCGCTGCCATGGTCAAGTGGTAGCGTTTGTGACTGCAAATTGGGAGGTCCTGGGATCGAATTCCGGTTAGATCAAGTTAAGGTTTTTTCGGGGTTTTCCTTTACCTGAGAAAGTGAACGCGATAGCTTTAAATTACCAAGGGCTCCGAGTTCATTTGCGCCATCATTTATTCATTTTGTTTCATTCATCCCTATAAACATATACAAACATATACACCTACAGTATTCGGTCCACAACCTACAACCATCGTCAGAAGACCAATGCGTCAAAGTGACAATAAATAAAACTTTAAAAAAAGCTGCATTATATTAAATGCATAAAATTACCATAGTAACATCTGCGTGATTAATTTGTTTCCATTGCTAAAATGCCGTCATCAAGTAAATATTATATTTACGATAATATTAAAAAGCAGTTTGTGCGTTACCGAAAACAGAATGAATCCTTTATCTTTATTACATAATACATAATTACAGAATTAAATAACTTAAAATTATCTACCAAATGAATTAGTAGATTTTGATAATATTCGTACCAACTTGTTCTGAAATATATGCCAATATTAAAGTTTCTTAAACTTCCTCAGTATGTACTGTTCATCCAATTAATCAATCAATCGCATTCCTTCTTATAAGTATCGTATGATTTGTTCAACTATCGCCGTAGTCTAATGATAGCATTCGTTCTTCCTGTGCGGCAGAACTAGGTTCGATTCCAAATTAAATCAGTTTCCTGACGAAGGATTTTTCAAGGGTTTTCCTTCAGGCTTTAAGATGAATGCCTGGAACTTAGGCAACAAAGTTAGCTAATTCGGACATCTATCGTTGCCCCCGGCAAACATCTTTAGGATAATATAAGTGCCCCTTCCAGGCATTCCAACCTCAGAAATCAGCTATAATCTTTTATCTTTTGTTTTGTTTTCCCTCTTGTTCTTAGTGACAGTTCAGTCTTTTCAGCGTGGGCTGAAATGTCTTGCGCTAAATCCATCTTCGCTCTCAACAATAGGCAAACGAACTGAATAATCCCTATAGACACAACAATGTCATAAGTGCAATAAAAGAAGGCATTGACTATTGAGCAATTTCTATAAAATCGATATAATATTACATTTATTATACTAATATCTTTTTATAATTCTGGTATAGCCTATAAACTCGTTTTTAATATTATGCTCGCATCGCTAGTTTCTTAAATATTACACTTAGATCTGGAACGTTTCCTTCCTTAGAAAAAATCCTTTCCCAACATATCATTTCGTTTCATGTATCATCAGTGTCCACTGCCTATGGTACCTCAGTAGTAAAAACGCCGTTAAACACTATTCAAAAAAGTACCCATGCAATAAAATATAACATTATAAAATAATAATGTTAAAAAATAAAGACAGGAAATCTTAAAAAAAAATTAAAACCCATACCATGGATTTTTAATATTCTGAATCGCTGATTTAATTAACGACACAAAAAATTCAATTGATTTTAATGTTTTGTGTTTTACGTGCAAGTTACAGCCAACCGCTAGACGAAGTTAATGAATTTATCATGCAGTGTGTCTGCTTCTTAACTACCTATAACGTACAAAAAATTTAAAGTCATAGGCAAAAAATGTGTATACTCGCTTAATAATTAACTGATAATTTATTAATTGACTTAATATAGAGAGACGTTTTTAAAAGAATAGGTTCGCAAGACGGCTGTCGGCGGCATAACTCCCTCACTACTGCTGGCATCTCATTTTCCAAGCTTTGCCATTAGATACTATATATTTTCTGGCGAAAAAAAACATCTGGAATAATTAGCTAATTTCTGATTTCGAATGCTTTCTTTAAGTTCCTCTAATGTTCTAGGATTATTGCATATATATGCATATATGTATGTACGTATGTATGTATGTGTATATATATATATATATATATATATATATATATATACAACCATATATTTCGTGTTTCCCAGAGATAAAAATTGCAAGCTGTCAAATCTGGGGAAAGAAGCAGGTCATGTACCACTGCAGTCAAACGCAAGCTACAATTTATTCATGACGGAGATAAGTCACTTTTGCAATTGTGACTGTTTATTCATGGGACCTAGCGAAAGAGTACTTTTTGTGCATTAAATTTGGATTTGGCCTCTTAATTCACCTTTCAAACTGCCTAATAATGTTACATAATAGGCTTTTTTTGTTGTTTTAGAGAAAAAAAAAAACATCGGCCATCGCCACTTAAACCTATAAACGGGCTTCGCCTTTTTCGATTTTCGCCAGTTACTTTGCTTTGACTGCCACAGACTCAGGTGTTTAATGGTAGATGCACATTTCATTCACGGCCACGAGTCGGCCAAAAAGTTCTGTAAACTGTTAATGAACATATTCAAATACCACACTGAAATGCCTTTTGATTCAGGTAACAATCACGAACGCAAAATGGTATATGTGTGTGTGTGTGGTTTTTTTTTTTTTTTTTTTTTTTTTTTCCCATGCATTCGTTTAATTGAAATGCATACAGTCTCAGGTATGTCGTTAAGAAACCACTTTATTTTTTGATACATTTTTGGCCACTCTTTATCTCATTTATACAGATTTTCTTCAACATTGTTGCAGTGTCCATGAATTTCATCCAACTCGTCTTTGATCTGCCTCAGCGCCTACTTGCGTTTCCACCGTTTCCAATTTTTATTGCAGATGAGACAGTGGTCCATTAAAATGGCTGCCTAACGTAAACTACGCCATGTATCTGATAATTTGCTATAAACGGTTACAAGATTGAAGCTTGCCAATAATCACATTTCTGAAAGCTCTTGGAGAGGGAAAGTGCATTCTTAAACAAAATATATATGGTGCCATTTAAAAAAAACGAAGTTCTATTTCGTATCTCCTACATTAATGGAGATATAAAAAGTATACCCTCGGCAAGAATTATCCTATGATATTAAAAACTTTTGTTTGAATCAGTTTTTCATTCGACGCATCAGGAAGAGCAAGATAAGTAGGACACCCTGTGTAAAAATTGTCGGTTTTCTTTTAAAGCTATGGAAATGTTCTTCGTTATAAAGTAAAGTGTACTTACGTGAGACAGCTAATGTATGAATTGCTTTTAAATACTCCCAACTGTGAATTTGTTAAAATAGTTTAATGCTCATTTTGAGAGGCTCGTTCTCCAACTCTCTGCATCTCCCAGACAACGACTATGCAATTTGTTTATACTGTAGATCTTTCTTCTTTTTCGTGTGCCACAAACATTCGACATGCAAGCCAGCAAAACCTTTACCCAGTTACCTGGCGAACCATGAAATGCTCAGGGGCTAAAACGAACGTATTTCGTCAGCACTGTCACATACATTTTCCGAATGCACAATCGGCAAATCCTTTGAACTGAACTCCTGGGATCTGGCTATCCAGTGTTGGCAATATCCCGCAGCACTGCTCACTAACATATTTTATCCTTATCCTGAAAAACCAACCACAAATCTCTAAATCTATAGATGGCGTGCAGGCTGAGCAAACAGGTCTACCACCACGATCAGCATTATCACTAGCGTCTTTTAAATCTAAATTTATTTATTACAGTACTTTAAAACGAATAACTATAATATGCAGTAATATAAATGTATGAACTTTACTAATATTATTGCTGTTTGAAAAAAACAAAGGTAATCTTTGAAGCAGATTTTGCTTATTCTCCCTATGACAATTATCCCTTTCAACTCACATATTCTTATGTGAATTAATACTAGAATTATCTTTCTAATAATTGTAAAAATATACACTTTAAACGAAGAACGCAAAAGGTTTACTTACAATTCGATGAAATTATAACGTTCTTGTTAGTTTTAAAAATAATATTTGGTTTTACTTGTCTTATTTAAGGATGAGTTCTTTAATTAACTCGTACATTCTGGTCCCTAAAATTTACGTGTTGAAAGTGTCGTTCTCAGTCTACTAAACAGGCACTGTATCGAAAAAAAAACAGTCTAATTGACATTCGAAGTATATATTGTCAATTGTTTTCTTTTAATTTTGAAACCTTCATTTGTTCAAATTTTGGGAGTAAATTTGCTAGCGCATGTTCAAGATTTGCGTTAATTTTATCCAGTTTTCCTTCGTTAGAACTATGTACTCGCTTGTGTTTTATGTTTTTTACTTGAAATGTTTACATATGAATTGCAGTTCTGGAAGAGAGTAATTTATTAAAACATTGTGAATGAATTCCGTGCGCATCCGACCAGCCGATTCACATTTAAAATAAAAGTTATGCACAAGAATGCGCTGCTCTAGAGTTGGGTTGGATTAGATTGTTAAGGACGGAGAGGATATTTTGGTACTTCGGGCTAGTTCAAGGACTGGCTGGCCGTGTGTGTCTTCGCTCCAAATTCTGACACCGCCGGGAGGAAGTTGAGGGAGACACCAAGTGACCAATCTACGTACAGTGAGGCATTCCCTAACATGGTTTTCAGATAGAACACTTCTACGCCGGTTGAGCCCCGCAAGCTACTATCTCGTAGCACCAGCCCATCTCGCCTTGCACTTACTACTCTGTAATACAGCCAACGGAATGAATTGATATAACATAGGAGAGGAAACATTTCAACATTCAACATTTTCAACATTCAGCAAGGAAAATCACGAAAAAGAAACAGAGTCAGGATGAGCGACCTAAAATTTTGAACTCGGGACTTCCAGAATACGGGTCCAAAACATTATCCACTGAGCCCAACTCGTTCAATCTCGAGAGATACTGTGCAACTATTTTCACAAATCAATGTATACTGCCGTGAGACCGGGGATGGTTCAGGAAGCGACGTTCAAGAACATAATCTGGAGGGAGAGACTCCTGATAGCCGGGACATAAAACATTGTTTATTTATGGACGCTCTTTAACATCTCAGGTCATCAGCGTATAAAATATTGTGTTAGGGGACAAGTTTTATAAGTAAATTTAGATCTTAAAAATTATAACACTTTCTTTTCACTGCTATGAGCATTAATTTGTGAATGCCTTCATCATTTTGTAATTTTTATCAATATAGAAGATACTTTTTATTCATGTCACTATTTTTCATTAAGAATATGCCTTACTTGCAACTGCTTAATGCTTAATGAATCCTGCATTCAGTTTAGCTATATGTATGGCTTGTTATTTTGCCTGAGCAACTGTCGGAGAACACATGATTTTTAGTGCTATGTCAAAGGTTTAGTTCTTGCGTTTAAGTCGACTTTTGACCATTAAAATAAATTATGTTTTTGTTAAAACATTAGAAATCAAGATCTTCCACTCTCTGTAACATAAACAGCGATATCTATTTTTAATCACTGGTGGTAAACGATCGATGCGTCTGTTGAAAATACATTTTAAAAATCACAGTTTTGAAAATAAAATCGCGCATTTAGCATGTTGCAATTCATTAATGATTGTGAGAAAATAAATATTTACATACACATACATAAACTCCATAATTTCTGTCTTTCAACATGATTTTGAATATAATAATGTTTGAAAATGTTAAAGAGTGTATAATTAATTTTAAATTCCCAATTAGACATTTAATCTAAGGATAGTATATTTGCATTCAATAAAACAGTTTCCATTAAACGTACCAAATCTGTAATAAAGTACTATTTTTAATAATGCTTTCAGCCTGATTAGATAAACATTGTTAAGAGCCTTTTCTGTTTTGAGACCCTGCGAATGTTTTAAACAATATTAAAATAATAAAAATTACATTAATATTAGCTATTAAATGAATTAGTAGAATTGATAAATGCGAGCGGTTAAATTATTAAATATTCTTAGCAAGTTTACTGTTGATCCAATTTATGAATATATCGTGTTTCTTCTGGTATTAGTGACAATTGAACTTGGGTTAAAATTTCTTGCGGTAAATCCATCTTCACTAACAACAATAACAATATACAAACGAACTAAATAATCTCCGTCGATACAATGACCTCATAAGTATAATAAATGAAGGCACTGGACTTCAAAATAATCCATTTACATTAATTTTATTGTACTGTTAATTAATTTTATATTCCGAGCATACAAAAATATCATGAAACTCACAATATTTTTTTTAATTACTGCATTTGTAAAAATTGCAATACACTCGTTACACTCCTTTCTGAAGTATTTATCGCGCAATAAAGTACAGTGAGGTTATTTGAATTGCGGTCGCCGCCGTTAAAATAGTGTTTTTATTTTACTACTTATATTTTTACTAAAAACATAAAATGATACTGCGTTCGAAATAATGCTCAAAATGATGCCTCTCAGCGGCAATACATTGCCAGGCATTTGCATAGGAAATTCCTATATTTCATCAAACTTTTCTTCTGTACTAACACGGCAGTTCGGATTATGTTTCTTGTATTTGAGAGATCCTGTCTCTCGTAACTTTTCAGTAAGTTGGCGTACTGTGCTTCTACCAGGAACACGTTGATTTCCAGGATATTTTCTTGCGAATCGCCTTATCATTAGTCTTCAAGAATCCACTTGCACATATGATAACTACATAAAAATCCGTTCTTCAATATTTTGTTTATGTAGCGGTATAACTAACGAACAACAAATAGCACACAACACACAGTGGTAACAAATGTACGCACAGCTGCACGCAGGCAAAGCCTCCCTCAAACTAAATACATCTGCTACCTGCGCATGCATTATAGATCTTGACGATTTGCTTCACCCATTACTTAGCCGCGCTCTGCCGACCTAATATACTATTAGGTAATTAATGATACTTAAGCTTCATTTCTGAATAAATGTGGTATTTAGTAAAAAGTGTATAGTTGTATTAAATGTTACGGTTTGTTCTTTGGTCGCAGCGATATTTAGAAATGGCAATGTAGTTAAACTATAAAATTGTGTTTGTGTTTATTGCAGGTCCTCCGTTTATACGTGCAATAGGTCCAGTGCGTGCTGTGGCAGGACAGGATGTGACTCTACAATGCCCGTACTCCGGCTATCCTATCAGCGCCATCAGCTGGGAGCGTCGCGGCAAGGAACTACCCGTAGATCTCCGTCACGCTCGAGGCTCGGCAGGTGGCGCCCTAACTATCAGCCGGGTAGATCCCGCGGTAGACGCAGGAAGCTACGTGTGCTCTGTCAGGGGCAACAACGGGGAACTCGCCCGGCGCGAGATTCAGCTGACCGTCAACAGTGAGTACGTAAACTGCGGTCCGGGTACTCAGCGTTGGGCTTGGTTGACCGCAATCCACGTAAAACAGTAGACCTCTTCAGGTAGTTTCCCATCCTGACATCGGAAATACCACCCCAGCTAAATCTGATGTGGTAAAACCATCACATGGTGATGTCATTCTCAAAAGCGATACTAAATATAAATATTTATTATATAAATATATATATTTTTTTCTCAATCGTGAAGGCTTTTATTTATTGTTTTACTTTTTACATGGGTTCCAAGAAGATTTTTAAAGTTTGCATATCAGCAGATGTACATAGCTGTTTCCACTGTTTACATAATTCGACTGGCCTGGAATCTGTAATAGTTGCAGCGTAAACTTTAATGTTGCACGCGAGCGCCTTCCAGCCAATGTACAGTCTCATTGATATCTTATTTACTATTGTTTTAAAGCATGATCTCGGAAGCCTATTCGCTATTAGTGATAAACGGTAATTGTTATAGTAGTGTTCAGTTATGTAGATATCCACGCGGTTCTTTTTGGAATAAAAACTTATAAAATTAGTGTATGTTTTCAGAAAGATCAAACAAGTAAGCCAAATCACTTCAGTGGCTGTACTAAAACTACAAAAAAGACCATTGTTCTCGCATTGCAATTATCTTACCAAATCCCCCTCTTGCTTATAATTTTTCTTGGGTAATTAATTGAGCTTTCATACACATGTTTGTTGTCTCGAAATAATTATCATGACAACAAACATTCGTTAACCTCATTAAATTAACAAAATAGTATTAACACTGGTGGTATTACTGAAGATATGTTTATATATTTTAAAAGCTATAAAGTTGTGAAGTATGTGTTGCTTCAAAAATAAATACTTGGAGTTTTGAGCGAAATTTACTCTCTAATTTCCCAGAGAATGAATATACGTGAGTTTTCAAAACTGACGCTTTATTTTCTGTAAAAATTAAATGAGCAATATATGTTGAGAATACAATGGGATGGGATGGGATACAATATTTTTATTTTCTTTTATGATAGTATACATATTTTCAATCTTTGTGCTACTTATGATGTTATAGGCAATCTTTTTAAACTATTTTAATATGTTATACAGAGCGTGTGGAAGTATGATGGAAAAATAGTTTATCGGTCACTTTAACTAATACTTCTTTAGCAAAGTATTTTTTGTTAGAAAGCAATATAATATAACGATTTTTAGAGAAAATGACAGACTTAATAATAATAATAATAATAATAATAATAATAATAATAATAATTTAATATCGTAATAAATATAAATTTATTTAAACTCCTAAATCGAATTAAGAACTTGAACAAATCCAAAGAAAATGATTAAGATTTTTCATTAATGTATATTTGAAGATATTCTCTTGTTATAAAAAGTATTTAAAAATATAAAAATGGTCATAACTCAATGCCTTCAAGAGGTTAACTTGAATAGGAATCATCAAGGAAACCAATACATAGTTTTTAATGTTTCTTGTATATTCATTTTAAACATATTTACTATTGAAAATAAATTCAAATGGTAATTATTACATTTACTATGTTGTTAGATTAAAAAGTCATAGATGTACTTAATGAAATATTAATACTTTAAATTTACTGAATATATCGAACTCGACATCGAATGTGAAACTCTGCAAAAATTCTCTTACAAAACCGTCTCCACATTACTGAACATATTTCGGGAAAAGATACGTTTAAATGCAATGATGGGGGCCTGAAATGTGCTGAGCCTAACAACGAAGGAAGGAGTTTTTAGTTTTAAACATTAGTTTTTATTTTTCACATAATATCCCTCAAGGACAATCAGTTTACTGGCGCTGAACAAACGGCTTCTGTCCACGTTTTGACAGCTGTTTCGATTCTCGTGTGTAATGGTGGATCCAACCCTCATTCACAGTTATAAGTGACGCTTAAAATCAGTTCTGTTTATTAAAACGTTCCAAACACTGTTGCGATATTTTCACAGAATGCGTTTTTAATCTACAGTTAGAACGAGCCTGCACCCATTTGCGTAAAGTTTATTCCTTGTGTAAAATATACCCATACATTCCTTTGAAATGCTTATAGCCTCAGCAATTTCATGCCGTCACCATATATCATTATTACGTTTTGTTCAATGAATGCTAGTTTTTCTGTACTGTTTGGACGTCTATTGCATGGGTCATCTTCAACACTGTGCGGTCAAGTTTAAATTCAGCAGCACATTTTAACCGTTTAAAACGAGGGAGAAAAGGTCCCATAAACTATTATAAATTTGAAATTGATTTTCTTTGGTGTTAAACTATATTTTACGAAGAACTTTGTCGTTGCATGATACTCGGTTTTATCAATTTTACGGAATTTCCACATTACGTCTGTTCTAGAAAACTGTATTAAATAAACTTTCTGAAACAATAACATATTTCAAATTATGCTTAAAGCAGAAGTACTGACATAAAAACAATTAGGGTATTTAAGGGAATCATTTTTGTCCAAAGTCTTCAAAGTTATTATGCGTATTAGATTCGATGGTGTTAGATTCGAGTGATAATCGTTCGCCGGTAACTTCATTTAAAGTTATCGTCTATTACGTCATGATGCAATGCTGCAATTCTCGACTTCGTTACATTTATTGTTAGCCTATCGTTGCATAGAACGTTTGAATAGTAGACAGTCACGAAATGGAGGGCAAACAGAAGAGAACATCTTAGATGCTACCTTCAAGCATAGAGTAATTTTTTGTTCTGAAAAAATTGATAACAAAAAGGCAGGAAGAGAGTTCAATGTAGGCGAGAGCAACGCTCGCTTGACATTATTTGCAACTAAAGCTAGTTGGAAGAAATTCGCTGCTTCTCACAAAGAAAGACGTCCTAACATTCAAGAAAACGTTCTGGAATTCGTACATAAAAGGATAAAGAACGGGCAACCCATGACTAGTGACACCGTAAGAAATAACGTTTTCTTCTTTGACCTACGCCAACTGTCCTGGTAACAGCACGAGCGATGGATTTTGTCCTACGTGTTCCAAGATATAACAACCGTTCACTTATAAATTCCATGTTGTGATCTTTTAAGAAGCGGATGAGCTTATCTCAAAGACACCATACAACAATATGCCAAAAGCTTTGTGTGTGTGTGTGTGTGTGTGTGTGGGTTTTTTTTTTTTTTTTTTTTTTTTTTTTGCGCATTCCATTTGATGGCGCATTAGATTCGCGTAAATACGATATTTGTCAACTGCATAGCCACCTGTTGTCGAAATCGAGAACTAGCGGTAAAAGAAAAAAATGTTAAGGAAAGAAAGTTATCTAGAATCCAAGAGACTTAAGTTGACATGTTTTCTACTGTCCTTGTCTTCCACGGATCTTAAAATCATTAGGGACAACAACCGTCTTTCGATATTTCTTGGAAATACCAGGTGATTTGCCCTCCTTCCACTGTATCAAAGTTTTTAAAATGGTAATTCAGACGTCCGTGTTGTGCTTGCTTGTGTCGAAGTCGGCTTTCTTTCGGCTAGTAGATTGCTACTGTTTACTTTGTTGGTTATGTTAAAAATCGTTCAAATATTTTTGGAATTGGAGAGCTATGCGTTTGTTCTAATTAATATCGTAAGAGTATTGAAATCTTTACCAATAATAATGATACGAAGCGTTGGGAAACGCGAGTAAGTTTTAAAGTGTGTTCCAAGGAGATTATTGTTAATGTTCATAATATTTATGGATAAAAATGAGGCCCTGTGGTAAAACAACGATATATGTGTCCATTGTTATAGAGGGAACTGCAGCAGTCACAGTGTTTTGTCTCGTGGTGTGAGTAGGATTTTTCAAAAACAAAAACGAGCTCTATCGAGTGGAAGTGTTTTGCCGACTCCAGGAAAGAAACTCCGAACAGAATCTCAAGTAAAACTGTAATAAATTCATTCACTGCCGCCGCCATAAGACGTGTATATATTTGTTACATACAGCCGCTATTTTTACCAAGTCTTCATATATAAGTTATGCTTTAATAAAGGAAATTTTGTTAAAGGGGAGTATATGGCGTTTAAAATAGGTGACCGGCGGGGTGACGGCGTGCTAATCTTGTGCCCCCCTACAATACTGCTCTCTATTAATGAAGTCATAAGACGGAGGTAGAGGAAGAAGGAGCTGCCGCGGTAGGCCAAAGCATCTCCAGGCTGTAGCGCCAAATAAAAAGGACATGTGGGGGTTAAGAGTAACCTTAAAGAAAATAAATATTAGGTATGTAAAAAACTCTCAGGGAAGGAAATTCTTAATGGAAAGGTCGGACGTTATTTCTAAAAGATTTAAATTCTTAAGGAAAATTAGGGAATTGAGAGCTACCTGTCGCACTATTGTTTATTTAAATGAAATTTGCATTAAGAAAAGTAATTCAAAAATCAAAATTTGAGAGGACAACGAGACTGATTTACCCCTTAAAACTCCAATTAGGAAAGGGGGGTGTTTTATTATTTTACGTGCTGGATGTTCTTCTGGTTTTATTCCCAATGCCCTACGAACATTCAAATCAAAATCGGCAAAGGGTTTTCACGAGGAAATGGACGTTATTTTTAGAAACTGGTTCGTAGATCATCTATTACCGAACATTCCTCTCAATGGTTTTGGTGTTATGGACTATGCCCCCTATCATTCTAAGAAGATTAATAAAGTGACTGTTTCATCGATTTGTAAATCTGAAATGAAGGCTTGACTTCGAAATAAAAACATTGAGTTTGATCCTTATTGACGATATCTGTATGACTTAATTAAATTGAAAAAAGAAAATTTTGGGAGGTATGAAATTGATGATATTGCTGCAGAACAGAGAACGGCTTTCTTGCCCATTATGATTTAAATGTGATAGAACGCATATGAGCGCAAGTGAAAAATGACATTACGAAACATAACATACCATTTAAAAACAAAGCTGTGCACATCTTACTTGAAAAAACTCTTTCGAAAGTGACCGAAGAGAAATGGAAATCGGCCTGTGAACACGTACAAACCATTGAAAAAAGATACTGGGAAACAGACGGTTTAATGGATATAATTAGTGGTTGGCTTATATTAAATTAAGAGACACGGATGATGAAAATGAGGAGGACCAGTTTGCAATACCTGAATAGAAGGATTCAGGAGAAGAAGAGGAGAATCCCGCCACTGACGACACGGTTTAATGGAGGGGCTGTCCTTCTTACCTCCGTTACCGCAGTAGTGTCTGAGGGAAGAGCCAGCGAGAGAAAGGAGTATTCTTGTCTCTTTTATAACAATCACTAAACAACTTAAACCTCATGAACTCTAAGGTTTGAGAAGAAGAGGCTTAACTGGCAGAATTCCAAAAGCTTAGCAAGGAAACATAAAACTTGGCCTCGCACCTAGTGAAAGCGGAATATTGCCGCTACAGAGTTAACGAAACAGATTGTTTCTCAAAGTATTATTTAATTGAATTGTACGTTACGTTTTAAAAAGATTTTTAAATTATTGTGCCTGAGCTAGTAAGTAACCTTATTGCTGCTGATTATGTTTCATATTAAAAAGTAACAATGGACAATGTACTTTACCAAAGAAGTTTTGATCACACTAAGGCTGCGCTGTCAAGAATGCTAAGAAAAGCATTGTCTCGTTTAGCCCTTCAGATCATTATGTTAATATCAGTGAGATATAAAATGATGATCGACGGGGCAGTTTCGGTATGCAGATTCCCTGCTGGTAAGCAGAATTTGGAAGAGGGTAGTACTCTAGGTTTTATAATGTAATTAACACCCCGAAAGCAAAATAAAAATGCAAAATTTTGTGACCTGAATACTTTTAATCGCTAACGGAAAATAAAAGCAAAGATGACGCAAGTTGTAAAGGACGGGAGAGCCGGTATGAGAACAGGGGTTTTCAGAGGGGAAGAGAGTTGTCTTTGAAATCAGTCAAAAGACGGTGCTCTCTACCTTAGATGTCGCAGACACAAGCTGCCTCGTTGAATGCTGTGTGTTCCCCATATTTACGCTCCACAGAAGATACCCCTGTGGTGGAGTGGCATGTACTGGCAATTCAGGTCGTAAATCCCAGCATCATGGACCGATAAGAGATGTAGCTAAAACCCTTTGACTGTGCACCGACCCATGACCATAGTTCACTGGGCGTGGAATACGTTGCAAAGCCAAACATACTGACGGAACACAGCTGATATTCCAACAACCTGTCTTGTAAACTTGAATGAAATTCATTTTCACTATCCGTGTAACACAGATCTTATACAGGATATAAAACTTTTATTTAATCCAATGTATTTTAACAAAAATAGTTATTCAAGTCTAAATATTTTAAGAATATGATAATGCGTGTATTATAAATAATAATTTTGTCATTAAATTGATTCCAGTTATAAAAATAAATAATAAAGTTATATTTAATTCACTGCTTTCTGGTAATTAAGTAGTTATTGCTCAAGATCGCTTTGATTTAGAATAAATAATACTCAGGCGATTAAAGAAAATGCTTCACTCGAACCTTATATTTAGATTAAAAAAAATTACATTCGTAAGCCTCATAAAGTATAATCCTTTTGAGTGTCATATGAAACTCATCAAATTCATATATGAGGTAATAAAATAAAAACGGGTTACCGCAATGAGCTCAAGTGCACCATATCTCAAGTAAATGATATAATAACTTGAGCTCCACATCCTCCGGTTAATGTCAGGCAGACTTTAAAATATTTTGGAAGAAAACCCACAATACTTGGCCAGGGAAAGTTAACTCTGCAACAAGGGAGAAGAAGTATTCATCAGGGATAATTCAATACAATATTCTGAACAATAACTATATGTATAAATTAACAGTAATTATAACAATAGAAAAGGATAAAACACTAAGAAAAAGTCACACTTGAGATCGCTATACTTCGAACTCGTGGAGTCCTTCTTTGGCAAGAAGACAAGTGACGGTGATAAAAGTAAATGTTGAGTATCGAAGGTAACGTTATGCATGGAAACAGATGAAACTGGAAATGAGAGTGTGGGGGGGGGAAATTAATGCGTAAGATTTAAACCAGGTGGTATACGCGCTTTATGTAAAAATACAGCTGCCATTTCTCTATCTCTGAGTAAACTTTCAGAGCATTGTGTAGGTAAAGCATCAATAAGTGTTAGATTAAAAGCACCATCAAAATTCTTACAGTGAGATAAGGCATGTTGGGCAACTGGCAAGGGAGACTTGGTTTTAACAGAACGTCTATAATTGTTCATACGTAGCGAAACAACAGTAGAAGTTAAACCAATATAAAATGCTTGCATAGCTTACAAGATAACATATATACGACGTTCTTGGAAGAACAAGTAGCAAATGAAGAAATGTTAAATTCTCTGGATAAATTAGGGCTGTGGAATGAATGGCAAGGCAAAATTAGCGCACAGGTTTTACATTTAGAGCGTTGGCAAGGATATGAGCCAGCAAAGGGACGTGGTAAATTCGGAGGAGATAGATTTCGGCAAAATATACTTTTAAGGTTAGGGGGTGTTCTAAAAGTAAGGCGGGGTACAAATTTAGAAAAATCATTTAAAGATAAATGCATTAACAAAGTATCGTGACATTCTTTCAAAATAGGTTTGATGCTTTCAATTCCAGGCACGTAAGTAGTAACAAGGTTAATGAAGTTCTTAATAGAAGTTTTAGGTTTGCATTTGAGATAATTAGTTATTGTAAGGAGTGGGATAATTGGTGTGGAATAATGGGTAGCCACTTTGGCTAGATCAATTAGGAATATTTTTTAAGATGTGTGAAAAGGTGTTGGATCTGACTTCATTGATTCAAATCTTACATTTCCGGCATTTAAATGCGGGCCGCTCTTAATTGGGCCAACAGTATTGATGTTCTCGCTCTAATGTTGACTCCAGCTGCCTGGATTCTAGTCGATGAAGATGCCTCAGCTGCCCTAGTTATGTATTATTATTCCCCGTTCCAAGGTAGGAATAATAAAGATCTCTGGTTGATATGCTGGTTTTATTGACGCTCAGTCAATGGGGAGAAGGGGGTGAATTGTTGGAGTAAATGAAGACACGTCAAGGAATAAGTGTATTCGTAGTTTATTAATTATCTTCTCCTATATCCCTACGTGCCACACCGCTCACCAAGAGGATGCAGGATCCTCACCAATCGATTTCTTTACACCAAACAGTTAATCACTTCAGCTTTCATGACGATTCTTAACACTTCGAACTGATGTTGGAATTGAACTTTATCTATGCACATATACTTTAACTTGCTAGTTCCCGCGTCTTATCTCTACCGAAATTACATTTACTGTAACATTGTCAGCCACAGATAAAGATACACTTGAAATAACGCGATATGTCAAATTATGTTTATAATTATCGCGATTTACACAATAATTTACAATGGCACAGACTTTTGTCTCGGAATCTGGACTTACAAAAATGCTGCCTGTCGCCTTGGAATTAGAATTTGGAGTTGTGCAGCTTGTCGGCTCGGAGTCGCACTTAAGTATGCAGCTCAAGACATAAAAGCGTTTCTTTATACTTTTTTAAAATTTAGGACGCTTTACATCCCGCCAAACTTTACTGATCGAAGTTTGTAGAACTTTAATTCAAATCCAACCCTCTGACTGGTTACTCTGACATTTTATACAGCTTGTCTGATTCGTGCTCTAAACAGATCTTATGTAAGGCCTTTGTCTATTCGAAGGCTTTAAATATCTTACTGTTTGCATTCCTTCAACCTTCAACACTACTACAGTTACTAATCCCAAGCATGCGTCTTTTCCCTGAAAAGAACTTTAACAGAACGGAGAGTGGCATGGCTTCCTTCCTGGTGCAAAGAAGAACCTTGGCTCTACCCTCTTTCTTTTGTTAGAGGCTATACAATGGTGTAAGGATATCGGGCACGCATTATATTACACAAGTTCTGCCTAGCAACAAACCAGTACAGTTCTCCTGATTATTCACATATTAAATATATACATACGCATGTTCTCACTGGCGATAATTCGACAATAATGTTGGTAATAATGAAATTGATACAATAATAAATGTTATATAGACAATGTGGTTAATTATAAAAAAAATATGATATTAAATAATGTAATGATTGAGGTTAAGATGGGGATGAAGTCGGCAATACCGCTTCAAACTAGATCAATGGGTATATACAGCGACGAAGGCCCCGAGACTAACAATTTGGAATTGAAGAGCCAAAAAGTCTGCATTCCATTCTAAAAAGGGGTCTCCTTGAAGTATCTGGGATAAGCCAGGAAGTATGGTGGGCTTGCCACACCTTATGGGTAGAATCTTTGATTTCGTCAACATACAATTTGTTTCAAACAATGGCGAAACCATATTTACGTGGCGGCATAGGCCTAGGGTATCCAACGGGAAGAAAGGATACGAGAAAAAACCGCACACAAGGGGCGGAAATGTTGGTAGCACTAAGCTTACTAACGATACTGCCAGCAATGGAAACAGCGCGTTTGTTGTTGTTGTTGTTGTTGTTGTTGTTGTTTTTATTGCACACTCGATGTTTGTTTAGTGTACTGAAGAGATTCCGAGACGGACGGGTGTCACTGCATGATCTCTGCCCAGAATGGACCCATGACATCGTTGCTCCTGATGTTATTGCGCGGTTGGATGGTCTTATTCGAGAATTACAATTCATGTTTTGGTGGGAATAAGTCATGATTCCATACGTGCAATATCAAGACCACCTGCAATACCGAAAAATTCATGCGTAGTGAATCTATTTCAAAATACTCTCTAAAAGGGATCTTTCTGTCTCTTATCACACCGGGGACGAAACATAGTACCAGAATTTTGAACTCGAGAGCAAGCTACAGAAACAAAGGTAGAAGCACGTGGATTCTCCCCTGCAGAGGAAATCCAGAGTCGTTCACACAAGTTCTGAAAAAGCTACGATAGCGTTCTCACTTCGACTGCGAAGCGCGAGGGAGCGCTACTTGTCGGTTTTCTGGAGCATGGGTTCATAATCAATGCTGTCGAACTGCGTCATTCTTCCCCATGATAATGTTCGTCCCCATCCTTACCAAACGGTGAGGAAAACACTCCAACATTTTCCATAGAACCCAGAGCATTCACATTTTTGGCGATTGAAAAATTTTGGACACCAGTTTTACTAGGAAGTATACGATTGAGTCCATTAGTAGCCCAAAGCTTTGGACTGTCTTGTCTCCCAATGGGATGAATGTATTAAGTTATGGAGATTACTCTTGAGGTAATAAGTGTGATTTGGCATTTTTAGATGCTCATTTCTTTCTAAGGGAGCTATATTCTCAAATACTTGCAGTTATCTCCGGTTATGTAACTCGAATCTCAAATTTTGTATGCATTTGAAACTTGACCATGAACCTTGCAATTCTTTGGACGTTTTTCTGGAATGAGTGTAGACATTTCATCTGAGCTGCTGTTTACATTGTAAAATACATAGCTTTTTACTTCGACTACCTAGAAGAAAATTAATAGTGAACTGACAATGTTATAAGTTAGTATTTAAATTATAAAAAAAAATCCAAAGAAGTGGAAGGTTCGTGGTCAAGTTTCAAATGCATAAAAAAGTTGAGATTTGGGTAACATAACCGGAAATAACTGTAAGTATTTGCGAATATGGCTCTCTTAGAAAGAAATAAATGAGGGGCAACCGAATGAATATCTAAGAATGCCATTGTACATTTATTACCTCAAAAGTAATGTACATAATACATGTTAATATCCCATTGGGAGACAAAACAGTTTAAAACTTCTTCTATTGTTAAAAGTAAAAAAATATGGGGGGGAAATATACAAAGTGGGCATTGATTGTTTTCCAAAAGAACTGTGTGACTTTGATCGTTTTTCTCGGGTATACACATAAATTTTATACCTGATTTAAATAGCTGATGTATTTTCAACATTCAGTTTTGCTATTTGATTAATTCATGTTATATTGCAAGGTGGCGCTAATAACTACAATTTAGTTAAGAACGGACTTTGATCGTTATTGCCGTATATCCTTCAAATGCCTTCGACGTACACCCAGATTCCAGGTATTTCCGAATAGCACAGGACCGCAATTGACTTCAGACGCGCAGATGGAATTCCGACGAATATTGAGGTTCTCTTTGTAGAGGATGTTAACCGTGAATACCGTGGCAGATTAAATGCGATGATCCTTGGGGAGAATGCACTACGCAGATAAGTAGACAAACGTTGTATAGCAGCACTTAAAGGGTCAACAAGGCTGAACTGTATCTCCGTACTAGAAGCTGCAGAAACAGAATAGAGTAGCTTCACAGGAGCTAAAGATGTTTTTCTCCCACTAATTTATTCGCATCTCCTCACCTGGAAAAGTGATCCATTTAGAAGGTCTAAGTAGTTTTTTTCTTTGTCATTTCATAACTCAATGCATTACTTTGTTAGGCATTGCTTATATAAAAATCTGTCTTTTGTTTTACAGCAAAGAAGGCATCTGTTTAGATTTATATCAGCTGGGCACAGAAAGATTTTCTTTTTATTTATGAAGAGAGTTGAACACTATTTAAAATCTGTCTAACGATTTTGCCACGATTTTAATATATTGTGTAATAGATACTTGAGAAATAAAATAAAATTTTTGTAATAAATAATTAACTGTAGCCAGAAAATGTATAACAATTTGTACACCAATTGGCAGAGAAAATAAGAGGCGTTCAAAGTTTTAGTTTCATTCGGGAGAAATAAGAAATCTTTGTATATACAATAAGGTCACAGTATATGCAGTAGAGATGGCTTTGGTATTTTGCGGGATCGAATTTTGAGTGCCCATGTTACAAAAATTGTCTCTGCATAAATAAAGAGATGGCAAATCGAATACGAGCAGAGAAATTTTATTACTACCTTTTTAATAAAGTAAACAGCTATTAAGTATGTGAATAACATCGAATATGTAATAATAATTATTGTCGAATGTAAGCGTACCAAAACATCTACCACTGAAGTTGGTTGGTGTAGGTTGGCGATTATGTTTAATCCTGGGAATTAAAACCTACGCATAATTTTTTTGCTGTACAGATACGGCAATAACACAAAAGTTGATGCTGAATCGAATAGTTCTTACCAAATTGCCTTAGAAATTCCAAGTTCAAGCTTTTTCACTTCTGGAAAAATTTAAAAATACTTCATTGTTCCATCAAATGATAATTAATGATACTAGCACAAATAGTGTTATTTTCTTCATTATTGTTATTTAGGGTTATGATAAATGTTCTAAATATGGTAAAATGCTGCCAAGAAAATTAATAAATCGAGGTGTTACTTATGCAGCGAATTTTGCTCTTAGATAATGGTTTATTTATTTATACGAGTAACAATTTTACAGGACACACATCTCTGAAGGATATTCTTCTCTGCTTCCCTCATTTGACTATCGAGTGATGGGGTATCATACAATAAAACTGTATAAAGCGCGGAAACACAATATATGGTTTTCAGAGATCAGTGTCCGTCTGTGGTGCCTCAGTAGTAAAACAGGCGTTAACCGCTACTCAAAAAGAGAGAGATCAATCATATATTATAATAATTATAAAACTAAGCTACACTCGCCAGCTTCTCCTTTCGACCGCCACGGGTGGCCGAGGTCGTTAAGGCGCGGACTCGTGAGCGGAAGGTCTGGGGTTCGAATTCCGCCTGGACCGTCCTCCCTGACTGAGGTTTTTTTCCAGATTTTCCTCCGTCCTCATAACTGGCAAATTCCGGGGAGGTACCCAAAAATTAGGCCTGAAAGACTTCTTTCCTTTAAAAAAAACACTCTTTTTCCAATTTATCATTTCATCTCATGTATCATTAGTGTCCGCTGCTTGTGGTGCCTCAATATTAATGGGCATTAAACACTATTAAAAAACCTTTTTCAATTAAACCCATTTGGCCAAATTTCTATCCTAGAGAGTTGTGCATTCCTTTGGACCTTATACACACCAACACCCTGGTTATTGGTGTATAAGAATTCTGTTTAACTAACGCTAAATAACTACTCCCATTCACTCCCCTTTTAATTACCTGACAATTCTATTTCATTTCTCATGCATCTTTCCTAAATATTTTCTGCAAGCTATAATAAATTCCCTTCTCTTCTTATTAAACATTCTTTTCACTAATTCCTATTTCTCTAAATTATCCCATATATTAAATATCAATTCACCCCTCCATACCTCTTTTTTCTTGCACTTAAAAACACAAGACAGAGTATCCTCATTTTCTCCACACAGCGGGCATATATTCATATCATAATCTCCTTTTAGCCCCCTTAGAGTCAACTCACCTGTTCTTGCCCAAGCACATCCATCCCTCCTTGTTTTATCACATATATCCACATATCTCTCTTTGCCCTAATCAATTTTTAATTTCTGTATAGTTCCAGTGAATGTTTGTCTCTTAAGCTACTAAAAAATCTTGTTACTCAATATCCTCAATAGGTGTCTTCACTTCTCTCCAGAAACCTTTTTTTCTCATGCCTAAGTTACCATTCCAAATATTTTCCATACCAATTTAATGTCCAATGTGAAAATTCTGCTCTTATTCTAGATATATTAATTTCCTGGGAAGTTACCATTAAGTCGCATCAGAACCATTCAGTTCCATTGGAAAAGTAAATAAATTACCATAAAAAATTCTTCATTCATCTTGAGTATAATAAAAATGCAAACGTACATTATGATTAAATATAAGATATTTGATGACGAAAACCATTCAACTTGGAAATTAAACTTAAATAGTGTTTGCAAAGAAAGCATTATTAGTACATCTTTTGGTGATGGCATTTATGCCAAGAATTTTACTAATATCATAAACGTCTTATCATAAATGGATAGGCTAATTGAATCATTAGCATTAAACAAACCAAATCCCAATCTAAATTAATAGCATACCTCACTTTAGTATAACCATTAATAGAATATGGAGCAGTCTGTTGGGACTCTACAGGGCATATCAAATAAGATCACTACAGAAAATTCAGCATAAGGCTGGAAATTTTGTTAAAGGAAGAGTGGCACAGAGGTGAAAATGCTAAAGCACTAGGCCAGGAACTATTGGAGAACATGTAGGCAACAAAAAATGGATGTGGTCAAATTCTATTTTTTAAATGGGACAAACAATTGCAATGACTTGCCTATAGTAATTATTTAGAGCTGTTCTTCTCTGAAGAAACTTAAAAAAATACTTAAAGAATTATGGTAGCAATATCTCAGTGCTGTCTTTGCAAATTGTATTTTTTTTCCTCCTATTGCACTTTCCTTCTTCTTTTTCTCAATTTACTGATTATTATTGTCTATTTTATTTTTTATATTATTGTGTAAATATATATTCAATGCTGTCATTAGGCCTAGGCCCTCTTAAAGTGAATACATCAGTTGCATTACATACATAATATCTTACCTTCAAGACATGTGTTCACATAATACCCAAAAACTTTACACTAATAAGAATATATGATAATATTCTAAATTGTTCATTAATTGTCAATATTACTCCTTTTTTACTTTTTATAAAATAATCATGGTCCAATGAAAAACTTTAATAGCAACTTTGTCCTCTGTAGTCTTTACATTCATATTATGTACTATCCATGATGCTGATTGCCCCTACTGATTTTTAAAATGATCATTAATAATCAGCATCAATAAAGCTTAAAATCTGCAATATATTATCCAGTTCTTTGGTTAAGGATAGTGATACCTCCTTCCAGTCACAGCAACCTCTGCTTCCTCTACCTCTATCTTATGGGCTAGAAGGCAGTATTGCAGGGGAACATGCAATCAGCATGTGGTACCCCACAGCTCACCTATCATCAGGCTTTCTTGATCAAAGATCGCCACCTCTCCATCAGGCAGCTTCCCAGTTGTCTTCATGAGGCTGAGTGAACCTTATTTCAGATCTCCCTAAATTAGAAAAATCCTAAATAGGTACTGGGAATCGAACCTGAGCCTTCTGGCCAGCAGTTATCAATGCTAACAATTAGACCATATTGATGTCTCCATGTAACTATAAAAGTTTATCAGTTCACTTGGATGACAATGTATGTCTGATTACTGACAACTGCAGTAGTCTAGCAATAACATCTGGACTTCCCATGTGTTGGGCCCAGGTCCGATTCCCAGTTGAGTTAATTTCATGATTGAGGTTTTTTCACAAGGTTTTCCTCAGTTCTTAGGTGAATGCCTAAGAAACTTAGGCCACTAAGTCCCCTGAACTTGTTTGGCCAAATTGCCATCTATTGTCCTTCATCTGGTATACTAGAGCTTAAAGTTGCAATGCCATGATCACAGAAGAAAAGTCTCATTGATGAATAGTTAATCCGCTGCTGCTGTATAGTATAATTTATGCAGTGTGTTTTCCATCTTCTCATTTCTTGTGAAACTAAAACTTTCTACAGATTTTGTTCCTTAATAATGTCTGTCTGTATCTTTTTCTACTCTCTTCAAGTAGCTTCATAAGCTTCCATATTGACTGCCAGGTTCATGTATCTGACTTTTCTGAGTCACATCCATAATAAAACCAATTTTATGTTTGTGTAAACAAGTGTTCACATGCTCAAGAAACAGCTTAAATAGTCTTTGAATTGCTAGTATTATCATTATCATTACAAACTAAGCAAACCATTATTGAGACATGTTTCTGTGACAATAAATTTTATTCTTTAGCGAACAATATCATGTTTATTTTTTTCTCTAATTTAATTATCTAATATAATTATAAGAATTTCAAATATTTCCTGACTTTGGAATAACTCTATTTTTAAACTAACGACTTTGGAACATTGTCAAACATTTAGGCTTGTAGAAAGATGTGACTATATTGCAGTTGTGTGTTACAGATCCTCCTGTAATGGAACCATTCTTCTTTGCATCAAATCTTCAAGAAGGAAGCAGAGCACAAGTTACCTGTAGTATTTCCTCTGGTGATTTGCCCATTGAGTTCACATGGTTGAAGGATGGTCAGAAGATCCCTTCATCACTGCAAGTAAGCACTTACCTTTGATTCTTTATTTCTTTCATTTTCTTTGTTTTCTCCCCAACTTTCAATATAAAAGTATAAATAAGGACCAGGAAAACAGGTATTTAAGAGGTTATTACTGAACCTAATGAGGAAACATGATAACATTAATATTAGAGCACTGTGTTTTGGCAGAGAACAACCACATTATCCATTTTCCAGTCATGTATCTTTCGTCACAACTATGGCAGCTCAATGATCAAATAGTCAAACTAAGTCCTTACCAGCTATCTCACTCAGATTTTACATCTACTCACTTCAGGAATAGATATGAAATCTGTTACAGCCAAATTGTTATCAGGGAAATTTTACTTCTCATACTCCATTCTTCTCTGCCATTCCCTTAGCCAACTGCATCAGCCTTATCATCATTGCACTCTGCTATAAAGCATGTGAAAATAGGAATACTGTAATTCAATAAAAATCAATATACTACAGAACTTTATATTACAGACTTATTGAATAGCAATTTTATTATTATTATTATTATTATTATTATTATTATTGTTGTTGTTGTTGTTGTTGTTGTTGTGGTTGTTGTTGTTGTTGTTGTTGTTGAAGTATCTTTGACCATTAGCATCCCATTTAGTGCAGAGTTTGAAATGGCCAATAAATTTTGCCAAAAGCCCTCTTTTTTGGGTCTAGCTTGTTTTACCTGCTATAAACTGGACCAGCTCCTTACTTCCCTTTTTCTTATGCCCTGAAAAATCCATGACCCTGGCCAGGTTTGAACCTGCAACCTTGAGTCGAGGCAAATATGGTTACAAATTAGAAGTTATTTTCATGCCTAGTATAAAAAGTAATACTTTGCAGATTAGTAAGAAGTTTATAGATGATGGGGTACCCAAGTCTGGAATTTCGAAAAAGTTGGCTGACTAAAAGTGAGGGGATGAGATCTACAATTTAATCGGTTTTAAACTTCAGGTCATTATTTGATTGTTTTGATTTTGTTGAATTTGGGCAGAATAAGTCAATCAGATAAGGAATGAAAAAATAATTTATTTTGAGTAAAATTTCATTAATATTAAAGTAATATACCCTGTTTTGGACCTCCAGATTAATCCTCTAAAATTCTGTTCTTACTTGTAAAATACACATCGTTTTGAAACAATTTATTATTAAGACAATTGTTTTATTAAATATTCAGTATTGTTTTTAGTATTATTCTGTCTGAATTAAAAAACAATGATTCATATTGTCAGGCAACCTGGATTATTGTTATTATTGTGTGAATTCCCTTTGACTTTGATATCAAGAACATTCAAGAAATTAACAATGTCATTTCTTTTACATTAGAGCAACATGATCAAAACTGATAAGTATATAGTTTTAAATAGCGGGAATTTTCATAGTGAAATATAGCATAACTCTGCAACCTTTATGAGGAAATCACTCAAATTTCACTAATTTTGTTATTTTACTTGGAAAATTAGTGAAATTTAAGTTATTTCCTGATAAAGGTTGCAGTATCATAAATATATCTTTCTAAATTTAGTATGAAGTAATCCATAAAAACTGAAAATAAACCCAGACCTGGTCTTTATTGACAGATTGAAGCTAAACAAGGAGGGGAATTCTTCACATTTCTGGTATTTAAGCAAGTGACTTCACGGCACAGTGGATCCTACACATGTGTGGCGACAAATTCAGCTGCAAGTGTCAACTATACTGCTCAACTTCTTGTTAAAGGTAAACCAAAGTCTGCCAACAAGGTGCTAGTGATATTTTTAAATAAAAACAAATAAAAACCTTATATTAACTTAGTTTTTACAGTATCAAAGTCAAAAATTGTTTCTCATGTAAAATATTTTAAATTCCAATATCCTCATCAAATTTCCTTGTATAACTTTTTCCAGTGGCTCCACAATGGGTTCTGGAACCACAAGATGTGGCAACATTAGCAGGAGGTTCAGTCATTGTTCACTGTCAAGCTCAAGGTTTTCCTCAACCACAAATAACTTGGCTTAGAGGGCAGGGTGAGTATACACCTAAATTGTTCTCCTCTGTTTATTTCATTGCAGAGCAGAACAAACCATGCACAATAAATATAGCATATTAATTTTTTTGTTCATTTGCCTGCTCTCTTTTTTTAAGTCTGATGTATATAATTTGGAATTCAAGCATTTTATTGCAAAATTCATCTTTGATATAGATTACTTTCTAAATAATTGAAGTGGGATCTAAGTTAAAGTAAACTCAAGTTTTCTGAATGAAGGCTTGATTCATATGTCTGAAGAATTCCCCCCCCCCCCTTTATCCCTTTTATTTTCTAGATGCATATACATTTTTATTTGTTTCTTCTAAATCAGACATGTCCCTTTATCAACCACATATCCTGGAGCATACAATAAAATATTGGGCATGAGGGTGGTCAGTTGGCTGGTCAGTTGAAAAGGTTGAAATAGTTTTTCACAAAAGATTATTAGCCTTTATTGGGAGAAGGAAAAAAAGGGGGAAAGGGGAGGGGATCTGAAATTACAACATGGTTTCAGAAAGAACAGGTCAACAGTGATCTTTTCATTTGGTAAACACCACATTGAAGGCAATAGATTACAAAATAAAAATTACAGGTATATTTTTGCTTGTCTAAAGCTTTTGATATAAAACATAATGTACTATTTTGAAAATTAAACAACATTGGTATTCTAGGGTATGCATTTAGATCATATTATACTTGGAAAATAGAAAATAGCTTGTGAAAAAGGGGAAGTTATACACTATCAATCAGGTCAACAAGATATTGGATTTGGAGGTTCACATGGTTCAATCTTGGTCCTAATATTGTTTTCTTATATTTGTTAATGATATAAAAGACAACTTATCAATTACAACACCTATTCAATTTGCTGATGACACCAACTTAATAGTAGAAAGAACTACTTATGATGATGAACAAAAATACATTGATACAGTTACAGTTGAACCCTTTAATTGATTTAAAAACAATGAATTACTAGTAAATACTAATGTAGCAATGTATTTTCATACTTTGCAAACCTCAATTTTTTAAGAAGCTACAGTCAAATTTAATAATAAAGGTATAAGAATGAATATTTATTATTATTTCTTCACATTACAATTACAGTTTTACAATATTTCCTTGATCCTTGAGTACTTGTTAATTCAGGATCCTATATAACTTACACCCTGGTTGTTGTGCACATGGATCCTACTTCACTCTAGCTATACATATTACCAAGAGAACATTTTCAAAGCAGTAAGAGGTAGAGTGGGAGATATCAAAAGGCAAGAAACATTTAGTAGTTTTATGCATGAAAGTTCATTGAACTGCTAACTGTGATAAATCTAGTTGGAATAGATAGGCATGGATTAGAACAGGTGTTTTAAAACTTAAAGAATTAAGAAAGGATAATAATATGGCTACATGTCCATTCTGTGAAGAAACCTAGTCGGTCCTGGTGGACTAGTGGTAACCATATTTGCCTTGTAAACCCAAGATTGCGGGTTCATTCCTGACCAGGGTCAATGAATTTTTTGGGATGTAAAAATCCTAAGTATAGCTTCCTTTGGAAGAAAAGTAATGCCATAGGTCCCGTGTCATAGATTTATGGCACAAAATAGAACCTCAAGCCTGAAAGAAGAGGCCTGTGAGCAAAATTTATTGGCACTTCTCGCCTGATTTAAATGGGACACTGATGACATGACATGTTAAAGAGCATTCATAAACAAACCAAATAAAAAAAATAAGGGGGGAACCAACAACCTTCCTACTGAATCCTTTGGCTCATCAGCAGTTTCCTGTATATCCAGAAGACTTGGATTCAACTATTCTATTGAAATTTAAATTTATTAGAAATATATCTTAACAAACTACATAATATACTGCACTCAAATATATATATATACATAAACAATCCATACAAAATAAGATCTAAAAATAAGATAAAACTAATCTTATTAATCTCCTCTAGATATTTTCTTACAGTTACTTGTAAACATTCTGATTCCAATAGACACAACTTCATATTTAGTGTATTGATTATCATTACATTTAATATTGTATTATCCTATCCTTGTTATACTTATCTGACTTATTTTATTTCTAAGGTTGCGTTTTCCTGTATCTTCCTCTTAATCATTATTATCCTTTATCTCTAGCTTGGCCCATATAGTTTCCTATTATTTTTATATTCTTTTCCTTTTACAGTTAAAAACTTTCTAATTAATATTTTCCCATCTAAATTCTTCCTTTTTTGTTGTCAAGCCTGTTCTCTTCATAATTTTGTTTGCTTGCAGTATAATAAACAATGAAAATATGTATTTGTTTCTCCACTCATTAGACATTTTCTATATCTTTATCATATCTTAACCCTTTTAAATTCATAACTCCAGTTCTAACCCATGCAAACCCTTTCAGACCTGCCTTTTCTCATTGGTCTATATATCTTTTCCTACCCCATACTATTTTTATCTCCCTATAAAGTCTGAATGATCTCTTTTCTCTCATACTATGCCTTTCAATATCTTCCAGTCTCAGGTTTATTTCTTCCCAGAATCCTCTGTTTTAATATTCCCTATTTAGCCAAAAGTTTCCCAAACTTATCTGTTACAAAACTTCTTGCACTTTGAGATACCATGATTCTTTCCACTTACATTTCTCTTGGATGCTGAAACATTCTTTAATATATTAGTCTTTTCCAATGTGGTAATTCTATATAGGTACTTCATAATTCTTGTAATAATTTTTATCTTGGTGGAATGTCTACCTAACTGCACTACATCATTTGGCAATGCTTTCAGTAGACCTAAGATCTGTTTACAAAAGATTTTATCAATATGTGACAAAGAGTCCTTAATAATGGGTAAATATTATACAATAGGCTACCAAGTTTCATAACAACAAAAAGGGAAAAATTTAAAAGCTGAACTTCCTGATACAAATATGCATGTGTAGGCTGGACGAGTTATAATACCTTACTAATTGTATATAGAAAATGTATGTATTTTAATTAATGACAAATCGGAGAACATATAATGTTATTATGGATGAATAATATTAAATTATCATCATTATCAACAAAATCTTTCCATGCATCCTCAATACCACATATTTCTGCCTCATATAGCAATTTTGCTTTTACTGTGAGTGTATAAATGAAATGGTATTAATTATTAAATAAAAGCAAAGATATAGATATTAAATAAAAGAGAAGATATAAATATTAAGGGACTGGGAAGATTCTTTGGAAAAGTGAGAGGAAAATGATTATGAAAAATAAAAATAGGGGATAATTTAGAAAAATCATCTTCAAGAATAAACCAAGACTATAGTTATAAATAGGTTCTAATACATCTACATCCTTAATGTTAAGTTATAATAGAATCTGGATAGAGAAAAAGTAACTATCAAGAATAATGTACTTATAAGTAGGTTGAGGAGAAGAAAATTTATGATTCGTAAGGGGGAGATGAAGTAGAGAGTAGAGGGGGCCTTATATTTGAGAGTTGGAGGATTTTTAATTTACCTTTTGACAGCATAACCATACTTCAGCACACTTAGCACAACATTTAAAAGTCTAATAATGAGTAAACCATGATTTGCATTGTAAGTGCTGATGGTTTTTCACCCCCATTCACCAAATGGAATAAACAGTTATCCATACTGTATGCCATGTGTTGCAGATAGGATATCATCAGATTTTCATCCATTAGACTATGCAGATGGCAGAACTGTGCTGTCATCTAATGGAAGCCTGATTATCCAATCTGTTGGTTCCAAGGATGAAGGGTTCTATCTTTGTCGTGCTACCAATGGCATAGGGACTGGCCTCAGTAAGGTTGTTAGACTTGCAGTAAATGGTAAGCTCTATTTTCCTATAACAGATTTTAATTTAAATGGAATATTAAGAAATAAATTATATTATGGTTATCAGAACTGTGTAAGTATATTTGTCTTTCATTAAGAAAAGAGAAAATAGTAATATTTACTTCATAAATCAAGGTTGGTAGATATAAAACAAAAACATGTTTTTTGCACCTCCTAATTTCTTATTCTAAATTTTTCAAGTTTACCATTAGTTGTATAATGATTTCATATCTATAGGCATTCAATTACAAATTCATAAGATTTAACATTTTTCTTCAAGTGTAATATAAATGTAAATCCACTTTTTCCAATTTGTGCTACATAATAGAGCCAGTGAAATTTGACATACCCTCTCGTAACCTCACTGCAAGACGTGGAGAGTCTGTAACTTTGAGCTGTGATGTGAGAGGAGACCATCCCATTCAGGTTAACTGGATGTTCAATGGTCAGCGCATTCATCACAATAATTACAGGTACCTGTTGTTTTGTATTTTACTAAAAGCTCAACATTTCTTCTTAAAAGTGCTGAGAACTAACTATGCTTCAAAAGACCTGTTACTAATTGTTGAATTAAAATAAAGCAATTCTCAGTTATTTTCTCCAGCTGTTGTTTCCTTATCACTGTCTCTACTCTCTCTCTCTCTTAGTTTGCTAAATGAACTCTATGATAAGATCTTCCAGTGGATTTTCAGAATTCATTGCCTGTTTTCTTTTATATATGTTTTTCGCTCAAACATTAATTCTACATGGGATTCTTGCTGATTTTATTTTTGTATATATCACATGGGTTGTTTTTGACAAAAAGTGTACAGTCATTTTTCAATTTTGCAGATTTTCCTGTTTATATTTTAGAAACATCAAATATGAATCAACAAAATAATAATAAAATTATGTAGCCATATACTGTTGTGAAAAAACGTGAAATAAATACAGAAATAAAGTTATAAAATATAGCAAGATGCCATATAAATCTCTAACTTTTGTGGAAAAAATATAATACACAAAATTGAAAAAGAGGCAATTAATTATGACATCCCACTTAAAGATAACCTATCTGGAAGTTTATTGAGCAAACTATGAGAGAGACATTAGTTGGAGGATGAGGATGAGGATGAGTACAGTTATATTCAGTTTCCAAAAAATAAAAAGTTTAGTAATGTTCCAGGTCAAAAATCTAATACAAACATTGTAATATTTATGCATGTTGCACATTTTTACATTACATTCTTGTGCCTAATTTAATCAATTATCTTTACTTATTATATTACAATATATTTTCTGAACTGCAATATATTTTGTTTTGATGTGTGGCCAGCTTAATGCGGATTTCCCTGTCCTGCACTGCACTTTTTCTAACCATTTCTGTTCTTCCCTCACTTTCCCTCCTCTCCATATGCTGGTCTATCAGTTCACATGAAGTTTGTTCTGTACATAAGTTGGAATGTTGTGAGATCATGTGTTTCAGTGCTATAGTGTTAATGCAGCTATAATGCCAAAAAGTCTGTATACTTTAGCACACACAATCTGTGTATATGATTCCTATGTGACAACAAACTCTTGTAGAGAAGTGAGATGGCAATTTATAGATATTTCCTGCTGTTTGTGTGCCTCATGTGAAACATTTTGTAATATTGTGAATAGATTTAGGGAAACGGGATATATTCTTGATAAGAGATCGAAATAAAACACTGTGTTCTTATAGAGGAAAAATCAATGATATCAGAGAAAAATTAGAACAAAGTCAAAAGAAATCTCTGAGGTAGCTTGCATAGGAATCAAAAATTTTGCAAACCTCAGCTTGAAATTCTACTAAACTTTTAAAATTAAAATCCTATATGAAAACTGTAGTTCAGGGATTGCTACCATAGGATAATGTGAGTAGAGTTAATTTTTTCTGCAATTCGGTATTGGATAATGTTAATGATCAGTCTATTGACCCCCCTTTAATTTTTTTACGGGTGAAGCATGATTTTATGTACATGGCCATGTAGTAAATACAAACCAATAGATACTGGACTGCAGAAAACCCCCATCTTGTACATGAAATGCCATTGTATGACCATAAAATTGGCATTTCATGTGCTTTGAATGCTTACAGAATTTTAGGACCTGTATGAAGTGAAATTTCTGCAATTTCAGAAAAAGAATTAACAAGATCTCTGTAATTATAGCTTTCTGTCTTTAACTTCTCTATTATTTTTCAAAAAAAAATTGGCGTTTCATGTGCTGTGAATGCTTACAGAATTATAGGACCTGTAAGAAGTGAAATTTCTGCAATTTCAGAAAAAGAATTAACAAGATCTCTGTAGTTATAGCTTTCTGTCTTTAACCTCTCTATTATTTTTCCAATACCTTAAATAAAATCTTTATTGAAGTTTTCTTGTAGTTAAGACTTTTTTCTTAAAGTTGCTTCTACTCAGTCATTCAGACATTACTTAATTTTAGCTTTTCATATTCTATATTATTCATTTGTTAATAACCTAATTTCTTAAAGTCATAACATGTAATTTTACTGACAACCAAATAAAATCAAATCTGTAATATTTCCAGAGTGAGTATGTCTGATGTTAAATTGGACACAGGACTGCAAAGTCATTTAGTGATTGGTCAATCAGATCGACAGGACTCTGGCATGTATGTCTGCCAGGCAGACAATATGTTCGGTCATGCAGAGCAAACTACAATGTTGGCTGTACAAGGTAAGATACAGGAAAGTAAAAATTATGCCTTACTTTATATCTGATTCTTTTCATTTGTCATCATTGGATTTAAACTGTGCTGTCTTCCTGTCAAAGATACTTGTACTTAATAATTTCACTAACTCTTAAAATGCAAATTAGACATTAAACCTATATTTGGTAAGCCACTTATACAAACTAGGAATTCTGTCTTGGTCATCATGCCCCTTATGCATTATTCAAGAAGAGATGAATGTAGATCACTGAACCTGTAGTATATTATCTACAGATGGACGCTTTCGATACTTGGCCCTTTGTACATATGTACCCAATGGGGGAACCTCTGGGAGAGAGACACTGGATGGCCAGGATCTATGGACTTGACTGCACAAATGCAGTTGGGATCCCTAACTGTTTCCAGATAGGAAACCCCAATGCTGGTGGAGCCCCCCCTCCCCCCTTAGTTGTTTGAGCTGCTCATAAGAGCTGTTTCCATTCCAGATGTGGGCAGAAAACCTTCCAAAGCATAAGCCATCATCACACTGCACTAACCCAACTTACCCTGACACTTTTAACCTTGTAACAGAAAATAGAACCAATGAAATGAAATGATATAAAATGAGAGAGCAGAAAATTCAGGATGTAAATATCCATTCCAGTTTTAATATAAATTTTAATAGTTTGGGTTTTTCACAGTGAAATATAGTATCATATAACAAATGAGTGACTTCCCCATAAATAATTTTTTATATCCATCCCAATGCCTAAGTGACCAGCAGAAACCACACACACACAAAAAAAAACAGTAATTGAGCCCAGGACCTCCAGAATGCAAGTTTCAAGCATTACTGCCTTGGCCACCTCACTCAGCACTGTAGAAAAGAAGTCTTACAAAGTTGCCATTTATATAGGAATGTTCTGCACATTCATTAGTTGCAGTTGAACTAATAAAGTTTTACTTGGAATTATTATAAGCTCAGATCATTGATTATTTACAAGCTGGAATAAGGACTTTCTGCTTTAAGAATATGCTTTACAAATATTTCTTCAGTTTTATTCATAGAGGTTTAGTGCTTCATATTTATTTTTGCTGTATCTCTTTTTCATCATCTTTAGCAAATAGTACTCTGTCATAAAACTTCTCCAAAGTATATGTAAAAAATGCCATTATCGTGTGAATGCTTGTGAAGAATTTATATGTAAATAATAAATGAGCATCATGCCAAAAAATATGTTCTCAGAGCCTCCAGACCCTCCTGTAGACCTGGAAGTGGTAGAAGTAGGAAGTCGAGCTGTACGGTTATCATGGAGACCTCCATTTGATGGGCACAGCACATTACTTGGTTATACAATACAATATAGAGCAGGCACAACTGATTCAGACATGGAATGGCAACATGCCAAAACTCTGAATCTAAGTGTTGCTGCTGTTGAGACAAACACTCTTGCCATGGGGTATGTTCAACTTGTCATGGACTTAACACAAATAATTTGCTCTGTCACTTTGCAGTAAAAAATAATTAATGCTCTAACATATCTTAATGAATTCAAATATTAGTAAAGTTAAAATTAAAAACTTATCCTTACCTGTACACTTCTGCTTCTCTCTGTTATATTTCATTCAAAAGGGTTAAAATTATTTCACTTTAACAATTACAGAATAAATCTGTATATATATTTTTTGTTATTCATTTTATTCCCCTAACATATTTTATCTGCCACAGGATGGAACAACCACATCATACAGCAGTTCTCAGTGGACTGCATCCAGCTACAACTTACCACATTCGTATGTTGGCTATCAATGCAATAGAACCCAGTGCCTTCACCCAGCCAATTGCTGCAAAAACTCAAGAAGAAGGTAAAATACTCTCTGCACATAAAGAAAATAAACTAGTACTCCCCTAAAAAAGTATTCCTATTGAACCATAGATCCCTATTTCATTTTCAGAAACCGATGTGTACATTTGAGGATCATATTGAAAGTTTCTGCAAACTCAAATAAATAAATAGAGAGAGCGAGAGAGCTATAAGTTGTTCCTACATTTGACTTTACCACTTCTCAATATATTCTCTATTAAATCATTTGTCCATTTGATGGAACCAGTCCCTAAATCACTGCACCCTCTTTTCTAGATGCATTCAGGCATCAGCTTATTGAAGTCCACTGTTACAGCTTTAGCAGTGATAAAGACAAACAGATAGACAATTCTTCACATACCACTAAGTGAGGTCCTTTCCCACCCAAGTACCTATTGCTTTCTTTCTTCAGAATTATGCACACAGACACATTGCTCAACATATGCCGTAATGCGTTTCCTATCTAGATTTTCAAGAAATGTTTGCGAATAATAACTTATTGCTGGGGTTCAGCTGAACTAAGCTTCTATGGACCTACTTCTTAATTTTTATACACTTTTTTTTTATACCATTAATTGTGTTCAATGCCTGTTTTCACTATTGAGACATCACAGATGGCAAACATTAATGATACATGAAATGAAATGATAAATTGGAAATGATTTTTTTTAAAGGAAGGAAGCATTTGAGGCCTAGTTTAGGGTACCTGCCTGGCTTTTGCCATTTATGAGGACTGAGGAAAACCTGGAGGAAACCTCTTCAAGCACTTGGCATAGAATCTTATTTTCTATAACAGAGTGCCATCCTAACTAAGTCAATCTTCAAGGATAGCATCACTATCACTGAATCACTTGAACCTTTTGATGCTGTTCTAATATTAACCATATTTTTACATTCTATTTCACATATTTCTTTGGCTGCTAACTTTGCACTGAATGTTTCCTCCAAAAAAATATGAGGTAAAGTAAAATTTTCTATTGCACGTTCTTGATTAGATTTTGGAGAATACATGCAGAATATAATATAATATAAATATATATATATATATATATATATATATAAATTAACACTAATAATGAAAGTAGATAAAGATAAAACACAGAGAAAGAGTCACACTTGAAACTGCTATATTTCGAACTACTGCGATTGTTGATTGAAGAACTCGCAGTAGTTCGAAATATAGCAGTTTCAAGTGTGACTCTTTCTCTGTGTTTTATCTTTATCTACTTTTATTATTAGTGTTAATTTGTTACATTGTTAATAGTGTTTCTTTATTTTTATGTTTCATTAATATTATATATATATATATTTTTACACTGATTTTTAACTATTATTCAAAACAGTACCATCAACAGATATAAGCAAATAATAGTTTGATTCATGGTACATTATTTATGCATGCTATAGTGTGATAGATTCCAAATTTAGTCAACATTGAAAATCTTTTTCCTACTAATTCAAAGACAAATGAACATAGCATTAACCTTTGGTATGAGGAGAGTTAATTTCAAGTTGTTTGACTCATAATAGATCATTAATGAGCATTTTACTATGTTAGATTTCAAATTTAATTACTTTTAATAAGAAAGGACTTTTCAGTCAGCCAATATTTAGTAATGTTTGATAACAGGCTAATACAAATATGTTTTATATTATAGCCTATAACTTTGTACAAGCTCTCAAAGAACAGTTATAATTATTTTATCTTTAGACACTGAATTGAATTTTTTTTAAATTACAGCTCCAGTTGGACCACCTCAGAGTGTACATGTAGAAACACTTGGTCCAGATCAATTGCTTGTCACATGGAAGGTAAGTTTCACTAGATACAGGCTTATTCAGATAATTCTCATTACTGACAAATGCAAAAAGTATGCACGTTAGACATATATATGATACATCCCAATTATTTTGGGGCAAGTCTATAGTGAGTATAAAATATTTAATAGCAGACTCTTCAACAACCATATTGAAACACCTTGAAGATAATATTTCAATAATAAATTTAAGTAAAACTAATATTTTATAATTCCAACTGTTATAACCCATAAATAGTGTTAAACAAAAAAATCATTGAATCAGTTCAATACGTTGATTTCTTGGGATTATATCTGGATAGGAATTTGATATATGACTACCATGTAGATCACATATGCAATAAAATAAAAAAAAAATGTATATATGAAAGGAACTTGAATATGGATAGAATACATAATTTATCCTCATATATAATATGGTATAGAACTCTGGGATAGCATGGGATTGGTAACCTAAACAGGTTAATAATTTTACAGAAGAACTGTATAAGAACTATTTACTTAATAAAATAACTTCATGTCAAAAAACCGTTAGAAAGGAAAAGCAGTCGCACTAAACATATAAAGAGTAATGTTCTTTATTGTAAACAATAATAAATATACCACTGGCTGTACCAACCAGTGCTGTAGCTGCAAAACACAAGGAAAAGATAATCTCATCAAATTATCATAAAAAAGCATCATAAAAAGGCCCTATAAAAGTAAAAACAGGGGAGAAATTTAGGAGAGAACTAAAAAAAAATTCTTGATTGAGAAATATCACTGCAGAATGGGTGAATTACAGTTAAAGAAATATTTGTAATTCATTATCATTTAATTCATGTTGTAGTGTATTTTAGTTAATATCTTAATTGTATTTACTGCATATGCTATTTGTTATTCATTGCATATGTATGTATATAGCTCAGTTATTCATATTATTTGTCTCTTTAACCAACAATTTTTATTATATATTCAAATATGTTGTCATTAGAATTGTAATTATAAATTGGTAATACCTGAAACTTGTATTAGCAAATATATGGACAAATAAGTAAATAAAACTAAATATAAAACATAAATTAGACCAAGTTTCTTGGGTGATGGTAGATTTATTTTTCTAATTATAATAGGCAAGCAAGACTGATTTCTAGAGGACCTAAGTCGTGAGGTCAGTCTTTTGGGTTTATATTTTTAAAGTATCAGCATTCAGTTTGCATCCATCAAAAAATTTAATCAAACTACAGATAATAGTGAAGAGTAATTTCATTTCTGATTACAAATAAATAACAAAATAATGGCACAATTAACTCCAATGAAAGTTTTTACTCAGTACGAACCACTATAGTATTGACAGAAATTGATGACAGCTACTTTTAGATCTAATCTCTTTTCAGAAGAGAAAGTAAGTTTTATTTTCTCCTTTGATTTCCAAACAAGCATTGAAGAGTGGGCTAATTTTTCACAAGCAATTCTTCAGAGTTGATCATTATGTAATACCAATTTGGTACACAATAGAATTTCTACTTCTGATAGAGCATTCTTCAATAAAGAAAGTTACATAACCTTTATACACATATATCTTATTTCCACAGCAGGTTTCTCTAACACTTCACAACTAAGGTATAAAATCTAATTAGATTGAACAACTAAAGTGATGGCTTCTTTATGTCCTCATATCTTGTTTCAGTCCCCTCAAGTGGAGTTATGGAATGGGGAACTTCTTGGCTATGTAATCTACTGGAATATCCATGGTGCTGCCAATGGAGGGAAAGGAAGAAACCGTACAAACACACACACTGTAATTGCTTGAAAAATATATTATTGCTAAGGAAATAAATGTAATGCACATGTTTTTGTGCAAAAATAAGTGACCAAAATTCTGAATGTAGTAAAATATAAGATTTAGTGAAGAAGAATATTTATGAACACATTCAGCTATCTCAGAAACATTTATTGTAAAACTATAGTTTTTTTGTCACTTTTCACTGCATTGGTTTTCTCACCACCTCCAAATTAGTAGTCACAAATGCCCAGATCATGGAAATGGTCTGAAAATAATTTTATTTACACTTGTGTTATATGCATGTATATCATTTCTGTTAATTTCTTTTGTTTAAATAAACATTTTTATGGAACTATATATGTACATGCATACATATATATATACATAAAAGGGAAAGTTAAAATTTTTCCTGAAAGAGGAGGGTAAACTGTTCATCCTGTTCCAGCTCCTCTTTCAACAGTTCTTCTGATTAATAAAAGGATTAAAGAGGGAGGGAGTAATCAGGATCTTATGTTATTTATTCGTGGGAAGGCTAATTTTCAGATTTGCAAAGCTATTTTTACAGTTATTACTTATTGTTGCCTTTTTTATAATTTAAAAGTAAGTATTACCCTACAAGATAATTCCATTGTTTAGATATGAATTGATAAAACAAAAATATACTTTTTTACATCCTGTTAAGATATACCTACCATAATTTATTTTAAATGCTTTTTATAATTAAAGCTTTTGTCAATGGATAGTGTTAGGAAACACTTTTATTTTTGAAGAGGAAAACTTTTGTAATTGCAGAATGGCTGGTTAGTCAGTTTCTTCAACTGACACAATAGATCTTCAAGTCACAATGCCATTTATTGTAAACAATGCAGAATTAAAGGCATGATGCTTTTAATACTAATTTACAACAAAATTTTATTCATAAATGTTATACTACTGATATCAGTTTATGAATCAGCCAATGCAAGATTGATGGCCCTATGCACCATCCTCAATCAATGTTTGAAGGCATTTGATCAGCATTCAATGTGATTTTTTGGTACATCCGCAATGATCATAGTTAAACTAGTAGTTGATTATGGTCAATTTTTACTGTGGGTGCTGGATCAATCAACTCCAATGATTGCAGTCAATTTACACAGAATGACTGCCCATTTCGATTTTCTTGAAGGTATTGAGGACAAAATAATATACCTGGATTAACTAAATTGGGACCAACATCAAAACTGTGGAAAGAGGTGACCCTTTTGAAGAGTAGGGAACAGGAAATTTGAAGAAGAATTCTGGCTATCAAAGGATACATTGTGGTGGCTGTAAATGAAATGACTGAGAGGTTGGAGTTTTCTACTAACAACAATCACCCTGTTTCACCCTCGAATAGAATTTTACACTTCATGACTCAATCTGTTTTAATAAATAGTGATTTATTTATTTGATAGTTAGAACTTGCCTGGTATCATGTTGAAATGGATGGCTAAATCATTCCATGCCTCCTTTTCCTTTAAAGAACATGAATCAGTCTTTTTATCTTCCAGTTTATTGGAGTATAATAGTTAGTCTCAACAGAATGTCTAACTCATGCTGAGAAATATTTGGGGACCTTTATTTGTTTTCCATTTTCATTTATCTACATATGATAATCAAGCACCAAACAAAAACAAAGCAATATGGACAAGGAGATTGTAATTTCACTACAACCTCTTTGGCTATAGAGTTAGATGCTTTCCTTTGAGTAATTATTGTAGAATCATGATCGTCCAGCAACCTTGTGCCGGTCAGCTGATGGGGATTTGTTGAATAAGAATTTAGAGCAATTTTACAATTTCACTGCGGTCAAAGTTTGATCACATTTCAGTAACTCTCGATCAGCCGGATTTTATCGAGAATGGTGCACATGGCTGCTAGAGTCTGGAATAAGAACTTGTAAGCATTAAAATGAGTACACTTTGGTGCAACTGCATATTTTATAAGAATTCTAAGATACATAAAATATAAACATTTCTGATTTTATTAATTCTCCAAATTGCTGCTTTTGATAAACAAGCCACAACCATCAAAGAAGAAATCTTTTCTTTTGTTTTTATCCTCTTGTATTACATCATCCTCCATTGTTACTGGTGCTATTAAAGATTATGCATTATGAAGCACAGTTGTTATTTTACATTATTGAAAGTAACACTTTTGCAAAATGTTTCTAAGAGTTTATCAGAATTATTTTTAATATTAACCATAGCATTGTCAATATTTTAACATTTAAATTGTTTTATAAGTCAAATATGAAAAATAAAAAAGTCACAAATTTGTAATAGGTGCGGGGAATGAATGTAAACCAGTTCAGATTGACTGAGCTACGAAAATTCACTCGCTATGACATCACTGTTGCTGCATTCAATGGAGTAGGAATTGGCCCACAGTCAGTTGTAGTCACTGCCACAACACAAGAAGGAGGTAATGTATACATAAAAATATTTCTTAAGCTTTAGCTAAGGATAACATGCATTAAATTTGATTATAATATATCCTAAATGAGAGTTTTTTTTAATATGAATCTGAAAACTGCTATCCTTTTACATCACATTAAAAATATTAATATTTATATTTAAAAAACAATATCTCCATTATAGGCAATAGAAGATCCATGTGGATTCATGATGTGATTTCTCCTGTTTTGCAATGCCCTTAATGCATTGCAAAACATAAAAATCAATTCATTCACTTCTCACTTACTTTTATCTCACAGATAATAGTGATTAATCATACAAAGCAAGTGATTATAATTAGCTTTGGAAGATTAAGGTGGGCTGAAATGCCTACCAAAGTCCTCAGAATTGAATCCTATTTCTCCTGTTCAAGCAATGTAAATTTGCATCTGTTTTGTCTTATATGTGTTTACAGTACCAGAGGCACCTCCTCAGAACATTGCATGTTCATCCCTTTCATCACAGAGTGTTAAAGTGAGTTGGAGTTCCCCACCAGTAAACCAACATGGCGGACAGCTTCAAGGTTATAAGGTTATATACAGACCAGTGCTCCAGGACAGCAGTAAGTATTGTGGAAGCAGATGCACTTTGTTCAGTTTTTACTATCAGAATCTGCCAGCTCTTATTATCATATAAATAATGAGCATTTAATTATTTTCCATGAATTCTTTTTTGATTTAATGCCAAAAATAATTTTGAAATTAAAGGAAATATTTATGATATACAATAATATTTCCATAAATTTGTTGAAGTATTATTTTTCTAATAACACTATAACCTAACAATAGGAGTTTTCTCTAATCTGAAAAGGCATATTCTATACTGTAATTTTACTTGTAAGATGCGTTTGTACAGTAAGAGTAATTTAAAAGTCTCTCAACTTAGATTGGCTGACAACTGGACCTATCACCTTCCAGTTGCAGAGATTCCTCATGAAGCATATGCAACAGCATTCTCTTTCCAGTCAATTGTAATCGGGTTTTGACAGAGTTGGACAGATCTGTTGTACAGTCAAGAGGGTGATTTTATAAAGTGTTGTTCAAAAGTGTGATATTTACTGCATTGTCATATTCATCTTCAAGGTTTACATTAGATATAATGTGTGGCAGAAAAATAGGCATTTAAGCATAAATTTCCTGCCAACTTGGTTCCAACTTAAAAAACTATTGAAATTAGAGCAGAAGTTTAATCAAACAATCAAACAAGTTCTGTGACTGACCAGGGAAAAAAGATCAGAGACTGTTCATAAGTCCATGACAGAATTATATTGTATATTTGGTCTGATTATTATTGGTTCTGGTTTATGGCCTCCTTGTTTCCCATATCTTACAGTTTGTGATTTTTATCTTTGGGGGACATTGAAAAATAATAGCATATTCAACTTACTCACACATGTTGAAGGAACTTAAACAAACATTCAATGAAGTTAGGTCCATTAGTGATCAATAACATGTATATCAATGATAATTTCCTAAGAAGATATGGATTGTGTCAGGAAAAATAGGTAACATTTCCAGCATCAACTGTAAGGAGGTTGAATACCAAGTTCTATTATTTTATATGCTGTACTTAAGTTTTAATATAGTGAAACTCTTGAGTACTGCAAGTTCATGAAGAAAATAAAGCAGCAATGTGTGTCTAACTGCCTCCAGCTGAACTATGCACTGGGACTTTTAAACTACTCTCACTGTATATGTAAATTTTATATTATCAAAGTCAGTATAATCTAATAAGTATAGGAATTTATGTTATGACAGTAATGGTTACAATTTTTTTTCTCCACATTTACTTGTAAAACTGTATAAGTTATAACTTGCTGCATACCATATAGATATGGGGATTCCAGAAAAGTTGTTTTCCAATGACTCCTCTTGGGATATGAATAAATACATGTGATATATGTCCTACTAAACACTCTTACTGCTTCACTTACTTGTGTGATATTTGGAACCAATTTTGAAGACCTTCGTCTTCACCTTCGACCAAGGGTACAACTCAAAGATCTTCCTGGGATCTTTAGTCTTGCTGGGATTGCACAGAAAGCTACTGAAATCTATGATAACTCACTGTTATACATATTCCTAAATAACAAACAGATTTAGTTTGAGTAGTTGATCAACAGCTGATGATGGAAGCAATTAGCTTCCAAAATGTCCTAGTGTTATGTAAGTAAATGGAGTTAGTGTGAACAGGTTCACTACATTAATGTTTTTTTTTTTTGATTGATTTATTTATGGACACTCTTTAACATCTCAGGTCATCAGCATCCCATTCAACTCAGGGCGTGAAATGGCCAACAAATTTTGTGCTCAGAGGCCTCTCTTTCAGGCTTGAGTTTCTTTCTCATGCCGTAAATGTACGACACAGGACCCACGGCTTTACTTCCCTTCAGAAGGAAGCCATACTTAGGATTTTTATGCCCGAAAAAATCCATCGGTCCTGGCTGGGTTCTAACCCGCGTTTTGGGTTTAGGAGGCAAGTATGGTAACTACTACACCACCAGGACCGACATACATTAATGTAGAATATATAACCACTCCAATGTCTACAGCTTTGCAAGAACAATTTATTCACTTAACAAACAGATTATTAAAATGTCTTCATTTATGAAATAGAAATTACACCTAGACCATAATTATCATTGCTTCATGGTTTTAGGTACTGAATATGATTGAATGATAACCATTTTAATTCAATTCTACTTATGAAGCTAGACAACAAAGTCTCCTGTAAGAATGTATTAAATATATACAACTATACTCACAGAACATGGCATAAAGTTAGCTCCAATGAATAAATGTAATATCAAAAACTTATTAAGTTCCAAAGTAAAAGACACCATACCAACAGAAATCAAGAATTTATGAAATTTAATGTGCAGATTATAACCAAAGATACAGGGGAAAAATGAAGAGAAATTCAGAAATTCGAAGAAATGAACACTTTAGAAATATATGTTGTAAACAATTTGATAAATCAGCAGTGGCAACTAACTTTTGAACCCCAAATCATGAAATTAAACCAGAGGGTAAGCTACTGAAAGAAACAACCTAATAGAGCTATCTTAAATATTGTACTTACTAAGCTGTTGACAATAGAGTGGTAATATATCGTAAACTTAGGTATTCATTTTTTATGCTAAAAAATTTTTAGTAGTAAGTAAGTGGAGTTTAGTGTAAAAAATGAATATCTAAGTTTAGAGCTATCTTACTTGGGAATAATGAATTCTGATGTTCCACCCATGAATAAACTTGGCAAGATCCTATTCAAATCATCAGAGATTGCCACAGAAACATCTTGGGATCTAGCCACCAAATCAGGTAGTCAGTCAATAGCTGATGATGTGAGCGATTGCCCCTGAAACATGTCATTACATTGTATAGGTGGAGTTGGTTTGAACATATTTGATACATAATAATCTCTGTGAGTCAGAATATTAGAACACTCTGGTTTCACTTAAATGAGATTTTACTCAAGACATATGTTTCGTGGACATTTTTTCCACATCATCACGACTCAAAATATTGAAAATATTTTATACATTCTTCTTGGATATATAACCATTTTGTTTGGAATAAACACTGCATATAATTTTAAGAAATATGTTGTTTTTTGTTATTGTTTTTGTTTACAATGCTCATATTTTGTCAGTGAAGCCATTATTGCTTTTGCTTTCCAATACTTTTCAATAATTAATAACATAATTATTAATTAACTGTAACCATTTTCAATGTATTGTCTTGAGGATCTAAATAGTCAGGATTAATTTTTAATACTTAATAAATTAATGTTTATACATTATAAATAATAATTTATATAGTAAAGGGAATAATGAATGTTTTACCTGTCCATAGTTCAGCACATTGCAGGCAGTGAAGTAAAGCGAACATCCAGTCTAGAAACATATCTACATGGGCTGCTCAAGTTCACAAACTACTCTGTACGACTCTTGGCATATACTAAAGTGGGAGATGGCGTTGTGAGTGACCCTACCTACTGCACCACAGAACAAGATGGTAAGTTCAGAATTGAATTAATTAAGCATTGCAGCATGTAGTATTAACAGAATTAATTATTTCAATAACAAATTGTATTTAAAAAATTTAAATTGGAACTTGTACAATGAAACCAATCATATAATTGATATACTTGTATTTGCATTTGATAGCATTTTAATTCAGCACTGCAAAATACTGGTATGGTAATGGAAACTTGCAAATAGAAAACAATTACATATTGCATATCCCAAGGCACTTTTTATTGAACCATGCATGTTTAATTTTAAAGTGTACCATCTGCCTTATATTAAATTTAATTGAATTTTTCACATGAATCATATGTTAGATTAACACTTGAAATCACGGTTAGTTAGGAAATTCAACATCACATCCAGGACTCAGCCCATGGGACTCATCTACTGTGCCCATGCTCTTCCATACGAGTAATCATGCCCTAAATATTGATTTTTAAATTACTGTATTGGATTTCCATTTTTGAAGTTATTATAGTGTATGATAAAGCTTTATGTAGTCCTTTTTTTCCTTGGTGCAATTGCTCTTGAAAGGCCAAGGCCATCTGCAATGCCAGTTGCACCCTCTGCCTCTTTTTTTGCAACCTCTTTGATAGAGGGCAGTGCTGCAAGAGTTATGTGATCACCACATTAGCAACCTTCCAACCATCTTCACATAGCTTCCAAAATCAAATGATACTACCTCTCCATCAGACAGTTCCTCAATTGTCTTCAGAATCTGGTTGGATCCCATTCTAGATCTCCCTAAATCAGAAAATTTCTGAATGTTATCCACAAACTGAACTCAGAACTTCCAGGTTGAAGCAAGCAATGTTAACCACTAGATCAGAGAAGCAGTCTGTTTTGTGTAATATTAAACGTAAATATATTTTAAAATGGAATAAATGCAATACATATTTTAAACTTGTTCTTGAAATTACCTATACATTTGTTGTGTTCATACTTTTTTTTATGAGTTATGCAATTATATATACCCCCTTTGTATTGTGGTAAGAAAATTGAATTTAAAAAATGGGAAATGGGGCTCTTATTTTGTGTAAAGTTATTCACCAAAATTTACATACAATAGATAGTATAATGAACCAGCATTACTAAAAATGTGATGAAAAGTGTGAAAGTAATTATTAAATTTACTGTTTTAGTTCCGGGTCCACCAGCAGGTATTAAGGCCATAGCATTAACCTCAGATTCCATTCTAGTATCATGGCTACCACCAGAGCAACCAAATGGCATAGTAGTACAGTACACTGTCTATGTTATTGAAGGTGGTCGTGCAACAAAAGTAAGCATCAGTCATTTTCTTCTCAATTTTGAATATAAGCCTATAATATATGCACATATTTTAAGCATTAGAAACATGTGAGCAATATTGAGGTAAATTAGGGGAAAATGCCATTTTTTAATTATAGTACTTGTTAGAAATTCTTTCCAATATCTTCAGTGCGACTAAAATTTGAAATGATTATCCTCTGTAAATTCATTAACAAACAGGAATGATAAAAGTACTCATTAATAAGGAAACAGTTATTGTAGAATTGCAGTCTAGCATTATAAATTAATATAAGATTTGGTAAAAGAGATTTATACATCTCATTAAGGACAATTTGCAATTTGTCACCTTAATTTATCAGGAACTTAATTTGTAAAAGTAACTGTAATATACTCTTTCAAAAACATATAAATGTACATCTTTAATGTAATAGGCTGTGCAGTGATAAATTTCCTTGTAAGTAATAATTTAAAGCCAAAGTAATTTCATACCAAATTTTAAAAAGTTAATAAGAACTCTTTCTCTTCATTTTCAGCAATTAAATAATAAGATTATAAATTTAAATCTGACTGTACTTGCCTTGAAGATGAACCACTTGAAAGATGTCCAAATAATATAATAACAGCAGAAATTATTGAGCAAATATGTGATATGGTTCCTAATAAATGACTGGCAAGATATAATGTGTGAAATTCATGAGACTATAAATATTTCAGAGGAATATGCAGGCATGAATTTACATTTTACATGCAGATTTGCATATGGATAAGCTTTGCACATGGATAAGCTTTGCACAAGATGTATGCCACACTTGCTAATACTAGATCAAAAATATATTTCTATGAAAATATTGCAATAGTTTCAGAATGTTTTAATAGCAACAGAATTGATATTGTGCATCAGCTTACAGCTGAGAATGAGACTTGGATTCACTGTTACACATCAGAATTGAAACAGCAGTGAAAATAGTGGATAGAAGCTAGTTGTTCAGCACCAAAGAAGAAAATTAGTTTCATCTTCAGGAAAGATTATGGTATCTGTCTTTTTGGATTCTAAAGGAATTTTATTGATTCATTATTTTCAGAAGAGTAAAAACCATAAAAAATTCATCAAGACAATGCTCTTGTTCACACAGCAACATTGAGAGATTTAAAGTATGCATTGTTAAATTATCCACCCTTGTTTCCAGATGTGACTCCCTGTGACTTTCATCTGTTTCAAACTTCAAACTCTTCCTTGCTGGTGTTTTTTTTTTTTTTTTTTTTTTTTTTTTTTGGTCAAATCTAGAGATGATTGCTGATTGCAGCCTTAGAGGAGTATTTTGCAAACCTTCTGGAAGGAAGGATAATAATATTGGAAAATTATTTAAATAAATGTAATACTTAATTTACCCACTTCACTATTGCTAGACTGAACATTTTTCAGACAGCACTGATATATTAAACAAAACATGCAAACATGCCATAATCAGAAAATTTTGTGCAACATTTTTTTTTACAGTGCTTTGTAGCATTATTAATTTTGGAAAAGATGATTGTACCTAAATATAAAAAATTTCTGTTTCTGCAACATTTACAATGTTAACAAGTAAATGCAGTAACATACATATTTATTCTTCTTTTATTTGGAAAAATGATTCAAAGTTTAATAGTTAAAAAATGTCCATAAGCCATTTGGTGTTAATTGAATTACTGTTTTTATTACAGCCAACAAGTCACCTAGTTCGCATGGGGCCAAGTACAGATACAATGTTTGAAGTGCGCAATCTAATAGAGCTCCAGCGCTATGAGTTCTGGGTCACAGCCTCCACATTGGTGGGGGAAGGTGAGGGAACAAGACCTGTTGCACAGACACCAAATTCAAGAGGTAATGTCATCATTAGACTTATTTTAAATCTTTATTACCAGATGAAGCAGTAACTTAGACATACAATGCTAAATATGTTTATGTGCATTCAATACATTAACCATATACTATCCAGTAAAAGAACAATGTGATGTAAACTACAGAATGCAATTTCTGATCAGAAAGTGTCATATTGTCAAAGCATGCAGTTACAATTGCATGCAATGTTTATTTTAAGCGATGTTTAGCTATATTAATGAGTCTTTATACAAGGATTATGACATAATTATATCATATACCTTTGAGAAACTTTAAAGTGGTCAATAATTACTTATACAGTTTTGTAGAGCTTATACAGTGGGGAATATAATTATAAATTATATGTTTTAGTTGGGAATCTATTATATACTCTTATTTCTCCATTTACCAGTGTTTATTAGCATAACGTGTTTCATGTACCCTTATACACATCCTCAACCTCACTGCTAGCCAACTGAGGTGATTTGCATTGCATCTTGGATGCTTACTGCTGACTTCCAGTGGGAGGTTACAAAATTTTGTAATTTTGTCACCTATTTAGATTTTGAAGTTCATACCATCATCTTTCTTGAAGTACAAAGGCTGCTCAATAATGAGTTATCATAAATTTTTGACAATATAAGTTTACTCATTCTCATAATTTTGAAGATATTTTTCAAGAGTGGTCCCTATTGAATGCATTGCACCTTTAGCATTTCTACCATTCTTAAAAGAAATGCTAGAAACCATTTTTTGACAGTTCCTTTAGAATTGCCTCCTCAGCCTTCACTACTGCTTCTGATGGTGGAAAATGTTTCCATGAAGGTGTTTCTTTAATTTGAGGAAAAGGAAAAAGTCAATTGGGACTAACTCTGGCCTATATGGAGGATGAACAACTTCACTTTGATTTTTATGAGATATTCAGCAACAACATTTTCAATGTGCAGCTGTGCATTATCTTGGTGCAGTATCCAGCTTGTTATATGGAAATGTGGCCTTTTGCATATAATATGGCCTTGAAGTGTTTTCAGGACATCTCTGTAGTATTGCCCAGTCATAGTTGTGTGTGCACTTATGACATGCCAGTAAACCATTTCTTGTCATACCTGCACACATATCTTTAAAGCCAACAGTTTCAATTCTGGATCTCACCAGAATGCAATAATTAACAACTTAACATACAGACTAATTAAAAATCCCGTAAAAAAATAGAATATAATAAAAATACACAAATAATCAAAATTGCGAATACAATAGCTTCAGTAAAGAACTAGTAAATAAAAAGATACAGAGGTACAAAATGCAAGAATGGATAAAGAAACTGCACTATAATTAGAGAAGGAGAAATTGAAGTTCAAAAATTTTACACATTATCCTTGAGCTTTTCAAAAATTTCAAAAAAATATAACTTTGACTTCACAGAATAAGTACAGTATAAAGAATCTCATAATTTAAATTATATAGGTAAAATTCCTCCAGAAAGAGAATCAGGTATCTATCTGATTAATTGTTTAAATTGTAATAAAATATATAACATGAAAACAAACAGATAAATCACTTTTTTGTTAAAGAATTTTTGGTAAATGAATCATGAAATGGAAAATATATTAAAATTGCATACCACCCATTGAACTTAGCTTATGGAAAAATATCTACATTAAGAAATATGAAGAAAGCCTGATGAATTTTGAAATCCCAACATATGACGCATTAATTACAAAAGTTTATAACTTTATACTGTAAGTCAGCTGTAAGTGATGCAATACAAATCACTCCTCAGTCAACTAGCAGCCAGAACATGAGCAAGGATCTGCCAATAAATATTGGTAGAGAAATAAGAATGTCTAATTAAGTCATCAACAAAAACATTTCATTTATAATCATCAATAATAGATTTATTACATGGATCATGTTGCAGATAATATAAAAGTTCTAATTCCTCCATATCTGTAGTGTTGCTCTTTTCGGAATCATCATCTAAATTTGAAAAAAAATCTATCAAAAATATGTAATATCATAACTTTCCCATCAGTGCTCAATGGCTTTCTGCTTTAATATGTTATAACTCATATTAAAGACATGACAAAATTTTGGGTAGATATAAAATACTATAAAATAGAATATTTATTGTCAGATCTTCATTGTAACTTACTAAAAAGATTAGATCTGTTCGCAAGGCAACAAACAAAAGAAAAATGAAAGAGAAAGAAAGAAAGAAAAAAATATTTTGTATTCTTTAATATGTTTCTTTAAAACAATGTTTCAAAAGATATGATAAAAATAAAATGTAAATAGTTCATTAATACTATATTTTTATGGGAAAAAAGAGCACTACTATCTGAAAACTCGGGATGCATCCAAGAGCCAGAGATCTCAGAAACATGTATGTCACATTATTCTTTGTTGGATAGAATATATGACTGCCTTCAAAGCACTAGAAGCATATTTTGTTATGCTCTCTCTACCTTCCAAAGAGCCAGGGACTTTGGTTATAAATATATTTGCAGTTTTCTGTGATATTTCTACTTGAGTGCTTTACTTGTTGCAGCTCCAGCCAGAATAGCTTCCTTCTCACAAATACTGCGAAGAGCTGTTAAGACAGCAGTTGTCCTTCCATGTGTCACAGTGGGTAATCCAACTCCAACTACTGCTTGGAAACATCTTTCTGAACCTATAAGGGGAGAATCTGGCTATGAGCTTTCACCACAGGGATCCCTCACTATATTACGTAAGTCTCATAACTGATGAAAGTGACTTATGTTTTTCTCCTCTTAGCTGCATAAATGTAGCAAACAATTGCAATGCAAGAAAGATGAGAGTGATACAGCTATGCAATAAGCTATCCTTACAGTGTGTTCAGTAAGGAAGTAAGAGAGATACTAAGTTTAGAATAACTGAGTCGACTTTGTAACACTTACATCACTAATAGTTTTTAAAAGAGGAAAACTATTAGTGATGTAAGTGTTACAAAGTTGACTCAGTTATTCTAAACTAATACTAAACATCACTGTTACAAACATCCACCATATTTAACTAACAGAGATACTAACCTGATTCCCCTATAAAGGTATAAACAGAAAATGATTTCTACCAGAAACTACTGCGCATCTTTGACACCTTGAAAAAACATCTTCTTGTTGCTTGTAACCAAGAAAATAACTTATTTAATTATGTAATTTAATTATGGGGTAAAATTATTAAGTATCTTAAATACCTATTTTCATTAATAATGAGTGATATTACTCTCTGTTTTCACTTTTAATAAATGCCTATTTTAATTATATTACTACCTATTTTCAGTATTTTAATGCCTTTTTGCCTGCCAATTTAAGTAAAAATAAATGCCTGAACTCCTGAGCTCTGGCTCACCAAAACTGTATAAGCAGTGCTTAAATAATTAAGTAGAACAACTAGCCAAGGTGTAAGTTCTGGAACATTTGAAAACAATAACAGACACAGAAAATGGAAACCAGACTGCAACCATTTACACAGTAGGCAATACACTGGATGCTTTCAGAATAAAAAACCATAAAGCAATGATAGAGAATACTTGAATCAAGTAAGGAACTTAGAAGACAAATGGAAAATCCAATTTAGCAGATAACAGCGTCAAGGGGCAAGTGGCTTCCAACACAGAATCAACTTAATAACAACTATTAAAATAATTTCATTAAGATTATAAACAGTCGGCTTTTATAAATTATAAGCTATTAAAGATAGCTTGTATATAATACAGGATTAATTAACTTGAAGGTATACTATTCATAGATAATTATTGTATTTTCATGTTATCTTTCTAAGTCAGTTGCATAATATAGATGTTGTACATGCATTGTATGGAAAATTTTCTATTTATGAAGACCCAAATATAAATTATCACTAAATATGATGGAACATGCTATGAATAAAAAAATAATAAAAAATTTTAAAAAACACACAGCATTTCAGACATTAAATATTTTACATTATACAAGTGAAAAAACTGAATGCAATATTAAATACAACGGCTAGAATTGATAATATTGAAACATAAATATATAATTTTCGAAATTAAGCACATATATGGAAAACAAATTTATATAGTACTATTGTATTGTAATGAAACACACAGGAAATAAAGATTAAAATAAAAAAAAACACATACAAAGAAAAGTGTAATATGAAGTAAGACTAGAACTGATTCAAAACTTTAGTAAAGACAGTAGACTTAATCATCGTTAAACAGAAAGAATAAATAAAAAAAATTAAACTACTGAAAACAGAGGAGAGATTATCATTGTAGTACATAAGAATACATTTTTATATTTTAGAGTGATAGAATACTTAGAATAGTATTATTAGGCTTATCTCTTCAGATTCATTATAAAATTTATTAAGCTGAGATTTGTGTGTTCTTCCATTTGTGTACAAATCTCACATTATGATTTAGGATTGGAGAAGCTAAGAGAAGGCAACTACACATGCATGGCCAAGAATTTGTTTGGAGAGGACCATGTGATGTACCAAGTTCTAGTATTGATGACACCTGATGCTCCTAGCCTTGAGCTTCAACACACAACTAGTCATTCTATACATCTTCGATGGAGACCTATGGATGATGGTGGTGCTCCGATACTAGGTAACACAGAAAGCTCATATATAAGGTCCATCTAGAAAATATCTACTGTATAGGAATAAAATGGCACCTAAGAACTCCCTTCTGGGACCTGTAATTATCCCAGCATTTCTTCCATGTTTCAAAATTGTCTACAAAATTGTTTTACCAGCAACTATCCTGTCACATTTTCTTAACCCTTCATAAAGCACAATATTTGACAAATAACTTTTTCACTTTTTCTGAATGTACTGACATAATTATTGTGAAATGACTGCAACACAAAGTAGATTTGGAAACACATTGAAGCACTTTCCTTGCTCATTATTGATTAGCTACGTATTATTTTCATTTCATCAGCAAGTGAAAATATATTACACCTGCTTCAAATTTATAATTTCTGAGAAATTTTGAAATTTATTTAAAATATATCCCAACAGATTATATAATATAGTCAAAAATACTACTTTATTCATTCATTACAAAATAAGATCTAAAAATAAATAATGCTGATCTTAAATTTAAAATTAATTTTATATCAGAAGTTTCTCCTCACAGGGGGCATTTGTCTACATCGTTATCATAGCTTAACCCTTTTAAATTCATAACTCCAGTTCTAGCCCTGCAAACCCTTCCTAACCTGCTCCATCAAATTGTTCTATATAATTTCCCCTACCTCATAATATTTTTATTTTCCTATAAAGTCTCAATGATCTATTTTCTCTCATATTACCAATTTTTCTTGGCTTTCAATATCTTCCAATCTTAGGTTTATTTCTTCCCAGAATCCTCTGTTAATAATTTTTATGTTGGTGGAATGCCTACCGAATTCTAGCTGCATTATACCATTTGTCGATGCTATTTGTAAACCTAAGATCAGTTTACAAAAGCTTCTATTTATTTTATTAACACATTTCCATGACTCCTCTACACCCCATATAACATTTTGGCCTCTACTGCAGTTGTGTAAATTCTTTTAAGCCAATTTACTCTTATATCTGGAGTTTTTTTTTAATTTCTTAAAGATTGATTTACATAAATTTATCTCATTTCTATCATTATTCTCACAATCCTCTTCTACATTATGATTTTAACACAGAGAGGAATTCTCCCAAAGCAGGATAATGTATCTTAGAGGAGGGAGTGAACATATGCAAAATAAACATTATGAGTTGTTTCAAGACCCAGTTATTAATGTAAAACCAAAAAGTAAACCAAGTGGTTTCAATTCTTATTTATTAAGCTCTCAATATGTTTGGACCATTTTAAGTTGAATTATAACCAAATTCCAAGAAATTAGGTACACTAACATTTTAAATAACTTTAATATAAAATTTATTTTTCATCTTATTAATGTTTATATTTGGAAAATATGAAAGTGCATTTCATTTGAATTTATTTTACTGCCTGTAGATTTTTTAGTACAATTATTAGGCATATAATCTAAAATTCTCATAAATGCCACTTAGGTATTAAAAACACAATTCAATAACAATATTCCTTTCAAAATTCTAGACATTTCTTATAATCAAACTACAATAAAATTATTAATAATCAGTTTCTTAAATCTTCCAACCTATAAGGGCATTTGTCAATTAAATACATTTTTAATTATTTTATTTATTTATTAAACTAATTGGAATTTTAATTTTTAATGTAATTTGGCAATTTGTTGTAAAGAATAGATCCAATTATGTATGGGTCTTTTTCTGTTTTTGTTTTAGTTATTGTGATATGTGATATTTATGATATTGAATCACCTCTAATATGATAAGAATACAGATTTTTATTTATGAACGATGATTGGTTTCAATTTGGAATTGAACACAGTGAAATACACATTAATAATCTCTTCTGAATTGAAATATTATGGTTTCACTTACGTGAGATTCTGAGATGAAGATGATTTCTTTTTTATTAATTATGGAAGTTTATAGATTTTAAGGATTTTTTACTCTTTAAATGCTTTATGCATCTTCTGATGCATCGCTTTTGGAGCAGGAGAAGTTTATTCAGTTTTGTTACTCCAGAACCTTCCCCCCATACTTCAATCCCATAGCCCAAATGTGGGTACATTATACCATAATATAAAGTCTTTAAAATTCTAATTCTAAGATCTGAATGTCTTAATTCTTCAATAGTGTCTTGATCATCATTCAGCACCTGTGGAAATATTAATCCAAAAGACATGTTTGTAGCATTGACAATTTGTGCAGGTAACAACCTTCTCCCACCATGGCATAAACTGAAGTCGCATAGACTTCAGTTCTTACTGGATAAAAAAAAAACATCTGAAATTTATAATTCTCTTAAAATTATTTTTTCCATGTAATAACCTGTGTTTTCTACTCTTTTTTATTTTCAAACTCCAATTTTTTATCCTATAAGGCATTTACTGTGTAAAAGAAAAGCGTATTTGAAATAAGAGTCAGATAGAAATAATTTTAGATCATGGCTGGGACTTAAACCAAGGATCTTCAGCTTACTGCACTGATGCTTTTACCATCTGAGTTACTGTACCCCTGTTCAACCACATTCACAAATATCCCCTGTCCAAGTCTATTATATGCTGGAGTCCTCTAAAACTATTTCATGGCATAGATTTTGTTCCTAAGAAGCAGATTGAAACCTATGAGTACTTATGGTCCGCACCACAATTCATATAAGTTAACCCTAATATGGTGGTTAATTATAAAGCCTGAACCACATGTATTCATTTTCAAGTTGACTCTTAAGGAAAAAAATCTCTGTAACAAGATAATCTTAGAGATTTGCAGAGTAATGTAGATTCAGATGGAGATTTTAAATATTTTAATGCAAAAGAGATCAGATGGAGGAGTTTTGTGACTATGGTCAGACAGTGCACAGTAGCTCAGGTAAGAGCACTGGAGGCTGAAGATCCTGAGTTGAAGGCCTGATTTCAATTGTTTTTTATCTAACTCTAATTCCAAACATGGCTCAAATGAAAAATTACTTTTACAGAAAATCATATTATTCATTGTATATATAATTTGTTATTTTCTAATTAGGATTATTATTTTGCATCTTATGCTAGATTTTGTCATGTAATATTTTATTCGTTTATAATCATTTTGTCCTTGTGGCAGCCCCCTATTTGCAGGAAGTTATTGTAAAATAAAGTTCCTTCTGAGAAATATACAAGTTGTGGGGCTTACAATTTTGTAGTAAAATCAGCATTTCAAAGAGATTTAAAGAAACATAAAAATTCTCAATATTTAAAAACAAATTCTCAATTACAAATTCAGAGAAAGTTAGTAAATTTACTATAGTGAACTGATTTAAAAATATTTATCAGTATGCTGTAGTTGTTGCATCAGTGAAACACCAAAACATCAGGAATATATTAATAATGATGATAATGATATATTTACTTGAGGTGTGTGGAAACTTGTGCAGTGAAACAAAGCATATAATTAACTTATTATATGACTGAGTTAAACTACACACTCTTTGGCTTAACTTACTTGTTATATCTAGAACATGTTTCCCAGACCTCAGAGTCAGTCCTGATGGAGTAGTGGTAACCATACTTGCCTCCTATATCCAGATTGCGGGTTCACTCCTGGCCAGAATTGATGCATTTTTTCAGGCTTAAAAATCCTAAATATGGCTTCCTTTGGAAGGAAAGTAAAGGTGTGGGTCTCACATCAGAGATGTATAGCATATAAAAAACTTCAAGCCTGAAAGAATAGGCCTCTAAGTAAAATTTATCAGCTGTTTCGCATCCTGAATTGAGATATTAAAGAGTGCCTGTAAATAAACTTATTCAACCAGACCTCAATCCACAGTTAGCTGAGGATGCAGACAATAGTCTGCAACATGTTCTAGATATAAACACATAAGTGAAATTGCAAGAATATGTAGTTCGACTAAGTCATAAAATAATTATATTAAATAATATATTTTCAGGAAAGAAGGTGTATAAACATAAATTGAAATCTTCCTCTGAATTGTCAAGCATTACACTTTTTACAACAATTTACAGAATGTAAGCAACATATCAAGTGAACTTTAGTTTTTGGCTGTCTCAAAAAATTCTTCTAACTTTTAATGTGGATGATTAAATAATATTTTTATATTCTATTTCTTAATTTGCTACCTTTCATGTTCCTGATTTTTTCCAGGTAAACAATTTAAGAATTCACTTCCTTGGTGGGACTTTTTTTTTTGGAGTCTCCGATTTGTTGCTATGTATAAAAAAGTTGTCTCTATCTCTTGTAAAATATTTATGTTAGTCATTATTCTTTGAAGGAATTTGTTCAGATGCCATTACAGCTGTTTTTAGAATATAAATATTATATACTTTCAGAAACTGTAAGTTAATTAACAGTTTACTATAACAAATTATTACACTGAAGAAATCACTCAAATTTCACTAATTTTGTTCCACTTACTTGAACATGTTTCAAAGGATGTTGCCTTCATCTTCAGCATGGTTCCACTGTCTGCTTTCCAACTTGGATTTTATGAACTTACTGATGGGGTTACAATGTTTGGGAGATCAAAATTAATCAAATTTTTCTTCTTAAATGTAAATTGGAACTTGCACAGTGAAGCTAATCATATTAATTGATATCATTGTATGATTCAGTTGAACTACACACTCTTAAAGCTTCAATTACTTTTCATAAATGTATGGAACCGGTTTCGAGAACATTTAGTTCCCATCTTCAGCCAGGCTAAAGTTCAACTGTTGAATCATTCGTTGAGCTGTGGGAATGTATATTCTGCTCTGGTGGCGGTGTGATAAACTTGTAGTTTATGTTTTCATCCCCAGCAATGTCAAATTTTATTATGCTGTCTTTGTATTTGTAGATGTAGATTTTCTCCCAGGTTGCTAATTCCGTAGGTCCTTGTACTGATTTTAATAATTTTGCTTTATTTATTATGTCATGATTTTGTGTCCAAAAATGATGTGCTACTGCTGATTTCTCTATTTGCTTGTACTTTATGTTCCTGAAATGTTCCTTTAACCGTGTGCCTATGTTTCTCTTTGTTTTTCCAATGTAGATTTTTCACATTCTGCACAGTTTATTTTGTAAATAGCTGATTTTTCTTCTTGTGGAATACTGTCATTAACACTATCTATCAGTAAATTTTTAACATTAAATATATTAATCGGTGCCAACCTGATATTAAAATCTTTAAGAATATTCTGAAAAATTTTTGTGGCCCATGGATGATGTGTGAATTTTTTAAAAATTAGTTTATCTTTTCTTGCTGAAAGTGTTGTGGTTTCTTTGATATGTTTTTGTCTCTTGAATTTCTGTACTTTTTTATGTGCTATTTCTTTTTTAAAACTATTTTTAACTGCTGTTTCTTCTATTTGTTTGTATTCATTAAAATATTCTTCTTTGCTAATTTGTAGGTTAACTAGCTGGTGTGTTAAACTGTTAATTACTGCATGTTTGTGCGCTGTGGGTTAAAAATTTACTGATAGATAATGTTAATGACAGTATTCCACAAGAAGAAAAATCAGGTATTTACAAAATAAACTGTGCAGAATGTGAGAAAATCTACATTGGAAAAACAAAGAGAAACATAGGCACACGGTTAAAGGAACATTTCAGGAACATAAAGTAAAGAAAATAGAGAAATCAGCAGTAGCATATCATTTTTGGACACAAAAGCACGACATAATAAATAAAGCAAAATTATTAAAATCGGTACAAGGACCTACGGAATTAGCAACCTGGGAGAAAATCTACATCTACAAATACAAAGACAGCATAATGAACTTTGACATTGCCAGGGATGAAAACATAAACTACAAGTTTATCACACCGCCACCAGAGCAGAATATACATTCCTACAGCTCAACGAATGATCCAACAGTTGAACTTCAGCCTGACTGAAGATGGGAACTAAATGTTTATGAAAAGTAAGTGAAGCTTTAAGAGTATGTAGTTCAACTGAATCATACAATGATATCAATTAACAAATTTTCCTGTTTAGAGATTGTTAAGGGTAGAATTAACAGTGTGAGAAAATGTATTCATAATCAAAAATAAGGAAAATTTGGTTAATTTTGATCTCCCAAAAAATAGTAACATCATCACTAAATTCTTAAAATACACAGAGTGACATCTTAATACCATGCTGGGAAGCAGACAGTGGAACCTTGCTGAAGGTGAAGGCAACGACCTTTGAAAAATGTCTAAGTAAGTGGAACAAAATTAGTGAAATTTGAGTGATATCCTCAATAATAATTTGTTATATTATACTATACTTCACAATGAAAATTCCTGCTATTCAAAACTACTAATGGACATTTTCTACAAGATTCTGTGTTGCCTATATCCCATACATTGTATTACTTTCTTTTGTAGCATTAATACTTTACATATGTTCATATTTTGTTTGGATGTATTTCTCCATAATTCAAGTACATAAGTTGAGAATGATTGATGATGATTTGTTTTAGTGTATAACTGAAAGTTTGTGTGTGGAATATATTGACTTTTAATTGTAAATTTGAATTTACTTGCAGAGAATAAATGTGGCTATAGAATGGAGTAAATAAGTATTAATGTAAATAGATACTTAAAAGACTTGATGCCTGTTTCTAGGATATGTGTTAAGTTTCAAACAAGATCATGGTAATTGGCAGGAGGTACAACTGGAAGCAGACAGAGCCATGCACACTTTACAAGGGCTGCATTGTGGCACCACATACCATGCATATCTTACTGCCCACAACAAGGTGGGCAACAGCCGTCCAAGTTCAATTGTTACTGCAGTCACAAAGGGAGGAGGTTTGTAGGACATTTATAATTATAACATTTTCATATTATTATCAAAATGTAATCATGAATTATTTATTTTTCTTTATACAGTTGAACCATATTTGGAGTTGTATTTACATTCATGGTGTATTTTATTATTTACAGCAGAATCTCTTAAGAACTTGCAAGTTATTGAATTTTGCTTCAGAACTGCATACAGCATCTATATAAAGCAACCAATCTGGCATCTTTTTGAATAACCTGCAAACCAACTTTTCTAAATACCTTATCAATGACATCCCACTATTCATTGTAGTAGTTCTAAGGTTATGATGCAGTGAAATAAATACTACTTAATTTCAATTTCAGGTATATCCTCTTTTTCTAACCTTACCTTAATGTTGCTCATTGCACAAATTTTCTTTGATGCATCACTGACTCTCTCACCTCTCTCCCTCTTCTTCCTCTTCTTCCAAGTGGTTGTTTACACATTTATCACGCTCACTACTGCTTCTTCCTTCACTATTCATCTTGAATTACACAAGCTTCTATAAATGTTTTCTCTCATTAACATGAGGAATAAGATAAAGGGGTTTGCTTATAATCCAATAATTTAGTATTATGTTTAATATAATAACACTCAATAATGTTTTATCCACTTTTTTTACTCCAGCAGAAAGCTGAGCCTACACGCAAGGTTAGACATGTGATCATTATTTCATGCTTAGATTTTTTTTTTTTTTTTTAATTTTTCTTGGTATTTCAATCTTTATTTTTGTGGCTCATGGTTTTTTCACAGTAAAATGTTATTGGAAATTTAATTCTGGGTGCCTTTTATCAGGTGACCTTAAAAACAATTGTTTTATCAAAAAAAAATTGGACTTTGATCAGTTCCCCTGGGCCTTTCATATAAAATAAGCTTAAATGAAAATATGTAAAATAAAATTTTCTTATTAAGTATGGGCTTGAGGATTCCCTCACCATTTTCATAGCAAAGCAAATATTACTCAAATTGTTTGTTAAGTTTATTGTAGGTAGGTGCCAATCTAACTAAGAAACTTTACTTCTGAAATATATTTTAATGGTATATCTTTTAGCCTAATATATAGATAGCTGATATTCTGTTTTTGTTGGTAATGAAAGAGCACTGCCAATGTGTTTTTTTTTTTTTGCTATTTGAAATCAGTCGACCAATTTTCTTGTTGTTTCATTTAAGTTAAAATTTGCTATGCTTCTTAACCTGAAATGAGAACTGTTATGTCATTAGCAACTAATATTGATGTGTCATACTTAATTTGCAGTGATAAATAATTTAAACATATTAGGAATGATATTGGACCAAGAGTAGAACATTGTGGTATACCAGAGTATATTTCTTTATTCTCTGATAAACCTATTCAAACTTTTAATGTGCAATAACCTCAACTACTTGCTTCTTCCAGTAAGATAGATTGAAACCTCTTCCATGAAAATTCAGGTACCTTAATTGCAGCTGGTTCCTTTCTGTTTTTAGCACTGAGTGCATTTTCTTAATAATAGCACCTTTGTATTCTTTATGTATATGTTAAATATTACATCACACTCAATTTAATGTCACTGTCATTGAAGTGTACACTAGATCTTATATTGATGCAATAAAATTTACTATGAAAAACATAATATTACATTTTGTTTTCAACTTTCTCCAAAGCGTAAAAATTAGGAAATACTATATTTAAATAAATCTAATGTGCATCCAAATTTTAGAACTGGAATTCAGTTCAAAAAGAGGCAATCAATGGTGCATTATATTTGGGTGCAAATCTAAACATCCTTCATTTACCCTATCTCCATCTAATTTTCCAAAGCCAAGAGCTTGGTGTCTTTCATTAAGCTTTGTTCAACTTCAGCTTAATGATGGTCTGTTATTGTTGCAAACAGAGCAGTTAAGTATAAATTGCATTAAAATTCATCTGAAGATGAATAACAAAAAACAAAGGGTGTCATATAAAGAGAGATTCAAATGAAATATAAGTAAAATTCTTCATGTCAAGAAAGGAAACAGGCATATTGTGAGGGATTTAAGTATAGCAGAGAGTAATGTTCATTTGTGGTGCCAAAATAAACTGAAAAGTATTTGAAATAAACATAAACTTAGCACTGCATTAAAGTGTTTCAGTATATTGTAATAAAATTAAATTCATGGAAATAATCTGTGTCAAGTATCAGTTGAGCTCCGTTTTCTAAATGTGCACCATATTTGTCAGAACCTTTTATTAAATCAAAATTTAAAATTTGCTATGCACATTAGATTCACTGACTCAATAGATTTGATAAATATGGTAGTTAAAAGTAGAAAAATCTAGTATAATGTAAGATATTAGATAACTGGGTAAAATAAAATGTATGCTGAAACTAAAACTATGATTCTTAGAAATATAAAGCAAATATATAAACTAACCATATTTGCCTCCTAACCCAAGATCGTGGGGTTCGAACCCGGCCAGGGTTGATAGATTTTTTGACATAAAAATCCTAAGTATGGCTTCCTTCAGAAGGGAAGCTGTGGGTCCCATGTTGTACATTTACGGCATGAAAAAGAACCTCAAGCCTGAAAGAAGAGACCTCTGAGCAAAATTTATCAGCCGTTTCACGCCCTGAATTGAATGGAATGCTGATGACCTAAAATGTTAAAGAGCATCCATAAATAAATCAAATTAAAAAATATATATATAAACACTAATGTAATAAGCTTGTTGACACAACCCAGTTGGTCAACAGATTGAAGATAGGAGGGATCACTCCCGAAACATGTGTCCAATTTTTATGTAAGTGAATGGAGTTAGTGTAAACAAGTTTATTACATTAGTGTTTATATATATATATATATATATATATATACATATATATATACCACTCCTTTGTCAACAGCTTCGTAAGTACATTAATTGAATATAAAGCAAATTTATGAAATTATAAATATGTTTCGTAAGCCGGTAAGTTAGTCAGTGAGCCTATTCACAGATAGTGGAAGTAATTAAAGCAAGTAATTATTTAACAATGTACTGAATTCCTTTGTCTTTAGGTATCAGTTACTTTATCACCAAATAAATGAATTAACATTACCTTATAGTCTGTACTTGAAGAATAACTATTCCAAAATAACGTGATTTGTTTGTAGTCCCACAGATACCAAATCCCAAAGAGTTAATATCAGCAAATGCTACATCACTTAGCCTGCAACTAGGGACATGGCCTGATGGGGGTTGTCCCCTACTGTACCTTGTAGTGGAGTACCGTCCATTGGGAGCTGATGGCAACTGGTTATTAGTAGATAACAATGCTCCTGCAGAATTGCTTACCTTGCGAGATCTATCATCTGCCACTTGGTACCAGCTTCGTATAACTGCACATAATGATGCTGGATCCACACGTGCACATTTTAATGCTGCAACCACCACAATTCTTGGAGGTAGAACATTATTAAAAAAACCTATAGCCATTCATATAACATTTTAAAAGGTTTTTTTCAAGAATCTTGCTGCAGTAAGCATTCAGATTTTATTTCTCAGGTTTCAGCAGCTGTTAATCTGCATTTTTATTTCACTAAAATATTTTGTTGTTTAATTAATTATTCATAAATTTCTATAAATGTAGAAAAATTACAAGATAAAAGATAATTGCTTTGCATTATGTTTTAGTTTAGTATTTTATCTAATTTTCTATAGCTTAGTTCAAGCATAAAGTGAACAAACAAATTATATTTAAATTATAGACAGTGAAACTAAGGAACTCACTTCCGTTGAGTTCGTATTATATTTTCACCCAGTTCAAGCTTCTGAGTAAAGTAAATAAAAGCTATAATGGCAATAAGATATAATATCAGAGTTTTGGAAATAACATTGCTCTTAGAAATGTAAAACTCTAAATTTTTATTATAAAACCAAACTGGCATTTGACCATGTTTGTTATGTATTTCTCATTCACTTTATCTTAGTAAATTTTCTTCTTTATTCAATCAGCATCAAGTTCATTCTCCACCGTTCTGACTTCCCCCAGATGATGTTTCATAAACTACCTAAAAGTGATTTCTGCCCTAATAAACTGTATAATATAAATAAGGTTATTGTATGATTGAGTCAAACTGCACACTCTTAGCTCCACTTACTTCTTTAAATGTAGAGCATGTTTCACAGACCTCAGCTCGTTGTCCTCCTCATCAGATCGTCCTCAGCTATCTGTTGACTGCTGGTTAACTCGTATTGCTTTGGGGATGTATATTCTGCTCTGGTGGAGGTATCATGAACTTAAAGTTTATGTAAATTATAATTAATCTGTCATCTAACACACTCATATAGTTCACTTACTTTTAAATATGGTGGGGCCGGTTTTGAAGAAACATTCTTCCCATCTTCAACCAACTTGATGACTGGTATGAGAAACTAACATCTATGAGAACCTGTGACTCTGTCCTGATGGTGTTTTTTCCTTATAAACTGGAAATTGGTATTACATACTCCTATAATGTGGAAATTCATAAGATGATCCCTATATTTATATATGTAAATATTCTACCATGTGTCCAATTCTGTACATCTGTGTGCTTCTTTAAGTAACTTTATTTCTCTTTTTATGTTGTAATTACCTTTCCATAAATAGTGTGCCACTGCTGACCTATTAATCTGTTTGTACTTAATGTTCCTGAAAAGTTCCTTTAACCATGTTCCTATGATATAAGATGGAAAAACTAAAAGGAACATAGGAACACGGTTAAAGGAGCATCTCAGGAACGCTAAGTACAAACAGATTGATAGGTCAGCAGTGGTACACCATTTTTGGAAAGATAATCACGACATAAAAAGAGAAATAAAGTTATTTAAAGAAGCATACGGACGTATGGAATTGCACACGTGGGAGAAGATTTACATTTATAAACATAGGGATCATCTTATGAATTTTGGCATTATAGGAGAATGTAATACTAATTTCCAGCCTATAAGGAAAAAACACCACCAGGATGGAGCGACAGGTCCTCATACATGTTAGTTTCTCATACCAGTCATCAAGTTGGCTGAAGATGGAGAGGATGTCTCTTCAAAACCCATCCCACCGTATTTAAAAGTAAGTGAAGCATAAGAGTGTGTTAGATGACAGATTAATTATAATTTACATTAACAAGCTTCACTGTGTGAGTTCCAACAGAATTTTTTTAAAAATATCTTATTTCGAAAGTTCTTAAATGAATTAAAGTTTATGTTTTATCCCCGTAAGTGTCAAAGTTCATTGATCTGCCTCTATGTTGCTACCTCTGTAGGTCCCTATACTGATTTTAATAGTTTTTCTTTTTTCACTAAGTCATGGTTTTCTGTCCAGAAATGAGATTCTGCCTCTGATTTCTCCATTTGTTTATATTTTATACTTTTGAAATGTTTTTTTAACTATGTGTCTATTTTTCTCTTTGTTTTTCCAATATAGACTTTCTCGCATTCTGCACATCTTATTTGGTAAATACCTGTTTTTTCTCCAGTGGAATATTCTCATTCAGGAGATTTTTAATACTAAATCTGGTTTTTTGGTGCCATCTAATATTAAAATCATTTAGAATATTTTGAAATTTGTTGTAGCCCAAGGATTATATGTGAATTTTTTAAAAATGATCTTACCTTTTCTGCTGAAAGTGTTGTGGTATCCTTAATAAGTTTCAGCTTCTTAAACTTCGGTACTATTTTGTGAATTAGTTCTTTGCTAAATCCAATTTTAATTGCTTCTTTCTATTTGCTTGTATTCTTAGGAGTATTTTTGTTTTTAATCATTAACAGGTCTGTGCTTTAATATCAACATGCACTGATTAACAGCTTAATGCAATAAGAATGTATAGTTGGACTCAATCATACAATAATGTTACTTATACAATTAGCTTCACTGTACAAGTTCCCATTAGCATTTGAAGTTAAACTTTATAATCGTTACTTTGCAGTTTCTATATTATTTTAATTTTTAAGTATGGAACATAACATAAGGGACCAATTTATCCTCTAAAGGCTCTTTTCATGTGTATTCTTTCTTTAACACAGCTACAATTCCACCTCCACTGGAATCTCAGGATCCATCTGCTGGAGCCCAATTTTATCGAGATGTTTATGTGATGGTGCCAATGGTTTGTGCTGCTGTTGTGCTTTTATCTGCTGCTCTTCTTGGATATGTTGCCCTTCATAGGCGGTAAGTAGAAAACAAATTATGTGTACCCTTCTATAGCTAAACATTCAAGTTCCACTCAGTTTTAGACAATAATACTTTATATAACTTTTTAGTAATGCTGTTTTTAATAAAAGAATATAGAATATTTAAAAAAATGCCAAAGAGCTATATTATAAATTGTGATTACCACATTTAACAATATATCTTAAAAATACTATATAAAAACATATCTTAATTTATAATAAATCTTACATTTGTTAAACCTGAATATCTTTGGCAAATAATATACTAAATTTATTTCATTTAAATGTTCCTTATCAATTTTCTTAGTGCATCATCCTTCCTTATGAGTGTACTATACAACATATATGATCTATTTACATAACACAATTTAAACAAGCTATTCCCTAATTTTAAAAATGGTATATTTATACACATAAGGACACAATTGTACGTTATTTATTTTAGTTGAAAGTGTATACAAATCCAAAATAGATCATAATTGAAGAGTTTTTTATAATAGTAAAACTTTTAAGTGAAAGTATTACAAGTCCAAAACAGAGCATAAATCAAGAGTTTGTTGTAATAGGGAAAATGTGAGGTTTTATTAACTTTTCAAGAAATAAATGTTTCATCTTACAGAACATTAAGCAAAAATAAATTTAAAAAAAAAATGAAAGTTTTACTTTAATATAACTGAATGCACATTATAAGTATATAATGTCCTATTGAATATAAAATTTAATATTGAATCTTCGATTCATTTTTATAAAATGCTGACATTCCCCTTTTTTATAGCAGCAGCTTATAGCAACATACATCTGGGATGCACAATGTTTTTCTTGTTTAAATGACCATTGCATTGACCTTAAGATTTATTATACCAGATGAAGGAAGATAAATGATAATTTGACTAAATGAGTTAAGAAAACTTTGTGGTTTCCCAGGCATTCAACTAAGAAATGAGGGAAAAAGCTTACCCAAGCAGGAATCAAACCAGGGTCTGCCACATGGAAAATACAAACATTACTGCTAGACTATGGCAGTGGTCAGGTGCCTACTTTACTACTTACTGTTACTGCTAAATATAGATCACATTAACTAGAGTGCAATAACCAGAATTAATACTCATACATATGTGTGGCTGAACATACATAACAGAAAGAGAAAATAAAGATAGAGAATTTAATAAAAATATAGCAGTAACACTTTTTGTTTTTAAAAAAATCCATTTTGCTCATTTTCATGGTAACAAACTTGCCAATGACCCTTGGATTAAAGTCTGAAATCTGTGAGATAAAGTCTATCTTGTATAATTCCTATTTTTTAAATAACAGTTTAGCTGGAGTTTGTATGCTCAGTATTTTATTTTTAATCTTTTCTTGCAATAGTCATAAAGAAAAAGGCTTAGCATGCTAAGCATTATATGGTGTTCATTTTCTTTACATTGAATTAACATAATCAAAATAAAGTAACCCTCAGTAATTCACACAAAAATTCATTAGTTTGCCTTTCAGTAACCGCTTACTACCAACAAAATGACTGATTATTGCTGCTGGAGAGTGTATTCATGGCAGAATTATTACTTCAAATGTAATATTGCTCGATATTAAAATAACTGCAAGGTGTCCCATATTTAACATAGATGATTGTGTTGTCATTAATATGCTGTTAAACTAATTATTTAATAATGTTTTAAATATATTTTATTCAACTTTGTAAGAATAAGAATAAATATATTGATCATTAATATCTTTATGTAAACAAATTTCAATTTCTTTCAGCAGGTTAATTAGATAAAGGAATTGAAATCATTATGAAATGTGGGCAGTTTTTGGTTCACCAGCAGTTTCCCACTGGAATATCCAGAAGACTTGGGCTCAGTTATACCTAAATATTTTTCAGTAAACAAACCCAAATGCAAAAAAAATCAGATAATTCCATTAACAATAAGACAATACATTAAAAACAGCAAAAATTACTCTACCAACTATAAACTGATGATGATGATGATGATGATGATGATGATGATGATGATGAGGAGGAGGAGGAGGAGGAGGAGGAGAAGGAGGAGGAGGAGGAGGAGGAGGAGGAGGAGGAGGAGGAGGAGGAGGAGGAGGATGACGATGACGATGATGAAAAATCACCAACCTTATAAAACTAACAAGTTTGAAGTTGCATTTTATTCATTCATGTAACACTGTGGGGTTATTATAAATGGGAATATATTTAATTAAGTAATTTTTAAATATTCAAGTATTCATTAAAGCGTATAATTCTTGTATAATTTTTACAGTTTGTAATAACTCTAATGAGATCTGTCCACATTTCTTAGTCATTTTTGGTTCACTTTCCCTTAAATCTTAAATTCCCCCCTCTTATATCCATTGGTCAATTATCCTACTAAAAAGAGGCTCTTCTCTCCATAATTTTGTTTGTTCACATTCCAAAATAAATATAAGAGAATCAAAATTTTATTGCCATAGATCCTGTGATAAAGCACATTAGAACTGTAGTCTGTGGCTACAGTGCCATATATTATACACATATTGGGCTTCTTCCATTTACAAATAACTTTCTTATCCCACTTACGTATGCCATTCTGAATTTTAGCTATGCTAATCCTTCTCTCTTTACTTTATGCAGATTTCTCTCCCAGTCATTTTTTAATGTTTTACATAGTTTTGAGGATTTCTGATCATAGAATAGGCTCATAATTCCTGTCCTTCAATATCCTCCACTTTTGTCTAAATCCCATTCCAAAATCCTACTCTCATTCTGTCTCCCTCTGCCCATAATGTTCCCTTGCCAATTTCGTAAAGGGTTCTGTGAGTTTTATTTATTCCCATTTCTTTCCCTTTGATTTTCTCTTCAGTTATCAAACATTATTTGATAATGTTTCCATTATCAAATATGCAGGCTCTTACCATATTTCAGAGCTCTTAATATTATTTCATTTTTATATTCTAATCTTTCTTTTTCTTCTTCCCCCCCTTTTCTATAAGTTACTTGCATCTTAACACCCTGATTTTTGGTGAATAAGAACCCCATTCCACACAATTAACCTCTCCATTTCCTTCACCTACTTCTTAATTCTTCATTCATTTCCTATTCTAAAACATTTCTTTCTTATATTTTCTAAATATTTTCCTAACTTCATTATAAACTCTGTTTCATTATTCCTAAAAATTCTTTTTACCATGATTCTCTACTCAAATGATAACATTTTTCAAAATCAAAATATCTCCTCCATAACTCAGTTTTCTTACACTCTAAAAACATAATGCAATATTAAATCTAAGTAACCACATAAAGGAACAATGTTTTACTCATTTAGAACTAATGTAGACAGGAGAAAATAGAGCTATTTGGATTTAAATACCTAATTATCCTTATAATTAAAGTTCATTCAAATAAAAATAGTAAATTCATACTACAGAGCAACAATATAGAATAATTTATCATGCATAATAAGCAAATGTAGTACCATTCAATTAATATTGATGCCCCAATTATACTGTTACATTCATTAGTTTTTTTGAAATTTCCTTTTAGTTAAGTTATACTTAAAACATAGAATATCTACATATTCATATTTTGAAGCTTTACACACACTTTATTGTTAAAGCAAAAAAATATTACTAGCAAGAAGGATGAAAAATGTCGGGGCCTTTTACAGGACTTGCATGCGAGCAGAAGGATACAGTAAACCTGGGCGAAATCTCCCTGAAAGCCACAGTGTTTGCAGTAGTTCAGCTGAAATGGATAACAAACGCAATTGTCAACAGGTATATTCCTCATCGCCTGCAAAACCAGATGCACAACATCACCATAATTCAAAACATATAGAAACTCCTTCAGGTAAGCAATGTTGTAGCTTGCAAGCTCTGGTTGATAACTTAATCAATACTTTAGTATTGAACATATTACTACAGAACCATTAAGGATATGAGGGGATACCAAAAATAACCATAATTCTTTTTTTAAAGTTTTATTGGACAGTACATCTACATATTTTAGTCTCCTTCAAAATATTCTTTGTGGAGTAAATGCATTTGTCCCAGAATTTTTTCTACTGTTGAAAACAGTTTTGTAACTCTTGACCCATGTTTCTGTTCAAGGCCCTCAGATAATGTTTTTCACCTCAATCACATTACTGAATTACTTCCTTATCAGAGTTTCTTCATCTGCCATACAGAGTTCTGGGCAAGCATTGTTTTGTTCTTCACCAAGAGCTATCAGTTAGACAGAGCTGTGTAGGCTGGAGCATTGTCATGATGCATCAACCAATCTCTATTTCTGTTATAGACCATATAATTTCCTGGTTCTTTAAAGAGAAACAAAAATAAATTACTATACAAATCAGTACAGAAATTAGTTTTTTACATCAAAATAACTATTATGAAGGCAAGATATATCCACTACAAGAAACAAAATTAAAGTTTATTATCCTCAAGGCAATGATAACTACTTAGTAAATTCTAGACATTTAATTTAGAAGTCTCGGAGATATTCAGATCCTATATCCCTCCTACTTGTTGAATAACTTCCCCAGTAATGATCGTCAAGTCTTTTAAATGCACATCTTGGGGTACCTCTATCCACTTTATTCCATAACAATTCTATGGGGTTGCAGTCCGGAGTGTGAAACAGCCAAGCTATATCTTTAAAAATCCTCTGCTCTTCTTTAAGTGTAATATACCTTATGCAGTATCCAGATGTGTTTAGAACATTTATTTTGCTGTAGGGTGAAATTTTTCCTTACTAAGAGGGGTATTCAAAACGTTTTGCAAGTGTTACCTTAAAGTCCAAGCTGAGAACTGAATTCAAAACTTATGCTCACAGTCCTTCTAAGTACTCTCCATACACCCAGTTGTAGATGGTTCCACCATTTGTCAAAAGCACTATGGTATTCGGACTGAGTTGTTCTCAACAGAGCTGAATTTGTAGCTTGCACAAGGTCATGCACTCATTTAAAAGATTTTCCAGCAATGCAAGATTTCCTCAAGGAAACCAGATGTCGCATGGTGCAAGGTCAGAGCTGTAGGGTGGATGGTCAAGCAATGAACTTTGGTGACTTCCAGTTTCTTCAAATTTGCTGCTGTTGTGTGAGGAGATGCATTGTCATGCAAGAGCAACAGCCTTGAAGTTTCTGTCTTTGAATTCTACTGCCTCAGTCTTCAATACTTAAGGATTCAAAATAAAGTGTCATAGTATTCTCCATTCATTCTGACATACTGCCAACCACTAATGGTCCTTCATAGTTGAAGAAAACAATGAACATTCACTTCTGAGAAAGAAAATCTTGTTAAAGAACAACTGGGTCTTGTGTCATTCATTTAACCACATGCTGCTCTGAGCTTTATTTGAGGTGGTATAGTAATAAAACCAAGTTTCATCACCATTGTATATATATCTGTCAAACTTTTAACATGTTTGGTGGAAACATACTCAACAGTTTCCTTGCACATTCCTTTCTCCTCTTCATTGTTTAGGGGATATGAAATCCATTTTGCAGATTTTTAGCTGCTTTTCATCATGGAATATACTTTTAATGAAGTCAACACTTATCCACTTCCATACTTAGCATTTCAACAGTAATATATCAATTTTCATCCACAAGTTATCTTTAAATTGTTCTGTCATTCACAGCTTCCCAAGGCAAGTCAGAGTGAGGGTTGTCTTTCAAATTCTCTCACCCTTCTTCAAATGAATCCATCTTGCAATGGTATCAAATGAACACACTTGATCACCATGAACAGCTACCAAGCCCTCATGGATTTTTTTTTGCTCTTTCACGTAGCTTATAGAATGTGAAAAGTTTTTTTTTTATATATATATATAGAAATATTCATGATTTTTCACTAGTTGACATAGGTTTGAACTGAACAGAGTATAGACAGTAACTAAGCAAGTTTTAAACTTTCATTTATGCACATTTTGATAGCTTAAGATCCATTGTTGCTAGTTGCATCAGCTACATTTTTGTAGACATTACTGTCCAACAATTATGCAATTTGAATGCCTCTTATAAACATATCCTTCAATTTCCACAATATCCCTAATTTTATTCCTGAAAATAACATCCCCAAACCAAATCAGACCCCCAAGCAAGTTTAACAATTAGCACACACTGTTAGGAATCCTTCTTTCCTTTATTTGATGAATATCTCCTGGTTTGAAAGCACTCTCATTTGAAGAATTCATCAATGTTAAACTACTTACACCAATAAGCAGGTATTTAGTGGTTATATCTAGCTCATTGATATCTTTTCTTTATGTTAATAGATTTTAGAAATGATTTCACATACATCTTTAGATCAATTTCTGAAATTCTCCTTTTCACTCTTGTAACAAACACAGTCTTCTTGTTTGTTTATACCTCTTCTGCTCATATTTGTGGTGCAGTTTTAAATGTATACCTTTTACTGATAATTCTAATGACTTTATAATCACTTTATATAGTTTTGTGAGGCTATTCTGATCATGATAAATATTGCTTGCTACCACTGTTTGTGTATTGGGCAAAGTGTTTTGCATTCCCTCAATAGATATTCAGATTCTTTAGCAATTTGACAAATCAACAAGACGACCCCCCACAATGCTACAATCGCATCATATTTTTCAAGTGATATAATTACCTTTAAAGCCATAACAAGTATATAATTACTTTAAATATCACTAACAAACTGAACTGCATTCTAGCAAATGATCATAATATGGTTGATAGTAGTATAGGGAACAGCACTGATGTCTAAGTTGCTTACATTTGATCCAGCCAATTAAATGCACAATTATAGGTTTCTATAGTTATGTTTTCTTATGAAAAACATTTTCTGTCATAAAAACCACAAAGTGAACATGAACTTATACTCTTGAAGCTCTTAACAGCGGGAGCGAGAGGTCTGGGTTTAAATACTGCCAGGACCATCCTCCCTAACTGAAGTTTTTTCCAGGTTTTCCTCAGTTCTCATAAATGCCAAATTCCGGGGAGGTACCCTAAACTTAGGCCTGGAACGATTCCTTCCTTAAAAATAAATCCTTTCCCAATATATCATTTCATCTCATGTATCATCAGTGTCCATCGCCTGTGGTGCCTCTGTAGCAAAAACAGGTTAAACACTATTTATTCATTTCAACTCTTAACAGTGAAGTAGTAAAATAATGTGAAAAAGAGTTGGTTTGGTGACACTTGGTTATTTAATTGGACATGTTCGGGAACATTTTCTCCCAATCAGCAATTGACTACCTGGTAGAAGCATACTGTGAAGGCAGTCAGAGAAATTTATTGAATATATCCAACAATGGTGTCTGGAAGTTCGGAAGTTCATGATGCAGTTTTTATTTTTTATGATGTACATTTTTTTCCCATGTCGTTAGTTCCAAAGATTTGCAAGTGTGTTTCAATAATAATGTTTTTTTTCACAAATTTCATGGTTTTCTCAGCAAATATGGGCTGTTACTGGCAATTTTTCTATCTGTTTGTATCTGATATTTCTGAAATGCTCTTTGGTATAGGTTTCCAAACTTATTTTTGTATATCTGGTCACAGTTTTTTAAATTAATTTTGTAGCTACCAGACTTCCTGTCAGAAGATATAGTATCTTTACAGAAAGATTGTGATAAATTTTTATTATGGTAGACTTTTTGAGGAGCCAAAAGTGTTTTTTAAAAATGTTTTTAAATTTATTGTACATGTTCAGTTGTTATGTGACAATTTTGAATTTCATATCTTCTTTTATTTGCTATAGCAAACTTGTGTCTTTGACATCTTTATTTCTTTTAAACATTTTATGTAGTAATTTTTTTATAAAAATCCATTATGCAGAGCTGTATGGATGAAATTTTGGTATTCTTCTTTGTATTCTTTTTATTCTTTGTATTGTATTCACCAATCTGTATGCAAGGCTGTTTAGGAAACACATTAGTATTTTTAGGATTAAAGCTATTATTTTTAATACAATCGTCTCTTTGGACAGGCTTCCTATTTCAAAGGCCAATATGTTATTGTTATTGTTTTTAACCTTCAAATTTAAAATGGTAATTCACCCATTCTTTTCAATTTTCAAAACATGTCCAATTAAAAAATCAAGTAAGTGAAGTATATATGTCACCAAACCAATTCTATATCATATGAACAAAGTTTATAATGGCATTTTAAATAATAGGCTATTTATTTAATAATTAAATGTAATCATCTTCATAATAATTAATCTCAATTTATTAAATTACTAATTTCATGTAAATGAGCAGGTATATTAATATTAACGAGCATAAGTGTATCTCTAAAATGGAAAACTGTAAATTACCATAATTTATTGCTTTACACAACAGATCATAGTTGTAGGATCCAAAAAGTAAGTATGTCCATTATGAAAAAATATATTAAATATTATTTTTTATTTGAAAAAGCTTATTTGCATACCAGAATTCATATTTTGTCGTCCTAACAGTAACCTTCTATGTCCAGTGCTTCTAGTACTGTGATATAGAACAAATTTGTTTTGTGGACACTCACCTTTAGCTGAAAAATGATGGGTGTCATCATACATATGCTTAGAAGGAGAGGAGAGTGAACATACTGCATTACTGTAACAGTTGCAACAGTATGTGTTATCTTACCTGCAGAGCCTATGAACCACAAATAACCCATACATCCCTCTATTTCATTATCTGAATGAGATGAACTTGTCAAAAATCTAGAACATTTTCATTTGATTGTAGCTCAAAGTTTAGCCAAGATGTCATAGTATCTGTCAGTATTCATTAGTTTTGTGAGGCAGATTTCATCAACAAAATCTCCCAACAGTTCTGGAATACCATCAACTTCCCTGCAGAATGCACACTTTTTTTTTTGCAGCACTTTCAGCAGGTATCTTCAAAACCATACTTTACCATTTTTTCTAAGGTGTTGTATGATGCACTCACCATTTAATAAGGGATTTCTCTCTTTCTCTCTCTTGTTGCATTTCCAAAAAAATTCAGGCTGAATTTATTGTTGCTTATGAATATTAGTGAGCAAATATGGCACCCATTTTGTGCAGACTTTATTGCTTTAAAGTTATCTAATAGTATGTTTCCAATAGATAAATGGTTACAAACCCAGGAGGTAGAATTCTATGAATTTCATCAATAATGATACAACAATATTCTTTGACAATACTGCAAGAAGTGTATTATTGGAGCTGTATTCTTCATAAATGTACATTTCCACAGTTTTCCATGTATCATGCATACCATCATCAGGCCATTTGGATACTATGCAGCCTTCTCCATTAACAGAGGCTAGCTCATGGTAGATATTAACAGCATTTTTTTTTCTGTCAAAAATGTATGGCGACTCAGACATATATCTTAGTGACACTTCCATGAGTTTAGTCAATTTCTGGTAATGTGTACAGGTATGCGAAACCTTTGAGGGCTAACAACTTATCCAAACAAAGTATGCCAGTCCACAAACTTCATTATAACAGATTATCATTCAGAGTTTAAAAAAATAGAGAAGCTTGCTTTTTGGATGACTCTTATTCAAAAAAGACTCTGTAAATTTTTTAATTATAATGCTTTAGATATAATAATTCATTTGAACTTTTCTAATGGCTTTTGAAGATTGAGAGGCAAATATTATGCAAATTTAATAATTGCAGATTAGCTTATTAAATTCTTCTATAAAAATTCAAAACTAGTCAATTGTGTACTTGCAGCAGAGATATATGAGATGAGTCCCTATGCAACATTTGCAATGGCAACAACGCCAGCAGGTACAAGAGAATTGAGTACTGCAACACTTGACTATACAATGCAATTCAAAACATTTGGTCATCTTGAAAATGATAGTGGAATTCATCCAGCTGTAGTTACAAGAATTGGCAAGAAGCATACTCGACACATCTCCTCTGATGGTATGTAAAATAAAATGGTTATATATCTATTATATTAGATATAAAATATCAAGAAAGTAATCTTTGCTTATTAATACATTCTTGTGTACACATAAAGAGGTTGATATTAGGTGACAATATACTTCACTAACTGATTAATTTATCAGAACATTTCAAGAGCATTTGCTCTCATCTTCAGCTGTGGACTGGATGATGTGACCTCTGGTGATTCCAATTAAAATAAAATAGGAACTTCCATGGTGGAATGTCAAAATTCATAACATAATGCTTATTCTTTAAAATGATAACTTTTTCCCATATTTCTAATTCTCTAGAATTGTTCGTAACTTTCAACAGTTTTGTTTCTTTTGTGATGTCATGATTGTAAGTTCAAAAATGATCTGCAGCTGCCTATTTATCCACCTGTTTATATCCTACATTTCTAAAGGGTTCTTTTGTCCTTGTCTCCAATTTCTTATTGTTCTACTTATGTATATCTGATCACAATCCAAACAATCTATCTGATACACTCCTGCCTTTTTGTTGGATGAAATAACATCCTTTATAGTTCTGTTCAAAAGGTTCTCAATGTTAAGTTTATTTTGTGCTGCCAACACAATATCAAATTTTCTAAAAAATTTCAATGAATGCCTTGTTTGCCCATGGATGATATGTGAATTTTTTAAAACTTAAACTTAAAACTTAAACTCATGGAGAGATAAAGAAGAAGTTTTTAATATCTTATAAGTCTTTTGAACTGTTTCATCATCTTATTTACTAACTAATGGTTGGATCCATTGTTGGCAGAGCAAAATGAATTTAACATTGGGAAGCTTTTGAACATAATCATAAAGGATGTTATTCCATTCAACAAAAAAAGCAGGAGTATATCAAATAGATTGTTTGTATTAAGATCAGGTATACATAGGCAGAACAATAAGAAATTTGGAATCAAGGATGAAAGAATAGATATAAACACATGGATAAAGCAGCAGTTGCAGATCATTTTGGACTTCCAATCATCACATCACAAAAGAAATAAAATGTTGAAAGCTAGCAACAATCCCAGGGAATTAGCATGTAGAAAAAGATTTTCATTTTAAAGAATAAGCACCATGTATTATCAATCTTACATCCCTATTTCATTGTATATTGGAACCACCAGAGGTCACATCATCACCTGTCAGTCTGGTGGTAACCATACTCTTGCTTCCTAAACCCAAGATCATGGTTTCAATACCGGTCAGGGTCAATGGATTTTTTCCAGCATAAAAATCCTAAGTATGGCTTCCTTTAGAAGGGTAGTAAAGTGCTGCATTCCATGTCATAGATTTACTGCATGTAAAAGAACCTCAAGCCTGAAAGAAGAGAACTCTGAGCAAAATTTATCTGTCATTTCACGCCCTGAATTGAATGGGATGCCAATGACCTGAGGTGTTAAAGAGCGTCCATAAATAAAACAAATCAACAACAACCTTATCACCTTCCAGCGTTAGTCGATCCACAGCTGAACATGAGAGCAAATGCTCTTGAAATGTGTTCCAATAAATTAATCACTTAATCAGTATAGTGTTATCTAAATATCGACTCTTTATGTGTATAACCAACCAACTTCACTGTTTATAACTTCTATTAAGTTTACAATATGTTCTTTGCTTGCCAAATTTCTTCAGGTGAAAGCAGTAGAAGACTGTCACAACAGCAACAACCACAACCAGAAGGCAGCAGTCGAATAAGACATAGTGGCTCTAAGCCACATCACAGAGACAAACAGTCTAGTGTAGCTGTTGAAAGTACAGCTCATGGAGACTCTGAGTCTGATACCAGTGGGAGTCCCTCGGCTGTCAGCAGCTATAGAGTTCCTATAAAACCTCCTGCCTCTAGAAGTCTAGGTAAAAAGATCACATGCATATCAGATGTCATAACAAGTGTGCTGGATATTTATCTTTTTTTAGAAGGTACAGTTAAAAAAACAGCCTGATATATTTTTGGTTATGTTCACTAATTAAAGTAAAAATTTAACACTTTCATTTGTAATATTTATATTTCTCTACATTTAAAAGTTTACTGTCAAGGTGAATAACATTTTAAATTGCTTAAATGCAACTTTATGCAACTTCTACAATGAAGAACATAATAATAAAATAAATGTTTTGGTAAGTGAGTTTATTAGATATTCTTATTTCTCCACTTACCAACATTTATTGTCAAAATATGTTTCACAGACCCTTGATGGCTGATTCAAATTGTATCTTGGTTTCTTTCAGCTGACTTCCAGCAGGTGGTGTCATTTGTTGCAATTTCAAAATTCTTCAGGCTCTCTTCATATTTCTTTATGTAGACCTTTTCCCATAAGCTTAGTTCCAATGGTCAACATGGTGATTTTAAAAATGCTTATATGTCCATTTCATGATTCATTTTATTATTTGCCACAGATGATTTATCTGTTTGTTTATATCTGATATTCCTAAAATATTCTTTCAGTCTTACATTTATGTTTCTTTTTGTTTTCCCAATATATACATTTTATTACAATTTAAACAAATAATCTGGTAGATGCCTGGTTTCTTTTCTAAAGGAATTTTATCTGTATATTTGAAGTTATGAAATTCTTTATATTGTACTTGCTTTGTGGAACCAAGGTGAAATTAAGTACTTCAAAAAATTGTTGAACTTGTGCCCCTTTTTCTCTAATTATGGTGTAGTAACTTCCTTTCTCACTAAACAAACTGAAGACATTTAATATCAAAACAACCTGAAACTCCCATATAAATAGATGGAATAGTCCTCACATATGTGAGGGAATACCTAGGATAATAGATTTCCTTCAAAGATAAAATGAAAAAAGAAATACAAACAAGAATCTCATTAAAGTGGAGAGTATTTTGGGCCCTTAAGTTTATACTGTTAGACTGAACAATAACTTAGAAAATCAGATTCCAGACACTGGAAACCTGTATACATTCTGTATTACTTTATGAATGCCCAACGTGGTCACTAACAGAAAATCAAAAGAACAAAATTAAAATAACCAAAGAAAAATGCAAACCAAGATCCTGGGATTAACTTTTAAGCACAAAATATGTATAATAGTAAGACAACAGACATTGCACAACTAGCCACCAGAATCAAATTACAAGGGGCAGCCACATTGCAGAATGCAGGATAATAGGTGGATCTACAAGATCTCTATAGGGAACACTTGAATGGGAAAAAGGATGCAAGGCAGATACAGAAGAAGATGGGCAGACCTCTTCAAGGAACATGCAGGTCCAGATTGGTCAAGAGTAGAAAGAGGAAGAGAAAAATGGAAATCTCTTGAGAAGCAACTTACACAGTGAATAAACAGTGCAGAGAGAAATAGCCTAGCAAAAGAACAAATCAGTATCTCAAACAACATTAAACAACTAGTGTGGAACAGCTCACCACTTTAGGAAAAAATGAGCTTCCCCTAATTGTTAGGAGGCCTCTGCACTTTGAGGGACACAATATCTTTATCTTTATCTTAACTTCCTTTATCCATTCTTGCCTTTTGAACCTATGCCTATTTATCAAGCAGTTCTCTATTGAAACTCTTGTATTCTGCAGTTTGATTATATGCATATATTCTTTATTGCATTCTATTTTGTTTAAGGGAGCATTTATCTTCAATGTATTAAGCTATTGCTTATTGCATGCTGTTACATTAATTATAATAAACTTATATCAGAGTATAGTAGACAAAATATTTTTAATTCTTGTTTAGCTCCTTTGTTCTAGCTCTTTCTAGCAGAGCTCTTTATAAATCATTTAATCTCTAAATATTCAGCAACAAAGTTAATCATAATATTAACCTACCTAAATATGGATTTTATTTTATTTACAGAATTATATCGCCTAGATTCAAGTACAGAGTCAAATGAGACATCACCTCTTTCAGAAAGACGGAGAACACCACGTCACTACCCTTCATCTGGTCATAAAATCACTTCCTCGGGGTTACAGAGAGGGTTGCAGCCAGCCCACGCCAGGTAGCCAAGGTTTGTTACACTTTGCATCCCTAAAAGTGGCCGTCATTCATTTAATTCTATCATCTTTGTTCATTATCTGTCCTTAGCAATAGGAAAAAATAAAGTCCTTACTTTGCATACAATTAAAGTAGCATGCAATGCACACACATGTTAACAATGCCCAAAGTATTATTTTATATGTATGAAAGAAAACTAAAATACTACCTCAGTTCCAAAATAATAGTCTCATTTCCCCAATGGATGTTGCTCTAGAAATGAAAGTGAAGAACCAGGTATGCTTAGAGCATTAAACTAGAGTATCACAGAGCATATGAACATGCTCAGAATGTTGGGTAAAGTGCTAAGGGTTCTTATCTATTTGGACATTCAGTTCAGAACATCATTTGGCAAGTGCAGTGGCTATTTCATGAATCTGAAGGTTTATTAATATATATATCAAAATACTATTTTGCAGTTTATGTGACCAGAGAAGCATAGTATTCAAACAATGGGAAATGAAGATTATTAAAGATAAGCAGGTCATTTATGACCACCTACTTCATGCGAGCTAAAATGGTGTCTTGTAAACAGAGGTCTAATAATAAAAGTGCTGAGAAATTTGTCACACAGTGTCTCCAACATCAATAAATCATATCAACAGTAAGTGAATTTGCTACCATCGTTGTGAAAGCCTTCAAAGATCTTACTGCAGAGATATTGAATAATATTTTCCTGACTGTAACATACCATGATTAAATATATGAAGATTAATGGAAAAACTGCTACAAACTACCTCACATGGGGAAACACAGTTTACAACAACAGTGGTGTTTAGCCTTTATTTCTCCATTGCAATCCTGACACTGTTATCTCTATCTGTATTGCTGTACAGCATCTAGTTATCTGGATACTGCTAATATAACCTGTTTATTGTTTTTGATCAGTACTCTCTGTAAATAAGTATCTATATTCATTCATTGTCAATAAATACGTACTTCTCTTAAGAAAGGCGACTATTATTTTGGGACAGAGCTAATGTATCACTAGAGAGAGAGATACTAACAAAATATATCCTAACCTTGCTGGTACTGTGCATAGCTGCAAACTTATCTATCAGATTTTAACAAAAGAGGAAACAGGAACAGATTCATTTAAGTAATAGGGATTAAGATCATTTGTGATTGAGTTGAACTGACACTCTTTTAATCCACTTACTTGTTTAAATATTAGGACCAGTTTTCACAAACGCTCATGAAACTAGTTGAACTAGGTGCCGACGATGCAAACAAAGAGTTTGTGAAACTGGTGCTACATATTTAAACAAGTAAGTGGAGTAAAAGAATGTTAGTTCAACTCAATCACACAGTGATCTTAATATATGATTAGCTTCACTGTGCACTGTTCCAATTAACATTTTATTTTATGGGGATATTTTGTCCCAGTAATGACTAGGACAGAAAATGGTGAAAAGTTTTATTTATATATGTGTATATTCATGTACTTTGTGGTGTGTTATATTTATGCTGCATCTTTATGTTGAGCAAAGATATGATCCCAATTATTTACTGTTTTTTATAATAGATAACAAAACAGATACTACAGTTTATGAACTAGATGTATAAATATTATCTGTTGTTCTGATCTATTAATGCCAAAAAATTATGCATTTTGATTAAAGAAAATTTTAAAAATACTAAAAAATATACCTTGATTATATAAAAATATTATTATACATCTTTACTTAATGTGCTATATATTGAGAAGTAGCAAAAATGTTTAACTTTCATTCATTTTTCTTTGCATGCTCAACAACAGTGATTCTTGAGTTAAATAAACTTAAATCTCCACTTACTAAGGTTTATTGGTAGAACATGTTTCATGGGTCCTTGTCCACATCCTTAGTTGCTGGTTGACTGAATGGTGATTAGAATTGCATCCTGGATGCTTATCGATGAACTCTGTGGGAAACTACAAAATCGTTTGATCAAGCTATCATGCTTTGGAATTTCCAAATTTATCAAGATACCATCATACCTTTTTATGTAGCCCTTTTCCCATTAAATTAAATCTAATTGTCTGTTTACTGATTTTATTAATTTCACTTTATTTTTTATTTGATGATCTTCTTCCCAGAAATGGTCGGCCAATCTTGAGTTATCCATTTGTTTGTATCTGATATTCTTATGATGTTCCTTGTGTCTAATGCTTAAATGTTTTTGGCTTTACCAACATATATCTCATTACATTGCAAGCAATTAATTTCGTATATGCCTGGTTTCTTTTAAGGGGAATTTTGTCAACATATATTAATGAGAATCATAAACTAGAAAATAAAGTGAAACTAATAAACTCAGTAAAGAGACCATTGGAGTTAACCTTATGGGAAAATATCTGTATAAAAAAAGTATTAAAATTGCTTAATGAATTTCAAAATTCCATAGATGATAGCTTGATCTAACATTTTGTAGTTTCCTGTCAGAGTTCATCAGTAACAGTCTAGGATACATTTGAATCACCATTCAGTTGACTAGTAACCAAGAATGTGAACAAAGGTCCACAAAATATGTTCCATCTACTAACTTTGATAAGTGGAGATTTAAGAGTATTTTTAGTAGATTCATCAACCCAAGAGTTAAAGTTTCTCCAGTAGAAGTTATATTAACTTTCAAATGCAAAAGTGGTTTTATTTAGTTATATTCAAGTGCAGATACATGAAAGTAAAATAATTTAAGATATTGGTTAGAATATTTTATACATAAAGAGTTGGTTTCTTAAAAATAACACATTAGATTCTTTCTAACTACTCTTTTGTTGCTATATTTCACTGATATGTATCAGAATTATTATAAATGGTTTTTTTCATGGGGGAAAAGCTTTTGTCATATATACACACATTTTTTTACTTTGGTGGTAGAGAAGATTCTATATAGAAATTTACTACAAGGTGTGAATAAGAGAACAATGTGAAGAGAGCTCATATGATTTTGTCATGACTTAGCTAATAACATGTTCTACTTACTTAATGGATTCATATGTGATTAGGACATTGCTCAACTGAACTTTCATGTGAAAGAGCAGATAAAATAAAATCGTTCATCCGTAATGAGACATTTTATCATGCTGCAATATAAGCTGGCTTAATTTTAAATAATATAAATATTTTCTAAACAAAATACTCGGCTACAAATAATAGATTCAAAGTTTATCAGAACAGCTTTAGATGAAAACTTTTTTGGAAATGTAAATTTTGGTACCTGAAGAGGACATTCATTTTATTGATGGTTTAGACCAACAGTTCTCAAGCTTTCCTTGTTCATGGGGCTTATTTAAAGATATTTTGCTATGACAGACCCATAAAATTTAACTCAGAGTTTAAAATCCTACATCTACTCTTATAGCCTCATTAATATTAGAGATTTGCTAAAGGAATTTTCATGTTTATCATTAACTGAACCCAAGTAGTCGGGCAACAGTCTATGAGGGAATTCAGGAAGTGTAATTTAAGTGAAATAAGCATCCCATTTCATGGAAAGCTGTAATTTGAGAGACAAAGTCTTTATAATCTGGTAATTTTATGTTACCTAGAAAAAATTTTACTGCATGTTTTTAATTAAGTTCATACAGTCAATTCCTTCTGTCAGAGGTTCTCAAATTTAGAATCATGCATCAATTGTCTAATATCAGGGTCAGTGAAAATGCCTTGCTTTTGTTTCTCAACCCTTGTTTTTGGGAGCACTTCATGCCAATATTTATATTCACAACCATATGTTGTTATGCTTAATAAATACCTTCATTAGGCTTAGCTTAATATGCAGCTGTGGTAACAAGATTTTATTTGGATTTACCAAAGAGGTAGTTGTCACATTCATTTGTTTCAGTGTTTGACTTTGTCAATGTGACCATTCCTTCATGATAATATGATCAGCTTTAGTTCTACTATTCCAATACACAAAAAGTACACTTTATATATTCACCCTGTAAGACTTAATGATACTGCAATTACTTTTTAGTTGCCACAAATGCTCCACTAGTAGACATCATATTGTACATGTTCGAATTAAATTTTTATGTCAGTGTATTTTATTAGAAGGTAAAGTATCCTATAGAAACTGAAGGATCGGTCCTGGTGGTGTAATGGTTACCATACTTGCCTCCTACACCCAAGAACGCGGGTTCGAACCCGGCCATGACCGATGGATTTTTTCGGGCGTAAAAATCCTAAGTATGGCTTCCTTCGGAAGGGAAGTAGAGCCGTGGGTCCCGTGTCGTACATTTACGGCACGAAAAAGAACCTCAAGCCTGAAAGAGAGGCCTCTGAGCAAAATTTGTTGGCCGTTTCACGCCCTGAATTGAGTGGGACGCTGATGACGTGAGACGTTAAAGAGCGTCCATAAATAAATCAATCAAAAAAAAAAAAAGAAAAGAAACTGAAGGGTACACATTATTGTTATGTAGGAAGGCACATTCTAAACTGGTTTTTAAGGATTCCAAGAACATTCGCCATTCTTTAAGTACATGCACTTTCCTTTATCTCTAGCTTTATTAACAAACTGCTAATGTTGTTACAGTAGCATGGTTCACCATTTTTGGCAAAGGATGGTAAGAGTTCCCTATTAAGGAATCTGTACAGTGTCACTTTTGTTCTCCCTGCAAATAGATTCCATTGCTATAGTCTTGATGCTAAGAGTTCAGCTTGGGCTTTCAAGAGTGCAAAATCTTTTACAAGGTCACTTATTTCACTTTGGTAATGAGATGGGACTTAGAATGGCACATTTTTGCCCTGTATGCTCACCCACATTACTTAACATCATTTCATCATAATCATCATATCATTATCATTTTTACAAAGAAATCTTGTTGCAGAGGTTGTAATGAATGAATGGAGTTTAACGCCCGTTTTTGCTACAGAGGCACCACAGGCGATTGCAGAGGTTGTGGCTCAGAAAGTTTATTGGAATATGAACTGGTGACATACCAGGATAACCAATACAAAATAGAATATGATAAATGTAATAAATTGTGCTTACAAAGCTGTAGCCAATTGAGTAATAATATATCCTACAATGATGTATTAAACAAGTTTGCACTAATAATCTCTTCTGAAGCAGTTGTCTAGAACACTCTTCATGGTTTCACTTAAGTGAGATTTATTCAGGACATATGTTTCGTGAAACTATCATCCACATCATTAGCTGTTAAATGACTGTTCCACGAAACATATGTCCTGAGTAAATCTCACTTAAGTGAAACCATAAAGAGTGTTCTAAACATCTGGCTCAGAAGAGATTATTAATGGGTGTTTCACTGTGTTCAATTCCAAATTGAATTAATATTAAAGTTCACACTAACTCTACTTACTTACGCAACACTAGGAAATGTTTCAGGGACAATCATTCCCATCATCACCTGTTGACCAAATACTCAATTTGGCGACTGGTTCCCCTTCTGTGGCAGATTATGATGGTTCAAGTCGGAACTTGCTAAGTTCATTAAGTTTTTCTTATTTTTTATGATTAAAAATTTTTCCCAAGTAAATAGGTTGTGAAGTTCTTTCAGCAACTAGTCTCTGGTTTAATTTCATGATTTTGGGTCCAAAAATGAGATGCCACTGCTGATTTATCAATTTGCTTAAACTGAATATTCCTAAGTATTCTTTTCTCCAAATTTCCAAATTGCTCTTCATTTTCCCGATGTATCTCTGAACACAATCTGCACAATTGATTTCATAAATTCTTCATTTCTGTTTTGTTGGTATGTGTCTTTTGCTGTATAATCTAATAAGTTTTTAATATTATGTTTATTCTTTGGAGCTACCATGCCATGACTAAACAAAAGTAGCAGACTATAGGACTGTAAATAGGACCTCTAAACAGTTGGAACAGCAAACAACATGTGATATCCTCTCCTTTTCTTTTTGGGCATAAATTCTGCACACATGATGGAAGAAGTCAAGGGTGTCGTATCTCAATATTAGGTGTAACAATAAGGCACATTCAAACTTTCAGAACACATTCTTCATGCATAGAAGAAGAAAATCCTTTCATAATATGGGCACAAAGACTCTCTGCATCTTGAACCAGAGTTCAATAGACATGATCTTTCAAATACTCCCATAAATAAAAGTCTCGTGGGTTCAGGTCTGGTTGCATGTCAACATTGCTTTCATTCAAATGGAACAGAACACTGGTGGTTAACCTCAGAATCACAACTTAACCAGATGTAACCAAGTGGGCATTTTGAACATTTCATATAAACAAGAGTTTCGTGTGGTATGCTGATAAGTACTGTCCTGTGTGTTTCCCGTGATTAATGTACTATGAGAAGTTGTAGAAAATGAGTTATAACATAGAAATAAAGTGTTTCTGAACACATGTCAGTATATCATATTTTCTTCTTCTACGTGAAAGTAATGTGTGCTGAAAGTTTGGCCATATCTTATTGTAACACCCGGCATGTTTCTTCCACACATAAAAGCCCTGGCCATTCAAGTGCTATATAGCTGTATGCCACATATAATGAATTATTGTCCACATTGTGTCATTCTCAGAAAGAATGCTGCTAGCAAAAGTATGTTACCAGAACATTCGTTAGCACTGCAGACAGATTGCATAATAACCAGAAATGCAATCTCCTCTTCCTGCAAAACAGGGCATGATAAGAGTAAAATAATTCTGGAATAGTAATCAGGGGACAAAAATCTACAAGAAACAACTACTTACCTTCAGGAAATGAAATGTGTAGAACAGTACATTTTACAGATGTGGGAGTGCTGAAGGTATACTTTAATGTTAAGCTGTAAAGACAAGATAATCAAGACACCATTGAAAACACATGTTTATGTTTCAGTTCTGAGTCAAGCTCAGCAGAGGATGATGCAAGCTTCTCAAGTTACCGGTTACAGCCACCATCAGGGTTTTCAGATAGTAGAGAGTTAAGCGAAGCTGAATGTGATAGAGACAACAACACATTACAACTGGATAAGTTGTTGGCAAGGTACATATTTCTAACTACTTGTGTAACTAAATCTGTACAGATGAGCTCACAAATATACATCAATGGCTACAGCTGGAAATTTGCAATTCACAAAATTGCTTTCAGATTTCCAAATAATCTCATTAAATTTCCAGTATTAAATTTAAAACCAGCTCTGTGTCGGAACTAATTGAAGCAAACATATATTTTCAATTAGTTAATGAGTTGATTTAATACTCTAAAGCCCTACTTACCTTTAAATATTACAGAGCATGTTTCACAGACCACATCACAGCTGCGAGTCAACTGCTGGATTCATTAATGGTTGGGGGGACCTGGCTTAGAAATGGAAATCAAATTACTGAAATTTGTAGGTAAACCGTTGGAGCTGGGAATATGGGGGGGAAAAATTATAAAAATATATGAAGATAAGATTATGAACTTATGAACTTATGATCTCGGCAGAAGAAAAATTAATCCAAAAGTTCGTGAAATATCCACAAGAGCTATACCAAGTCCATCCAATCATCATCGTCCAACAGTTGATGCACAGGCAATGGAATGTAAAACATGTTCTGTATAATTTAATGGTAAGTGGAGCATTAAGAGTATTAAATCAACTTGCCAACTAATTAAGAATATTGTTTTTTGTATATCTATTTTGTTTTGTACCCTTCATAATCTCATCATGATTTACTTTTAATCAACTACATTTACAATTTCAAGTTGACACAAAAGAAAAAAGTAAAAATCAGTTCTAGGACTGCCTGCATTGGCATTTACAAAACCTAGGAATCTCTGTAAAACAGCTAAAATGGTTTATTGTATTTTTGTTAGAATTCTGAAGATCATGAATTTATGATATTCTATTATGAAGTGTAAAAATTAAATGGGATAAAATTAAATGGAAACCAAAGAATTAATAGAGGAAAAAAGGAAGATTGAATATCTAGCAGTAGCAACATTAGGAGATAAAAAGAATGTGTGCTCTGAAATGGATAAACATGAAAAATAGGGCACAAACTCCTATAGGTTTACCAGCTGCATAAAATGAAATGTAATACAAAAAATTAAGAACATGATAATGTGATAATGTGACACATATTTTCAATATTTTCCATAAAAATGTAAATTGATAAACTTGGCATACTATAAAATTGCTACAAATATTCATTTTAAAGTAACTACAAGTAAGATCTATTTAATTACACAGATCAAAAGAATATCTAGAAAAACTTATGATACTACCAAGTGCTTGAAGTGAATACAAAAGGAAGCAGAATGGTCAGTTTGTTTCTCTGTCTTTCTCTACCATTGTCTTTCTTTACAAAATTGAACATGCACAAATATTGATTCATAGTTCTTCTACTGCAAGCTCACATGCAAACACACACATATGCACCGTATTAAGTGATATAACTTCTGTTAACATTAATTAGATATACGTACAAAATGTTAATGAGCTTCACCAAAATAATTTAGGGATCTTAGGAAAGTAATTTGAGATAGGACATGATAGTTTGTCTGTTCAAATATTGAAGCTATAGAATCAATATGCCTCTGACCACTGAAGATGCCATTTGATAGACTGGAAAGTAATGTGATGTAGCCGTTGTCTATTAGGATATCCTTGCCTATACAGTTCTGCAGCTACTAAACCATTAGTTCTCATTTCTCCATAAATAAGATGCATATCTGCAAGCTTAGAGACTGTAAACATTTTCCTTTTTGTTCACAGAAAATCTACACCATACTAAATTACTAAGTCTAAACAAGAAAATGAATCTATCCACAAATGCTTTTGCTTTGTCTTTTGACTTTGCATATGCAAAAGGAAATGATCTAGTTGCTATTGTACTTACCAATCAGAATCATTTCTTTGAGTATGCATATTGCAGCACTTCTTCCATGTTACCATACTTCATATTGAATAATAATAATAATAATAATAATAATAATAATAATAATAATAATAATAATAAAATATATCTGCCTTAAAAGACTAAACTTGTAACCTTCAGAACAACTGCCTTTTACGTTAAGCAAGACAGCTAATGGAAGTTCAGCATTGCAATGTCAAATTATTAGTTAAAGATTTTTGTTACACTAAATCTTGAAAATAATGATAGAAAGTTGCTGAAAATCAGTATTTTAAGCTTGCAAAGCACTTTTGAAGACATTCAAAATCATTTTTTTACTCAACCTGGCTTTAACACCAATTTATAAGTATCTTATGCCAACATGTTTAACAACATAGAAATTCTATATTTTTAGTCATGGATTTTACAGTACCTATTTCAAATTACCTGTATGTGACCATTCTGTCATCTTCATAATTATTTCAGTTTAGTTCATTAACATTCTGTATATATACAAGGGCTGTTCAATGAAGAATAATTATAATTTTTTACACGCATAATTTCTCATGCCTAAAATTACTTAAAAATATTTTGTTACCTCAATGTGTAATGTATACATGATTCCAGTTTTATTGTTGTTCCTTCCAATTCCCACCTATGAGAGGCATGCAAGCAGAGAAATCTTCATTTCTGCCTTCAGAAAAATGGAGGTGACACATCACAAACAATATGATGCTCTGAAATTTTGCTTTCATCTCAACAAATTTTCAGCTGAGGTCTATGAAGAATTTACTCTTCCCTATAGCACACAGATCTGGTTTAAAATGTTTAAAGAGGGGGGACCATTAATTTCAAAGAATGGTGGACCCAACACTCCAGTTTGTGCTCTTACAGAGGAAAACATTAATACTGCTGCTGTCATTGTGAGAGGGGATCATCAAATAACATTAACAACACTTTCAAGTTTAAATAGATACCACCCCCATGTTATAATTGAAAAGTTGCACATGACACATATTTATGCACAGTGGGTTCTAAGACTGCTGCATGCACTTGAAGATGATTGAACACGATTAGTGAAGTTCTTATTGGAAGTTTTAGATTTGCATTGAAATGTTTTGTGTGCTGAGACCATACAACATTCCAAAAGACAGGAAGGATATTTTTGGTCTTGGAACTTTCAAGCTAAGTTTTTAATATAGGTGTGAAGAGATGAAAAGCTGTTACAAATACGGTGGCCACAGATTGAAAGAGAAAAAGGATTCTTTTGGTATGCAGGGGATGACAGCTATTAAAATGAAGATACTGTTGTAAATTGTTTGACTTAATGTGCACAGACCTAAGAAAAGAGCCTTTACATGAAGAAGTATGAATATCTAGGAATATAGCAGCATTGGAGAGACAGAAGAAGTGAACTTAACTGAAAATTTGGCATTAAGATTAGTAATGAATTGAGCGAGAGATTTTAAACCATGGATCTAAAGCAGGAATATATCATCAATATACCTCAACCATAATAACAGTACCAGAGGTTCTGACTTAAGAAATTCCTCCTCTAAGCAAACCATAAAAACACTGGCATAAGACGATGCTATTCTGGTGCCCATTACAGTGCCTTTAATTTGTAGATAATATTTATTATCAAAACTAAATGCATTGTGACAACCAGGTAAGTTAGATGACAAATGAAATCTGTGGTTGGGATATGAGGTGGTGTTTGACAGTTCCAAGATACCTTCTAACAGCTGCTTTCCTTCATGATGGGGAGTATTAGGTATAAAGTGAAGTCACATCGATAGTGGCCAGAAATATATTAGAATGTGCCAAAGGGTCAACTTTCTTAAGAAAATTCAAAAAACGGAAGGAATCTTTGATATAGGATGATCTAGACATAACAAATATGGCTGTAACCAAAAATCTATTAGTGCAGAAATGCATTCAATGGTATCATCAAGCTGTCAGTAAACTTTGGTATTGTAAGAGGAAATATCCTGTAATAATACTGAGGATCCTCTTTTGACTGGAAGAATAATTACATTGAGTTATTAGATAACATTTTAGTGCTGATTTCTTGCATAAAGTTAAGTTGTCTTTAGGGGTGATTGTTACAAATCTTGTTTTGTTTTGTTTTACCTTGAATTTTGTTACTATTTCACTACTTAATATCCCCATCTAATTTAGCACAAATAAAATATATATTTTTTCACTTACCTTAAATAATGTCCATATATTTTCATTATTTATAAAGATATCTAATAGCCTGAAAATTGTTGTCACTGCATATCTAGCATAACTCATACTGAATATTCTTACAGGCACAGCAAGCATTAGCCTCGGAGTAATACGGAATATCAATTGTTGTTTCTCTTTTTCAAACTGTGCTGTAGCCAGTTGTACATGACAAAAGACATGATTCCTTCACAAATGAATAGTGGTTTGATCATAATAATTTAATGCCATGTGGTGAATTAGAGGAGTTTTTGGATATAGCCTAAAAGGAAAATAAAATACACAATAAATTTCATGCATTACCTACCATTTTGGGATGGTACATTATTTCAGAAAATCAAATGAAATGATTTTTATAATTTGAGAAGTAGAAACATGTTATTCACTTCAAGAGTTGAATTACTACCTTACATTATCAATAAACTATCAAATGTTGTTTATTTTTCAGGTTTCATCAACAGAAGGAACAAGAGCGTTTGCAATTTACCATTCATGTGTGAATCATGATTTTAGATATTTACTAATAAGTAAGTATAGCTCAAAGAATAAAGTTCTGTTGCTGAAGACTTGTCATATTAAAGTGTGTGACTAAACATCAAAAGTGTTCCAAAAGAGAAAAATTAAGTAACAAAAGAGAGAGCTCAAAAATATTCTCAGCCACCCAGTTATTTTATTCAGATATGTGAATTTTAAAAAATATAAGAGATAAATTATTTCATGTGAAGATATTTGTCATTTTCATGATGGACCAATTAAGTAATTTATGTCTGCTATATTTATAAGAGGGACAATTCTTCTCCATTTTCTTTAAAATATTAACATTTTGAACAAATGTGAGCAGCAAATGCTAACAGCAGAGGTTTTTTTTTTTACCCATCCTTTCTCACTGTTCCAACTATTGCTTGCTATTTCAGTGGAAAAATGTCTTTTCATTGTGTTCAAATAATTGTACAAGAGGAAGAAATAAGACTGGAAAGGTGCACTCAACAAAGGTCACATAATTTCCATATGCGTTATTTGCAGTTATTAAAATATAAAAATAAGCCTTTATTTTAATTTTTGTCTCCAAATGAAGCAGCTAGAAACTAAATAAAGATAAATAAAATCTAAGATCGTGGCAGCAAAAGTTTATGCTGCAAAATTAGAGGTTAAACTTTCAATGATTATATTGTTATTTTTTATAGGTATGAGAAATTGTATGACTTCTTATTTACAGTTCTGTAGAATCTTATACTGACCCTTCCCTCATGAATTGAAATAGCTCTACCCCTAATAGCAAACAGTTCAGCTGTGACAATCTCCCTAGAGGTTTTTACCTTTACAAACTTAAAATTGCTGCATTTCTGTTCATTAAAGAGAGGAGGTGGAACAATGGTGGTAATATAAAGCTGCTACCTGTCCTGTTAATATTAATTTTAAATTACTTAATTTTCTTTTTAAGCATTAATTCTTTTCCATAGAAGAACAAAACAAAGTTATCAACAGTAAAATCATAAATAAACATTCTGAATTTTATAATTAATAGCTATGAAGATTTAGTACTATGATTATGGCATGGTATATAATGTGCTCTGATTTTAACTGTTCCATGCATTGACAAAAGACTTTTGGGTCTGCTGAAAAACTTAAGCATGTAGTTTAAAATGCTCTGCTGTCAGATAGAATCTGAGCACATTTCTATATAGATGAGCTGAATGCTTTTTCAATATCTAGTTTCATGTTATTGCTTTTAGTTATTAGCTTAAAATATTTTTAATGCAAGTCTAAGGCAAGTGTATAAGTAATGTAATGGGTGCCTTATCTAGAGTATCCCTTCAGAGAAAGCTTTTATTAAAAATTAAATTGCACAGTAAACTGTAAATGAACAGAATGTAAAAGCAAAATGATATGTGGTAGTATTAACTTTAATTATTATCATAACCATAACCTTTCTTTTCAATATTCCTACCAATATGAAACTCTTGTTAGTTCTATAAAATTATACATTTTATCAACTCATTTTCATGCAGTATTTCATCTTTTCTTCCTCTCTTTTTGCAAATAACGCATAAAATTCATAACATGAGAATATGCTTTTCAGAAGGGGCTCATGAATTTACAATGTTGGCCATGCAGGAATGTTGTTATATTTGGTTTCTTTCCAAATACTATAGCTTGCCAGTTTTTTTAAACACTGATCTCTATGTGGAAAAATTTGGTAATTATATACAAGAAGATCATACAAAGTAAAGCAAAATGATGAAATTTTGAACAGAAATATATTCTAGATCAGTATCACTTATTTGAGGTTATTTCAGAGGGATGCAATGATTATTAAATGTGAAATTCTTTTAAAATAGTATAATCAAATTAAAATTAATGCAGGATTACAGAAAATGTAATTGAAATAAAATTTATACTAATTTGTTTTCCAGTATTTGATTTCTGAAATGAATTGCCAAGAACAATTAATATCTCATAATGGATACCTTCATAAGTGTTCTTGAGAGATATAATAAAATGCAGACTAAACCAAAATAACACATCAACAATGGCTTTGCTTTCCTCTTGAAGAAATACATACTTTTGAATTCAGTAAATACTTAATCTGACCTTGTGATGAATCAGTGAACTTGGAATCCGAGGTAAGGACCCAAATAAAAGGATATTGTAGCTGTTTGAATTATAGCTGCCTGGGAGGAATTTAGATATTTTCAATTTTCAAAAAAGAATAATTTTGTAAGTATGAAGAAACATGCCATAAAGTAATAAGTAAATAACAATAAATTTAACAAAATTAAAGCCCACAGTAGCTCTAGCATATACTTTTGTAAATGGACTAAATTGTACTATAGCAATAAAAAAGTTCTAGAGGGCTAAAACGTAGAACAGATACTGAATTTTGATTATGCTCTAGATTCACCTGTGCTCTGATTTCCAAAATGGTCAAAAGTAGGAAAATTATGTATAAACTTAACATTGCAATGTGATTAAAAAGAGCTATGGCTATGTGAAAAAATTAAATATATAAAATAATTCAGCAAACAATATTTAACATAGAGAAAAAAATGTTGTGTTCTTTTGAGTCATATAATTTAAATGGAGCAGGTTTTAAAAGGCTTCTGTTATATAAGAATACATAAAAGGACTAAGAACACTTACAAGAAAAGGCAGATGAAATGAGATTGAAAAGAATGCAAGTAGATGTCTAATTTAACTTCACTCAACCTATCCAGCTATTTAAATGATAATAATTATCAGTTCTAGTTTTGTAACCATAATGCTTAGTTAAGTTGCAAAATATTTCACAATGTATTGTGAAACAGTTGAATACTTTGGAACCAAAGTTAGATAGGAAAAATTAGGAATTATGGCTGGGAATTGAACCATGGATTTTTGACTTGTGCTGTCAATGTTCTTATATTTGAGCTACTCTACTCTGTCCAACCACAAATGCAAATTTCCTCTATCTGAGTCTATATAACCTGGAGATCTCATTCCAGAGATTTTATCCTTAAGAGGCAACTCGAAACCTTTGAGTACTTGTAGCAACGGCTTTAGAGTTATCCATGCTATTAAGATTAATTTTTATATAATGCAATTTTTTTGCACAAGTCCTACATTAGGCTAAGGTTTGAGTTAGAGTTAGAGAGGAAAAATTTGACCAAAGATTTGTGGTTTAAGATCCTTCCATGGTCTCCAATCTTTCCTATTTTACTCCAATTTCAAACCTTAGCCTTTAGGGAACAAAATCATATTTCATATATATGTAACTAGATAAGCAGAAAAGGAACAAAACACTTAGAAAGTCACATATTTTATATATTTAATATGTCACTTTCTAAGTGTTTTATCCTTTTTCTGCTCATCTAGTTATTGTTATATTAGTTACATTGTTCATTGTGTTATTTTATTTTTCATTCACATTATATAGAGACATATTTATTTAACATAATTTAACATATTTTATTTATTATTCTCTCACCATCTTCATTACATTATTCTAGAGAGCCCATCAGTACAATTTTGGAGTACAATTTAATTTTTTTTAACTATTTCTTTCTTTTTTTTTAAGTGTGCTCCATAATACAGAAAATCACTATTATTTTTATCTGATATGAGTGTGTATGTTTTCCATAAAAGGATTAAAATGTTTAAAACATTTTATGCATAAATGTAAATCAGACAATCCCATTTCTTAGTTTATCACATCATGAGGAAAAAATAGTATCATCTGCATATGCCAGAAGTTAAAAATAAAGAAACTGGAAGAAGGTTGACGGAAATATATTTTACTGAACAAGTTGTGTTACTTATTACAAAAACTTCTTTACATTTTTCTAGGTAGGTATCTACAGGTTTATCTTATGTTTTTTTTCCTCCTAAAAACGTTTTTTTTTTTTTTTCTTGTGGCTCTTATTGTTGTTACGAGAGTATTTCAATCCGATAATTAATTAAAATATTCTAGTGTTTCTGTTTTCAGAATTAAGAACCCAGAAAATTTTATCTGCTTTACTTCTACTCGATTCATTAAAACAAAGAATCTGAACTGGCAGGTTACTAACTAATGATTGCAGTCTATGGATAAATTTTTTAAAGTATATCCTTCAAAGAAGGCCATAAAAAGAAGAATTTGTTTTCTTCTGTATTTGCAAATGAAAGCTAAGTTGATTCATCCTGTTTGGATTCTTCCATAAATTGTCCTTTATGATTCCATATAGTTTGATAATCTTTTACCTGTCCTTTCTGCTATATTAATTTTTTAGTGTAGCTCTATTTTAGGGCTCAAATTATTCAGTCAACAATGCCCTAAGAATTCTGTTTCTCTGGCAGCAACATGGAGATAGAGATTTAGCTCCATTCTGTTGTGGCCAGAACTGGCCCTAAGGTTCATTCATTATTCTGCCTGAAGACTACCCTGCCTAATTGCCACCTGGATTCTCTCTGAAGGTGAAGGTAATCAGAGCTTAGTGCTAAACAACACAAATCTATTCAGAACTACAGTCCTGAAAATCAATTTACCTTCTACCTATGGGTTAACACAAGGCTGTTTGTAATGCAATTAATCTAATTAGCATTCTTCAGTGCAATCAGTGATGCTTTCCCCTGCAACATGTGGTTTTTCCTGACTAACAAATGGCGAGTTCATCCATAGGCAAAATACTTGGGGGAAAACAAAACTGATCACACAGTATAGCTTAATTCATTTGAGAAGCATTATTTTAATTTGATTGCTTAAGTAGCACTTTTATTTCATCCTTTAGTATAATATAACCAACCATAGATCTTCAGTAAGTCCAAATAAATCTTCCAGAATCATTTTTAATATTTATATATTTTTTCTTTTGTTTTACAATGAGTGTATTCAAAACATTATAATCTGCTGTCATTATCATATATTTGCAATTCAGGAGCAAATTTTGACTTCTAAATTACTGAATATTTCAGCAAAAAATCAATAAATTATATAATAGTATTTCATCCTCATGGTAAATATCAGGCTCTGAAATGTATTTTAGATCCTAATGAGGCTAATACTCCAAACACTGAAAAAACTTGTGTGACTCTTATAAAACATGGTCAATGTTATCATTTTCAATACCTTTATTTATGCTGTATCCAAAGAACTGCTTTGAAATGTAATACAGATCTTTTAACCATGAGCTAATTTTTTACATTAATTATCAAAACCTAATGTATCTTTAAATAGTTGAACCTTTTTTAAAATATAAAGCTAATCCAACAGTAGCTTCTGATATCAACTGTATTACTAGCCATGTTTTTAAGGTTTTTGTTTTAACAATTTGAAATAAATCAGCATCTTCTGCCCCTTCTGAAAAGATCATCATACGTAATAAAATGTGAAGTTTGTTTGCATTATTGGTCGTGCAAGACTGTGACTGTATGTTTTTATAACTTAACATGTATAATATGGCATTTTAAGATGAAATTGTTGTAAATAAACTGTACAAAATGTTAGTTTCAATTTTTAATGAATGTTCCCTTTTCACTGAAAAATGCAAATAAAAATTATTCAGTTAAAGCAAATGTGTATAATCATTAGCTGCTGTTATAGTGTTGTATGCAAAATCTCTTTTCAATTCCTGTACTACCTTATTTTCTTCCTTCACTTTCTCTTCTTTTTTCTCCTCTAGCTTAACCTAAATGATTTTATCCTTGTTTTTCCTTCCCTGTCAATCTTATTCTCCTTCTTCTTTCACCTTATTTACCTTCCATTTTTAGGACTAATATACCATAATGCTTTAAGATGCTATAGACTCTGGACTCTCAGAGGGTACATATGCACTCTAAATGGATGGTCCAATACATGTCATGGCCAACTTTATGACATTACAAACTAGAAGCTGCAGATACGCACAGATAGATGAAATGAAGATGAATTATAAAATGGAAGGTGAATCTATGGCAGAGAAATACTAACCTGACATTTTCCTTTTCTTAAAATTGACTGAGGGAAACCATGAAAAACCTCAGTCAGAAGGAATTGTAGTTTAGACCTTCCAAATATAGTCTCAAGTACTAATGCCAGAGCCAACTGACTCTGTATTTTTCTTCATCATTCTATTTTTTATTGGATTTTAGGATTAAGTTGCTTGGAGCTAAAAGGCATTATGTCAAAAAGTGTAACATTTATTATTATTTTTTTCTATAACATGAAGTTTTAAAGTGAGCTATATCACATCTCTTCTACCATTAAAAATTGCTCATACCTGTGTAAACAGAGGAAGTAAGCATTAGATATTTTCCGGTGGGAAAACTCAGTTAAAACTTCTCCAATAATGTCTGCAAAGAAAGTACATGAGAGAAAGGCATAGTTAATTCTAAAAATATATCAGATATTAAAAATTGGTTAAATTTGTTAAGTATGAGCTACCATTTTTAATGAATAAGCAAAAATAGTATACTGTATGTGACCTTTTTTCCAAATATGTTATGTTTTAGTTATATATTTTTAAATCATATCATAATACGTATTAAATACATTTTATAAACCATTAATTAATTTTTAGTTTAAATAATTGTTATTCTATGTTTAGTTAAATAATTTTTATGACTTTCTAAAACTATTTCATATGCAAAATTATATCTTAGCTAATAAGCTATAACTTATACAAAGTTTTAAATTATTTTCGTAATTGAAAATAAATATAGGAACTAAATTTCATTTTTATAACATATCTAATTATATATCATTATGAAAATTCAAATGTGCATAATATGAATAAAAGAACCCTATCAACTATATAACATTTTTCCTCATTCTGAGAAATTGCAACAATGCATTTAGCTATGAATTCAATTACCTAATTGAACCATTAAATTAATTTTTTGCATTCCAGAAAGCTTCGAAAATTTTATAAGCTAAGGAGCAAAATACATTATAACATGATAAGTTTGCACTTGTTAGTCAAGATTATTTTTATTTTATTGTACAATACAAATTCCTTTTCATTTTCAAAGTAGCACAGCAGTTTATCAGGTAAGAGTTATAAAAAGCTTGGACTTCCATTGCATAAGTGATCTATTCATTGCCTTAGATTTAATTTCTCTATATTTAAATGAGCCTATTGACAGCAATAAATTTATTATTATTATTATTATTATTATTATTATTATTATTATTATTATTATTATTATTATTATTATGTTTGCTATATCTAAACAAGATTAGGTACTGCTCTGAACTGGCAAACTGCCAGAAGTTAATGGCATGCGATGTATAAATCAAAATGTTACTACTAGCGCACACTTTATTTTGTCTGGCTATATTTGCAGCAGAAGGAAAGTAGCCAATTGCACTATGACAGTCCACTTCGTTATTCTTGCCTATATGATAATGCTAAAGATATGGTAGTAAAAATGGAACTAATGAATAAAACTCATTTCTGGCTGTATGACTAGTCTCAAGTTGAATGTTTATACCAGTCTGACTCGTAAACTGTAAAGACGTTTCACAAATGTGATTTTTTTTTTTAATCAGTTTAGGTCAGCTCTACTTCTTGTAGATATCAGAGTGCACAACAACATTACACAGAGTGTAATCGTGATTACAGTGCTTTTGACTTGGATCGAACAGAAATTTTAAATGGGAAGAAATTCTGGTAAAGTCCCCATTTGTGCACAGCTTAGATTAGTGGTAAACGCTGATACAGCTATGCACACGTCTATTTAAAGCGTGCTAATACTACATTCAAACAGAAATAATGAAACAATAGCGACTAGAAACATAAACTACCTCATAAGTATGCCACGTATATACTGCAGTTTAATACCTAGGGAACATCTACAAGGCACACAGGGGAACGCCAACACTCCTCCAAATTCATGCGCTGCTATTTACGCTGTGAAGCACATACTGAAATTTTCATGACAGCTTTTCTTTGATCTCACCTTCTGTAGCTGCGAGGAGAAGCAATGGTGAATTTAAAGGAAGGGGATTCAGGAAATAAGAAAAAGGAAAAAGCTGAAGTGTAAGCGTCTGGAAGAGGGAAAGGAGAGAGACGAAACGTTGTACGTGTGTGCTTTTGACTGCGATAAACATCAAATTGTAAAAACCTCGGTTGTAGAGGGAAAGTTGATATGAATGTGGCAATAGCAGGCGAATATAAAGGAAGTATCTTATGCTTTTGTTTAACTCAGTATTGCTTTCCTGCAATCTTGGTGGTTACAAGCTGCAGTGCAGGAAAAATAAAATAATTTCCCTGTTTTGTGCGGAGAAATGGGAATTTTCACAGCTAAAAAGAAAATGAAGTAAAAATATATAGCATTTATATTAAAACCTGCAAGAGGGAAAGCAATTTTTTTCGACGTCTTCATGCAATCAGGTGATTCTCATAACCAACCATAATATGAAGCAGCTCAATAAAGAATTGTCGGTCCTGGCGGTGTAGTGATAACCATACTTGCCTTCTAAACCCAAGATCGCGGGTTTGAACCCGGCCAGGATCGATGGATTTTTTCGGGCGTAAAAATCCTAAGTATGGCTTCCTTCGGAAGGGAAGTAAAGCCGTGGGTCCCGTGTCGTACATTTACGGCACGTAAAAGAACCTCAAGCCTAAAAGAAGAGGTCTCTGAGCAAAATTTGTCGCCGTTTCACGCCCTGAATAGAATGGGACGCTGATGACCTGAGCTGTTAAAGAGCGTCCTTAAATAAAAAAAAAAAAAATAAAAAAATAATAATTACCATAGATTTTTACAACATACATTTACTCATAATTTTGATGATCTTTCTCAAACTATTTCCCTTTGGGTATAATGCCTTTGTCCCAGCGTTTCTTTAAAGACATGCATAAACAATTTTTTTATAGATCCTTCAGAATCGCCTCCACTGCCATCACCACTCCCATGAAACTGTTTCTTCAATTTGAGAACGGAAAAAATCACATGGGGGTAAATCTGGACTATAGGGAGGGTAAGGGATACGCTTCACGTTGATGTATGTGAGATATTCAGCAAAACCATTTGTGATTTGCGGCTGTACATAATCGTGGTGTCGCAACCAGTTTGTTGCAAGGAAATGTGGCCTTTTGCAAGTGTGTGTGTGATACGACCTTATAGACTTTTCAGGACATCTCTATAGCATTGCCCAGTTCAGTTGCGTGTGCTGGTATGAAATGCTGAAAAAACATTCTTGCAATATTGAAAATGAACTAACATAACTTTATCAAAAGAAGTAACTTTTTTTTAATGAAGATTTGATATTTGCTCTTAGGTTTGAAATGATACAGCTGATTTCCTTTGAAATAAATACCGCTCTCTTTAACGGCATGTAAACCTGCATGTCCTTTAGTTCGGGAATCAGCAGTCTTGGAAACCACCGTGTGCAACTTTACAGCTACCAATGTTAGAGAGAGACACCCAGTTCTTTTTAAGTATTTCTGAATGTGTGCTTAATGCTTTCTTCCATTAAGAGCACACACTGGATACGCTAATCCACGATCCTTTGAAACTGTCTCCTCTCTTTAAACAGTTTTAACCGCCTTCGAACTGTGTGCTATACAAGAACAAACTCTCTAAAGAAATTGAGTAATTACTATTTTAAAAATTAAAAAAATAATAATGTACTATAAATGCGTGCTGCACCCAATGTTCAAACACAATGAATAGCGTTCAGCACTATTTTCATAAAAGAACGCTTTTGTATAGGAAATACCGTCTCTTTGTCACTCAATACACTGCAATCCGCATTTAATTTGAATTTGATTTTTGTAGTTTTTCTTAAATTAATGTTCCCTTTTGTTGAATACATTGATGTTGTTTGAATTACGGGCCACCTCAGAGCGGCTGCTTACAGAGAAATGTAGATGCCGCAATCGGGAAAGGGGAAATGAGTCGCCAGAGGCTAATTTTTATTTTGTTATTTGCATTTTTACTGAAAGCATAAAATTAGATTATATTTAAAACGTAGTATAATAATAAACACTAATACGTGTTATAAAAGATGTTTAAAATAATACGACAATACACTGTCGACATGTCGGTCCTGGTGGTGTAGTGGTTACCATACTTACCTCCTAAACCCCAAGATCGCGGGTTCGAACTCGGCCAGGACCGATGGATATTTTCGGGGGTAAAAATCCTAAGTATGGCTTCCTTCGTACATTTACGGCACGAAAAAGAACCTCAAGCCTGAAAGAGAGGCCTCTGAGCAAAATTTGTCGGCCGTTTCACGCCCTGAGTTGAATGGGACGCTGATATCCTGAGATGTTAAAGAGTGTTCATTAATAAATCAATAAAAAAAAAACCGCTGGCATCTGCAGGAAATTTCAACATTTAAATTAACTTTTCTTTTGCAAGAGCTCGGCGGTCCGAAACACGTTTCGTGCTATTTAGAGATTCTGTCTCTTGTAACTTTTCAACAAGTTGGCCAACGTCACTATCTGAAACACACTTGCTAGGATATTTTCTTATGATTTGCTCTACCACTTCTCTACAAAAATCCGTTTTCAATTGTAAAAGTTCTCTGCCTGACCAAGAAAACACGATATATAAACATTTTTTTTTTTTTCAAAATAGTCACCATATCTATCAAAATAGGTATTTAGTTCGACTTTCCAACTTTTTAACACCCTCAATTAAAGAAGGGTTGTCCAACTGTGAAAAATAAGCGCCTGTCTCAGCTTCAACCTAACCATTTCATGTGAATCTTCGTCCACCAATCTAGTTTTTTAGGCTTGGGAACAAAAAATAACTGCTGGGAGCCAAATTCGGTGAATATGGTGGATGAAAGCACTTGGAAGCGAAGTTTTGCAGCAACACTCTCATACGTGTGTGAAGGCACGTTATCGTGATGAAAGAGAATTTTTTTTTTAACTCCCAATGTGTGGAAGTTTAGCCTGAATAACACTCTTCAGTTGGTCTAGCAGTGAAACGTAATACTCCCCGGTGATAGTCCTGCCTTTCTGGAGGTAGTCTACGAGTGTCACACCGTGAGAATGCCAGGAAACGTAACCATTATATTACTTTTCCTGCAGATGGATTTTTTGGTGCTTTTTTGGTGCACTTTCACCTGTTGCCACCCACTGGTTAGACCATTCCTTCGTCTCTGGCGTATAATGATGAATCTATATTTCCTCTGTTATGAAATGTTGGAGAAATTTGCTGGAATTGAATTTAAATAAGTCTAAACACTCTTGCAAAATGCTAATTTCGAATGTATTTTAGTTCATTGTTAACAAACGCGGCATCCATCGACCAGAAAGCTTTCTTATATCCAAACATTTGTGTAAAATGTAGTGGACATGGACTATTGAAGTCTTTGCAATGTCATGCAACTCTCATGCGTTCAATCGGCGCTCGTTGAGTATGGCATTGTGAATTTTTGTCACAATCTTGACGGTCGCAGCAATTTTGGTATGCCCCTAATCGCTCATCACTTTGAATGGATGTACGACCAAGCTTAAATTCAGCAGCCCAGTTTTTAACAGTCGAAAACGAAGGAGAAGAAGCCCTTAATGTATAATCTAGCTCATTTTATATCTGTTGGGGTTAAACTCTTCAAAATGAGCTTATTTTATCCATTTTGTAGAAAGCATTAACACTAGTTTGTTTACAAGATCGTCACAAACAAATGACTACACTTACGCGTTTGAAATTTTACAGTGCGTCATCTAAAAGATTATACTTAGCAACTATCATAGTAATTTGGCCACCTTCACGACTCTCTCTCAGTCAGGCTGAAAACTTTGAGAACACCTCTCGTATGTGTCTTGCATAATACTCCATTCTTCAAGACTATATTAATGCAGTAGCATAACTAACGAAGAGAGATTAGCCTATATAATAAAAAACATCGAAAATCATACGAACCATTCGCTGACTAGCATCCCTTAAACAACTACAAGCTGCTACTTGTACATGGCCTATAGATCTTGACGACTGGTATAACTCAAATATCCTCACAGTACATTCAAGCTAGATTCTAGAGGAGTACAAGAGCCATATTTTGAGAAACGCTGGTTTAGTCTGGCGTATTTCAGCCGCCTTTCGATGTCGTTTATTTACTTAGCATAGAAACTTATCGTGCATCTTTTTATACTGCTATATAGATATATTGACATCCCACTGCAACTGAATTTGGTTATAGATAGGCGTTTAAAACTGTAAGAAAACATGCATAAGAATTCAAAGTATGTTTTTTAAACGAGCTGGTGAGTTGTGTATACTGCGGATTGTACCGCAGTCTTTCAATACAGGCTATAAAGAGTCCTAAAGTCTGGAACTGCATATGTCCGCGCAAATAAGTTCAGTATAACATGGATAGCATTCCAAACAAACACATTACTTTGAGAGCTCTACTAAGGAAATGAATCGAGCATTCCTGGATTTATATCCATTTAACAAACATGTTTTCATTCAATATGTGTGAGGAATGTTTACTCAAAGTTTTCCCCTACCTTTTAGTTACTTCCTGCGTGGTGGTAAACATTTTAGATTACTTTGCAAGTCTGGAATTCTTAACAAGGATGGATAGTTAACTTTGTTGAACGATAAATTGCATGTGACATATACTCTGAAGTAAAAATAATAAAATCAGTTTATTGCCTATAAACTTGTTAACAGTCATGTCCCAGAAAAGCACTGATAAAAACAAGTTTCCACTAAAAGTAGCTTGTATTCAAAGAAAGTTTCTGAACTCATCGGAAAAGCCCCAGAGCTGGAGTTTCTTTTGTATATCTTACGTCTTCTTATACAAAACTACATAAAGTAAACAAAACTGTCATCTATTTGACAACTCGTGTGGGTGGTATAACTCTCAAACAAAAGGAATAAAACGAAAAATAGAAGGCAAAGAGAGAGACATACGTTAAGCACAGCTCATGGAAAAAAAGGGGGGGGGGGTGGATTTTTCTTCTGGCAGCGTGCGATTCCCGGCGCTTCACCGTATAGTATATCCTGCAGGCACTGAAGCCAAAATGTTGAGGGCGAAGGTGAAGGAAGGAAATGGGTCCAAGACCCCCTCTCTGCCAAAACTGAAGTAGAAAGTTGAGAGAGGTTTCGAATAAGACAGCCCGGTCGATAGACTTGCACTTGCTACAGCTTTATTTCATGTAGGGGACGAAGAAGACAATACGCTCATTCCTCTATAACCGAATACAGGGACGAAACGAGTATAGATCAGTTACTCCAGAGAATGATTTACAATATAGCTCTCTCTCTCTCTCTCTCTCTCTCCAGAAGTCACAGTCAGCTTGTAACCACCTTCACGGCATGGCAAAGATTTCTTGCGAAAATAGTTTAAATAATTTGCCGAGAATGAATGAATGAATTAATTAATCCCACGGCACCACAAGCTCCAGCTGTCAGACGTTCGCACTTACGGAGCATATTCGAAGGGGGAAAAAAAGGATCACAGTACTGTGGCGATAGCGGATAACCTTGTCATTTGTTTGGGCGCAAGAGCTATCCACTGCACATCTCTCTTGCATCGGAAAATTCGCCTGGTTAGGTAGATTGATCAGTTTTTTTTTCAGGTTAAAATACGGGACACACTTGGTTTATAATAATAATAATAATAATAATAATAATAATAATAATAATAATAATAATAATAATAATAATAGAGCTGGAAGCCCAAGTTTCAAGAGAGAGATAACAATTTCTGCAATATTTAAATTTATATTGCCAGGAAATGTTTTATAATAAGTATTACATATTTGGCATTATAATACAAATTGAACATTTGAAAATAAATATATCTGGAACAATGCATTACAGAAACACAAAATTAAAAATAAATCATATCTCCTTTATGAAGCGTTCTTAATGGTATATAACCAATGTTTATTTATTTAACCAAAGGATTGCTATTTAAATATTTAAAATTGAAACACACGTTAAAATATTTTGATTTAAAAGTGGAATAAGTACCAGTTTTCAAAAAATATATGATATCAGAAACGGTTTACAAAAATGAACCTTATAAAATTGTATTTAAGTGGCGTTGAAGGGTTGTTTACATACAGTACATGAGCAATCTTTCTTGCTGAGACTTGGGCTCTTAATGTTGTTAAAAAGAGTCATCGAGAAATATCTCCGCAGCCATTGTGTAGCCGAGATATCTCTAGGGAAGCGAATTGGGTGGCAGCATTGATCGTATGTGGAACTTATAGTTATTGCAATACGATATAAGTTTTAATTTTGACTGACTATTACTTCAATAAAATGGATCTAAACTTTATGTTCATCCTGTATAACAGCACCTGCTTCGTTATAGTGCTATATGACTGCCTCTAAGCGTTCTTTTTGTTTATTTATTTTCTTTTTTTTTTTCTTTTATAGGTTAAATATATGTAGTTCTGGTCTTATATCGCCATTTCTTTTTTTAATCTAATAGAGTACATTCTTCACAGATTTCAAGAATATCATCTCAATAGAAGAAACTTTGTTTGTTTATTTTAACTTCCATTTAGCAATGCAGATACTGCCATAACTTGCTATTAAATATTAAATTATAAAATGATTTTGTAAGATATTATCTGATCCAGAGATTAGACCCCGATTATCTGCATATAAAAGTTGACAAATTGAAATATTTTAATTGAAATCCGCTTTGCATATTCCGATTACAGAGTCAACAGCACTGAAGACAGCAAACATCCTAACCGGTTTACTTTTCACTATCTGTCCATTATTTTAACTTCAATTTTTAAGATTAAAGGGAATGAAAGTCTGTTAAGCCATGTTTTCTTGCATTCCACACGTTGAAATAGATAACAAATTAAAACAGAAATCCTTAGGAACAAAATTTCCCAGTCACACTATGTTCATGGTTGCAGGTAAGAGTCAAACATGAGACCCCTGGAACGACAAGCCACTTAGCACGAGAGACGGGCTGTCTTAGTGATAGCACACAACACACAACAAAAAATGTTGGGAAGGCGCCGCGGAGACTTCTGGCTTGCTAGTCGAGCTACCCATCTTCATTAGGGTGACTTGGAACTGCTATGAAACTCGTCTGATTCACGCCCAGTCTTTCTAAATAATTTATTTTCTTGCCCCGTGCCGGAAATTGAGTCTCCGCCATATTGCTAGAATTTCTTGCTTTCGCTTAGAACAATAACTTATCTCAGAATTCATTAATCTTCCTTTTCCGTCTGTGTGATGGTACAGAAGCACTTGTGTTTAGTGAGTAGAAACTGCTTCTTACTGATTTACATATTCCTCTTTCTTTGTACAGGATTATCGTGCTGCATTTTCATTACTTACTTCTTTTGCTCATTTTCTTGGTATTTTCATTTTGGTTTTCCTCTCGGCCTCTGTTCAGAGTAATTACATTATGATGCCCTGATTTTATGAGGTCTATACGTAAGTATATTTACCTGACACAAAACCTCCCCTAACTCTTGCATTTTTTCTTAAGTTTTCTCCCTTTCAACACAAAAAAGCCAGATGTAGCCAATTTAGGCTCTAGGGAAGCTAACAGATCCGGGTAGTACTATGTTTGAATATCTTGCTCAAGGCTTGAAGAATAGACATCATGATCTTACTCGTAAAGTACTTAAACTGTTCACGCACATGCAGTAAGTTCCTCTGTCTGCTTGCCAAATAGCATCAAGATACTCGTCAATTCGTAACTAGGCATCAGAATTCTTAAGTACTTAACATCAAATTAGGTACACTCAAACTATTATGAGAGTAAGTTGTAAGTAAGCTGATACAGAACTTAAACAAATAATAGTACTGCTTTGAAAAATGCTTTTATTACTGCGTTCCAGCCTTAAGGACAAACCGCATATGCCGAAACGGGATTTCACTAGAGGCTATTGCTCTTACAAGCACCTCTCGAGCATCCTTCTTATAGCCTCGACCTTGCTTCAGGCGACTTCCACTTGTTCGGCCCTCTTAAACATATTTCGGGTTAACATTTCCCGACGATGAAGCTGTAGAAAGAAAGTCGCCGCCTGGTTCTGACAGCAGCCCAAAGAATTTTATGCTGTTGGATTCCAGGGGCTTGTGAAACGATGGGACAAGTCTACAGGGAGTTTATTTTGAGTAAGCAGTATATCTCCGTGATCCCTAAAGACTGAGAATCACTTTCCCGGCGGATGGTGTCACTTTAAACCCCAAAAGCGACGCAGGATATTTCCACTTCATTAACCCACACTTTTTCTCGGGCTGGTTATGGTGAACCCAAGACTCATCAATTGTGACAATACGGGCTACTATATCGAGATTTTCATCGCGGTAGCGATTGAGATGCTATATTGCCATACCCTTTCCCTGCATTTTGTGCGCGGCACCTATTGCATGCAGACTTTGTGAACACCTAATCTGTAATACATTATGATGTGGGCAATGCCATGTGAAGAACCAATGTCGGTCTTGGTAGTGTAGTGGTAACCATACTTGCCTTCTAAACCCAAGGTCGCGGGTTCAAACCCGGCCAGGACCAATGGATTTCTTCGGGCGTAAAAACCCTAAGTATGGCTTCCTTCGGGAGGGAAGTAAAGCCGTGAGTCCCGTGTCGTACATTTACGGCATGATAAAGAACCTCAAGCCTGAAAAAAGAGGCCTCTGAGCAAAATTTGTCGGCCTTTTTACTCCCTGATTTGAATGAGACGCTGATGACCTGAGAGCGTCCGTAAATAAACACAATTAGTAGTAGTAGTAGTAGTAGTAGTAGTAGTAGTAGTAGTAGTAGTAGTAGTAGTAATAATAATAATAATAATCAAACACAATCAATAGCAGTGGTTGCAATGTCTATAGTTACCCTTCTAGCTGCTCAGATTAGGCCTTCAACTCCCTAAATTTCGCCTCTGTGGCAATCTCCATTGGCCGTGTTCGTCTTCGATACGTGTCCGCACTTCAGAGAACTTCTGCACCCAATTGTATACGGCTTGACGTAACAGGCACTTCTCACCGTTGATGGGAAGTATTTATTTATAAATATTCTTTGATTTCATATTTTTTGCCCACAAAAATCTGTTCGATGTTTATACACTCACTCAGAGTCGCTGCCATCTTGGAGATGCTGTTTCGCTATTGTAAACGCTTATTTTATTTGGTTTATTTACGGACGTTTAGTGTCATTGGAGATGTCATAGTAATGAAAGTGTATTTCGTTGTCCCATTCAATTCAGAGCCTTGAGGATTTGTTCAAATTCTCAGGCTGCCCAAATAATGCCACCTTAACACTTTAAATGCTATAGGTCTGGAAATAAGATATATGCAAACACGAAAAGTATTACAAAAATGCTCTTTTCAACTAACAGCATAATGACGTAGATAATAATAGTTTAAACTGGATATCAAATATAACTCAATTGGGAGAAGCTTGCATAATGACGTTATTAGGAAATGTTGAACCATTTGTTTCTAATATAGAAAATTGAAAGTTATTTTATTCATATTTAGCTGTAGGCCACCAAAGTAGGCAATATCCAACTAAATTTGAGTTTCCTTCAAAATTTAACTCATTATTAAGTTTTTCTTGATTTTGAGTTGAAATATCAAATGAATTGCTTTGAATTTCACATTTTATTATTTTTAAAGATGGCTCTTTTGGTATTTTCTACTTATAAATAGGTCTAGAGATAATGGGTGTTGTTAAATAAGTACTATGCCATATAGTGTTGTGAATAAGGTAAAATATATGCAAACCTTTAGCGCCACCATGTCATTACTGCGTTACCGAGAAGTCTTAAACATTATTCACTGTTTCACTAACATTTCCAAAATTTATAAACATCAGCTAACTTATCTCTGCAGAGAAAAACTTCAAGAATCAGTAAAATGATTTTTAGCTGAATTCACAAAATAAAATAGTTTTTATGTTAACAATATTTCAGTAGATGCACACAATAGCAAATGATGGAAATTACATTTCAATAGTAAACGTGCCGGATTTCCATTTACTCCTTTTATCACTAGATGACATGTGAATACAAATTCCTGTAATAAATTATCAGTCTGTTAGAATTTTCAAGAATTGTTTTACTGGCGTTAAAGATATACACGGAGTTCTTTGGCTCAATCATAGAGGTTGCGATTATGAATGTGTACATTCTTTAATAATATTGTGCCTTATAAGCAACTTCAGCACTAAAGGCCAGGCATCCCCTCTAATATTCACGGGGAGTTTTGCATTTACGAATATATCCTCCGCTAATCGCGTTATCAGAAAAACACCCATTTTTCCGACAACTTTTTCCTACACAAAAAGAAATAGGTGTCCTCTATCTGCAATAAATTAAAAAATCTATTCTAATTACCAATATTTTGCATTATATATTGCAAACAAGATAGAAGATTAACAGAGATTACCATAAAATGTTATAAACGCTGCATAACTCATAGTCTTTCTAGCAGATGTTAAGAATATTCGGCCAGTAGCATAGATAGAATTTTACTCAAGGAGTGGGGGATCAGTTTTTTATTCCAATTAACTACAGGATAAAAAAACATGAATAGGCATTTTAACAAAAAATGCCACTGCTTTATTAATTTTATAAAATGGAAATAAATATTGCTACATACAGGAAGTATAGAATTCAGGACTAGCCTTTATGTTTTACACATATTGAAATTTCAATATTTCATTAGAACATCGAGATGTTTTAAATACTATAATATAATAGAAATGCTATTCTACATTCTTTAACATGTTTAACACTCTTATGCAACCAATACAAAAGGTTACATATCACAATTTAAAAATTAAATTAAAAAGAAGAAAAAAAGTAAAATTCACCTTGAAAAAGTTGTCGACCCTCTTAACTTCTATGTAGCAACACCCCTGTGTTCCGCCAGGAATACCGCATTGATTTTTTGCCACTTACGTGTTGGCGTTTTTCCACTAGCTAAGTATAAATATGCTTATGAGGAGAAAATTACACATTAAATTCAATTTTAACAATTTTTCAGGCTTTCCTTAAGAAAACTGGCTTCAAGTTGCTTCCTAAATGTTAATTAAATTACTCATTTTAACAAGTTTAAAACTAAAACAATGTCCTAAAGAAAAGTATAAAAAATAAATGGAAACGGAAATGAAAAAAAGGGAGGGGCAAAAATATTCTTAATTCGCAAATGAAAAAATAATTTCATATAAAGAGTGGTGATTAAAGATGATAAGGAGAATTTATGCTGAGGCACGAATGTCAAGGAATGAAACTTTCCCTTTCGCCGTGCAGATAGTCGAAAGCAGTGTGTCCTTGGCTTTAGGCCAAGAGCTCACGTTCTGTTCTCTGTATCATGCACGAAACAGAAACGACTTCCGAAGTACATATAGCAATGTGTCGTGGCGAAGGAAATGAGAAGCAAGGTCGCAAACCCTTGTGTCTGTCGGAAGCCATCACCATTAGCACAGCTCATTTCCCCTGCTTGACGCCATGGTACAGGGAGATCCAGGCTCTTAACCGTTTTGTTGCACTATCAGTTGACGGTTAGCGCTATAGCAAACGCCGATTATGCAGATCTGTCACGCTCGGAGATAAGGAGAGTAAAAAAACTTTTTGACTAGCCTGATGTATTCTAGATCTACAATCCAATCAGCTAATAATGTTTGTTTTCCGGCGTTGTATTAATATGTCAGATAGGCGTCAACCGCAAGTTATTCTGTCAAAGATTTCAGCGTTCATTTCAGAAATTATGTTTAGAACTGCTGTTCTGAACCATTTTTGCATTATGCACTCTTTTCACCGTTCATTAGAGTGTCACCCCTTCACATTAGCAGACCTTAACGCCTTTACGACGATGTAACTAACACACACACACAATAAGCCTAATCATCATATTTTGTGCATTTTAATTAGTAATGTAGGAATTATGTATGCATATGTATCATGAGGTATAACTTTAATATGTTCATTGTATGTTGTCAAAAGAGAAAGTTCTCTGGTGTAACTGTCTACGGTAGCCCGTCAAGAAACTGGGCAGCGCAAAGGAGGCAATAAACCGCTATACAAAGGAAAGAGACAAAGGTTATGCCGCTTCCTAAATGACCTACCGTTGGCGAGGGTTAATAAAGCCAAGGCTTTCTATATACGTTAGGGGAGTGAACTCGCTAGGCGGTTGTACAGTTAACTTAAAACCAACCATTTAAATAAACGTTTTAAAATTTCAAATAGAGAGGGTGGCATGCGTTAGTAGTTGAATTTGAAGCGGCCAATAGTAGATGTATATTTTTTAAAGCAAGGCGCGAAACTTGGGTGTGTTTGTGTTAACCCCTTTGGCTTGGTGAACGTTTAGATAATTTGAATCGAATATGCCTATATACTGAGGCGTTTGCTCTGATGAGGTGCTCAGTTGTAAGATCTACACGCAGCAACACTAATCTTGAAGCCTTACATTCTGCAAGGACGCGTTCACCCTCGCCCACTCGCTTGTACTTGCACTGGCAGTTTTAAGTTCTACACGCGGCGACACCCAATGCTAAGTTCTAGGCGCTGCGAGACTCAAAATAGGTTCTACTTCGGACACGGTTCTCAAATTCAATTCGTCTCCTTGGAATTCGCAGCAGCTAAATTTATATTCACTTTGTTCTATCGTACGCAGAACACCAGAGGACGAGAAAGATCTTGCGAATAATAATGTCGCATCGCATAATTATTAACACAGTTGATATCCTCTCCCAGTACTGTTGAGCACGATTCACAAAATAGTGGAACAAAACCCTGAGATATTGTCATAAAATATGGGCAACAATACCAAAGCATTCAACAGTCAATTAACGATAAGCCGGTACAAAATATTGCGATCAGCAACTAAATCGTTTCATAAATGGCGACCAATCTGTCTCCACCGACAATACCGCTTCATAGCTTAGGAAGTCTGAACTTATACATTTTAATGTAATTGTGACAATTTATTTCCCTGTTTTTCACTAAACAGTTTCAAGTAGCATTTCTCTGATAATGGCACTTCTTTCTCTATCTATAGAGTAAATCAAGCTATGAATCTTAAAAATTCATCTCCTCCGATTGTTTCTTTTGTCACTTCTGGAACCGCCATCACTTATAAAACGTCAAATCTTCCTTCTGCTATGATTCCTCAATACCCTTCGAGTTGTTTCAAACATTACTCTAAACTTGTATAGATTGTTTTTAATATTTTATTGTTTTACGTCCTAAACTCTGTAACTTGTTCAATATATATATATATATATATATATATATATATATATATATATATATATATTGCCCAGCTCTATTCTACATTGCAGAGGATTTATCCTTAAGCATGTCATCGTTTTTTTTAACAGATATTTTTAAAGCATAATGCTTAAGTAGCTTCTTTAGTTTTAAATCGCCATCCGAGTCACTCACAAGCACGCGATCGCCTGCAAATAATATTGTTTTTAACTGTTTCCAATACTTATGTATGTTCGAAGATTTTTTCGTTCTTACAATTCGTATCATTTCATTTCGTTGGTTCTAAAGTACCAGGACGAGGTGGACAGGTGCGGCGTGACGGTGGCTTGCGCTTTGGAAAAAATTCTGCCCCCGTGCCTGGAATGGGGCGAAACCTTTTATGGGTGTTCTAAATGGAAGCATGTTAGCGACTCCGTCTTCATCCGCGCAGTCATCCCGTGGATCTTGCCAGCGTGGTGTCTTCCTCACCCTATCCCTTGCTCCTGGAGGTGCTCCCCCATTAGTGACGTAGGGCACAAAGGACCTACAGTTAGCAAAGTTCAAGTTCCGAAGTGTTCTCCGCTCCAAATAATCCAATCCTAATCAAAATCTCTCTCTCTTGTGTTAAAGTTTTTCCGCTTATGCCACGTGAAACTTAATCATAATACATCATCCAACGTCACGTTTAGTTCAACAGACCTTGGCACGTTACCAGACGGATCGACGGAAAGTTGTCCTTGAGAGGGTTCTAAGAACGACAACCAAATGTTATTGGTTATTACTCTGCCTCCTCTGTTGGAGTTGTTGGCAAGTTTGAACATTTCTAAAGCTTCTCTAATTAATTTCGGCTTGTGTTTGTGTACTGAAGCAAAGTTATTAGTCTGGTTATATGATATAACATGTTTGGTTATAATAGCATGTTTTGCTATAGCTGATTGAAAAGTGTGTGTTTTTTCTGCTCGTATATGTTCCTTAACTTTGCGGTTAATTACTATGTATTGTTTGGCCGATATAGACTTTACCACAGAAGCAATGTTGTAGACTCCTCACGAAACTAATAGTCATGGATCTTTCACTTTTGAGGTATGATATTAATATAATTAATTGTCCGGAAATAAGTAGATATGCCATGCTTTTTCAGTTAAGGGCGATTCTGTCGGTCGTGTTACGTATGTAAGCAGTAACAGCTACTGGTTAGGAAATGCCTGCACAGCGTTATTGACATTCTCTGTGTTCATTGAAGATTATTTTCTTCGCATAGTTTTATTAATTTCATGTTTTCTTGTCCATTGGCTTGTAAGACCCTACAGGTGTCAGTTTATTCCTATTAGAGTGTCTCTTCTTGGTACATACACGGCTACAAGAGATGACTAATCTTTTATCAGCAGCATGGTGCGAAATTTTTAATAGTATTTAACGCCTGTATTAACTACTGAGGCATCACAAGCGGTGGACACTGACGATACATGAAATGAAATGATAAATTGGGGAAGATTTTTTTTTAAAGGAACGAAGCGTTCCAAGCCTAAGTTTAGGGACCTCCCCGGCATTTTCCATTAATGAGGAATGAGGAAAACCTGGGGAAATGCCTCAGTCAGGAGGACGGTCCTGGTGGGAATCGAACCTCAGACCTTCCGCCCCTGAACAACCTTGGTCACCCATACCGGTGATGGTGTGAATTGGCATTGAGGTATCTGTCAGTATGGGTTGCTTTTAAAAGTGTATTAGCAAAAGTGCTTGTAAAGTATGATCTTGTAACTTTCTGTTCCACGAAAGAAGTAACGCTTGTAAAGTATTAGTACAAAGTTACAAGTGACCTCAATAAGAACAAGATAGAGGAACAGCTGTTTACCATACTCGCTAGTACTTGAATTATTTACCTCAATTTCTCATTCCTGCTAAATGGAGTGCTGTATTTTTTCTCAGATATAATGATAATTTAAATACTTAATTAAGTATTTATTGATATTTAAGCGTAATAATCCACTTTGAAAAGACGGTCCATACGGCTACATTTAGGAGCATTATTTTCAGTCGCCGAGAGATGGCAGGAGAATTCGACTTTCCGATTCCTCTCGATCATTTATTTTATTAATCCCTTTATATTTATATGTTTGTTTATATTGCTTGACAGTCACGTTTTCATTATAAGCCCAAAAATGGTAAATCTTATCAAAAGAGATTATTTTAACATAAAATGAAAAATGAAAATAAAATATTTTAGTGACATGCAGCAAGGAAAAAAAAAAAAAAAAAAAAAAACGAAACTACTAAGATGCTGGACTGAAATATCCATTTGAAGCAGGATCAATCATCATCTGTAATTCAATTTCTCTACATGTGTATAAATATCGCTTCAAATACTATCTTTTTAATAATTTTAGGAATGTTATTACACATGTAGAAAAAAATCACTTGTACACTTGTTAATATGGCGTTGTAAAGCACAAGCATAGCAGAAACCTTTGTGGAATAGAATTTTATTAATAACTACAAGTTACAAGTCCATACGCTTGTAATTTATTAGATCACACATTTGTGGAACAGTGCCCGGGAATGGCAAAGGGTTATTTTTTCCATTTCTATCGTAAACAAACGTACTATATCATATGACCAGACTAATAAAATTGCAGTGCAACAAATACAATCCAAGATTAATTAGAAAAGCTGTAGAAATGTTCAAACATGCCAATACATCTTCAACGTAAGTGACAGCGTAAAAATCAATGATATTTGGTTGTCGTTCTCAGCACCGCCTTAAGAACAAGTTTCTATCGATCCGTCTGGTAATGTGCCAAGGCCTGTTGACCTTACGTCATGACAGCCCATCTCCCCCCACTTCCACATTCTGACATATTTCAATTTTCAATTCATAACTCCCTGAGGAGGAGGTCTGCAAGGTGCTCGAAACGTTGGATGGCCTTTCATCATTAAGTTTCACGTGGCATAAGCCGAAAACTTTTACCATGACAAACTTCGACCGTGCAAGCCTACATCATAAGCCTCTTGTTTATCCATTTGCCAATGTACATTGTGATTTCATTAAAATCACACAATTTAACAATTACTTTTAATTGCAACTGTTAAACTATTAGCGATGTCATTCTAGTATTTCCCATAACTTACTACTGTTTACATTATCAAACACTTTTCATAACCCAAGAATAGTAAATGTATTGATGAGACCGCCGTGGGTGGCCGGGGTCGTTAATGCGTGGATTCGTGAGCGGGGAGTCTGGGGTTCGATTCCCGCCAGGACAGTCCTACCTTACTGAGGTTTTTCCCAGGTTTCCCTCAGTTCTCATAAAAGGCAAATGCCAGGGAGTACCATAAACTTAGGTCTGGAACCTTTCCTTCCTAAATAAAAATATTACAAATTTAGCATTTCATTTCGTGTATCACCAGTGTCCACCGCTTGTGATGCTTCAGCAGTAAAACGGGCATCAAACACTATTAAAAATGCTGGTGATTTAAATTCTCTTCCTTTTTGTATTACTTTGTTCTATTAGCCGTAGATTATTTGTACATGAACGGTTTAATATAAATCCATTTTATTCTTCTAAATTTAGTGTTTTGTTTAAACGTCTAGCTATAGTTTTTGCTTAGACTTTGTATGCGGAATTCAATGCCTGTATAATTGCTAAATCATGTCTATTTTATTTTTAAATGTTTTAAATTTAATAGTGTTTTATACATTTATAACACTTGATTCGAACCTATGATCTCTTGTATAGCTCTACCGCTGAGATGACTTCATGCACGCAAAGTGCTTTCTGGTAAAGGAATGTAATACACCTCCAGTTTACTGAATATAAAACAGTTGGTAGTTTCTGTATGTAAGCAAGACGCTTTATAATGGAATTAAAATTTGTTCGAGTTTCAAGAGTGTAACACACATATAAGAGGTTACTATGCGTATCGCATGTATATTAAAGAAAAAACACATACATTCTATCCTCATACCAACTTAAATTAGGGCAATTGCTTCGTAATGCAAAAGACCCTAGGCATCCTCTTGAAACAACGGGAATTTATAAAACACCATGTGAGTGTTGCAAAGTGTGCATAGGCGTGATCGTAAGATCGATTAAAATCGATTGGAGAAACATCAGCGATGCCTTTGCCTTAATTAACCTGAACAATCTGCGGTAGTAGCGCATGCCATAAATGAATGCCACGGCATATACTTTAATAAAACAGGGGTGGTTGCAAAAACAAAGGCTTTTTCAATCTAGCTAGGAGGGAGGCATTGGAAATACAACATCCAAATATTTTAACAGAAACGGCGAATGTCACTTAACACTGAAACCAGTTCTTAAAAACGAATTACTCCCCTCACCCTTTTCCCACACACATAATAACTAAAATCAGACAGAGACGGATCAATACTGTCGTCTTTTCAGCAGTGAGCTGTTGCTTATCTTCCACTGATGATGCCAACCGCAGTAGTTGGTGAAAGCTATGGTGGTATGTTAAACCATGGACCACGGCAAAATAGCCCTGAAGATTTTAATTGTTTTAATGTTAATAGCCAATACTACTTTTAGGATTAGTTGCTATATTTAGACGCTATTTTCATAGCTATTGCAAAGCATGTGCGTTGACTAAATTTCAAGTTAAAATCAAAAAATGACGGAGGTACTGATCAATGTTTAGTATCAGCATGGTAAAAGGAAAATCCATGGTTAAAATTTCGGTCATGACCTCGAATATTTTCATCTGACTCCGTAGTATTTTCTTGCTTTCTCCTATCCTATGTTTCAAAATTAACGATTCGTGGGTTAACTTCTATTTCTATTCCCCCGTTTTTCTTCGTCCAAGCACTATACTCCAGTTTCTTGGAAACAACGGTGGGTCGCGGATCAAATGTTGCTTTCCACGGGAGTTCACATGTATGCTAATGAATAATAATCCTAAACTTTGTAGTTCCTGTAATCTGCTTATCGCAGAACAATTCAGTTTAAAAGACCTCTCTAAGCACATTTATATCAATATATTAAAAAGTGTCTTATTTAATTCCATTCAATATGTAAACAGTGGCCTTTAATTTGTCATTGCAATTCCTTCCTGTCCATTCTGGTATAAGCTGCTGCATTTAATATTTACCGTTTATGCCGTTAACATGTTCGACAATTTTGTTTTGTTCTGTAGAAGTAGGCACGCGATACATACTTCTTTTGTTTTTAACTTGCACTCGTCTTAGTAACTCAGGTTACGCCCTCTGCTAGTTTGGTTCTGTGACTGTCATCTGTTTGCAGTTCGTTAGAGTAAATCTAAGTGGGAAGATCATAGCGATCGTGATATACCATAAGTACAATAGAGGTTATTTTGGGGGAAATTGGAGGTGCAGCAGCTACAATGGATGTAAGTAATGAATTTAGAAAGGTTAACTTTTCACATTTACGGGTTTATTATATGTTTCCATAGGTAGAATATTTTCGTCTTACGCTTGATTTTCAAAAGTGAAATACGCGCCCCATATTCTTTATAAATTAGCTGTAATTTAAACAACGAACGCTACATGTAATATTTAGAATCAGGTAATAGCAGAAACAGAAGTATAACTATTTACAAGTTTCTGTTAATATGCAAAAGCTCATTTTTGGTTTTCTTCCATTTTTTATCATACCATCTAAGTATATGGACATGTACAGCCCTGGTGAACGTGTTAATTTATTGCGCATTTTGATTGTTTTCTATGCATATAGACATACTTTTACAATAAAAATAGAGTATTGTCTTTATTAACTGGTGCCAAACATTTTCTTCCCATTAGAACGTTTATCAAGTTATAAAATGTATTTTCAAAAACAATAAACGCTATTATAAAATAAAAAAATAATACTATTAATCACATTTTAAATACTATTAATCACGGTTATAAAAAACAATAGCATTCAAGTCTAAAAAACAATGACAAAGATAATTAAATGCCAACGAAATGCTGAAGAGAAATATAAACATTCTAAAAGAATTAAACTTGATGTATGTTTTTATCTTTTTTCTCAATATTCTTACACAAACATTTAAGTTTAGCCAAAGAATGCAATAAAAGTTTACAAAATGTAAAATAAATATCCAATGAACGTAACATAGCATATTTAACCTAACCATAAAACACTAATAGATATTAATAAACATTATTAATGTTATGCTTAGTTAGTATATGATTACAAACTATGTAATATTGCGTCATATATATATATATATATATATATATATATATTCACAGTGGTTATGAATGTAGAACATGTCAATTACATTAACATCAACATGAACTAAATTAATTATACAAAGTTGTTTAATCATATTAGTTTAGTTCCTAGGGCTTTCTGTGATTTCGCGAAGCAGTCACAAAGATTTACGAACATAGAAGTTGTCATTTACAATTACTACAGTAACACACACCTACATTTACAAAATATAGCTCATCTGTATACATGGTTACAAAAAATGCAAAAAGCAACCCTAGAACAACTCTGCCAAAACAACAAAAACCCGGAAAGCAAGGGCAGACAAATCACTCGGTCACACCGATTTTACTACATACATATACGTTGATATAAAATCATTAGTGTTTTAAATCAGTATAATGTATTGTCGCTTATATATTCCTTTACAGAATGATAAGGCTTTTTACATAGGTATTTTACAAGAGCACTTTTGAAGGATTCACCATTAGGCTTTTAGGCTAGAGGGAAGAGCATTTTGTCCTAATATGCATTCGTAATAAACTTCTTTCTGATGGAAAGAAAGTGTTGAAATCAATCTATATATTTGTCTAGTATTATTGTCGTGATTATTTTGGTTTTGTGCAACATTTTCTTTATTTCTCGTATAAAAGTTCATGAGGGGTAATATATATTCACATGGAAGAGTTGAAATTTCAAATTGTCTAAGAGGTTTCTGCATGAATGTCTGTTGTGTGTACCAAAATGCTTTGAAGTGACTTTTATTTATTTATTTATTTATTTTTAACTAATCCGTTTTAATACTCGAGTGCTTTAGCATAAAAGAGTTATGTATTATTTCATTTTGATGATATTATCTACGAACAGGGGCATACCACCACGGGTGGCGGAGGTCGTTAAGGCGCGGATTCATGAGGGTAGATCCGGGATTCGATTCCGAACCAGGACTGTCTTCCCTGACTGAGGTTTTTTCCAGGATAAATGGCAAATGCCGGGTAGGTACCCCAAACTTAGGTCTGGAACGCTTCCTTTCTTTAATTAAAAATAAAAAATCCTTTCCCAGTTTATCATTTCATATCATGTATAAGTATCCGCCTGTGGTGCCTCAGTAGTAAAAACGGGCGTTAAACACTAATAAAATAAAAAGGGCCATAGCTACATAAATGTTAGGAGGTTAAAAATTTACCCTCCCTCTTTAGGTCCTCGGTTCTGGGGTCGTCTGGAAGTAACTAACTATACTTGCCTCCTAAACGCAAGATCGCGGGTTCAATCCCGGTCAGAAATGATGGGTTTTTTTCGGGCATATAAATCCTAAGTACGGCTTCCTTCAGAAGGGAAGTCGTGTCGTGCATTTACGACATGTAAAACAACCTCAAGCATAAAAGAAGAGGCCTCTGAATAAAATTTACCTGCCGTTTCATTCCTTGAATTGAATGGGCCCCTGATGACCTGAGATGTTAAAGAGCGTTCCTAAATAATACAAACGAACCCCTCTGGGCCCTCCATTCTTTCTATTTTTAATGTGGTTGTTTGTTGTACAACGAGAGTTAAAACTTGCAAGCTAACGTTTGCGTTATTTTGTACTGGACAAGCCGAGAGACTGCACCTTATCTTAAAGATGTATCCTCTGTTACTGATACAAAGAGATATTTATAAGTAATGCCGTTTTATAGAAGGAGCAAGTGTCTTTTATGCGAGAAATGTGACTTGCAGGAATTAGAAATAGTCTTATTCATTATCACGGGTGGCAGGCGCGGACTCGTGAGCGGGACGTGTGGGATTCGAATCCCACCAGGACCGCCCTTTCTGACTGAGGTTTTTTCCAGGTTTTCCTTAGTCCTCATAAATGGCACATGCCGGGAAAGTACCCTAAACTTAGACCTGGAACGTTTCCTTTCTTAAAAAAATCCTTTCCCAATATATCATTTCATCTCATGTATCATCAGTGTCCACCGCCTGTGGTGCCTCAGTAGTAAAAACGGGCGTTAAACACTACTAAAAAAAAAATTGTCAACAACCAGCTTGTTCTATATACTCGTACATTTAAGCTGCCCTGTCGCATTACTATACCGAACGTCAGAATTAACCAGCTTTCCAAACAATGTCTGTTCACTGGAAAACTATTCAGTACTCAAGTTATCCCTAGAGCCGTGCTTCCGTTCTTCCCTTCTCCTGCCCATTTTCTTTCTTTGATAGTCATGAATAATTAAAACGACTCGAATATCAAAAGATAAACCTCATTCCTCGTATTTAAACAGTTTCATAGTCACCAACATAAGGTGATTGTCATTCAGAATAGAAAAAGAAAGCAAATGATAATTCCTATTTTGTTAAAGTGAAACTTGACCCCACGAGTGGCCGAGATCGTGAGCGGGAGGTCTGGGGTTCGAATCCCACGAGGACCGTCCTCCCTGACAGGTTTTTTCCAGGTTTTCCTCAGTCTTCATGACTGGCAAATGCCGGGGAGGTACACTACACTTAGGCCTGGAACGTTTCCTTCCTTAAAAATTCTTTTCTCAAATTATAATTTCATCTCATGTATCATAAGTGCCACAGTAGTAAAAACGGGCGTCAAACACCATTTAAAAAAATGTGAAACTTACTGAAAAGCGCGTAAATGAAAATATAGAAGATAAGAGTGAATTTTACATCGCTACGTCAAGAAATTAGGATAACTGCAACTTGTGACTTACCTATTTCCTACTCCATGCTATATTGTTTCATACATCGGGACAAACTGTTTGCACAAATTTATGTTTATATATTAATTTAAGTTTATGTTGCTCACAGTTATGGTTTTAAATCCGATACTTTCGTCCTACATTTCTAAAATATTTCATTGCTGCAGTAATACATTTGAATCCTCCAATGTTAAAAGGAACTAATTACATTTTTACAGCTTTTCAAGAGATCAAAAAAACAGAGCCATTATGTGCGTATTCTTTGTGCTCTTATTGTTGATTTGATTTATTTATGGAGGTTCTTTAATATCTCAGGTCATCAGCGTCCCATTCAATTCAGGGCGTGAAACGGCCGACAAATTTTGCTCAGAGGCCTCTTTTTTCAGGCTTGAGGTTCTTTATCGTGCCGTAAATGTACGACACGGGACCCACGACTTTACTTCCTTTCCTTACTTAGGATTTTTACGCCCGAAAAAATCCATCGATCCTGGCTGGGCTTGAACCCGCGGTCTTGGGTTTACTAGGCAAATTTGGCTACCACTACATCACCAGGAGCAATTGTGCGTTATTAGGGGTCTATCAGACACATATGTAGACTATCTGTCATATTAGAAAAATATTGTTTTCTATTTATAACAAAATTGTAAAACTTGACTTGGTTCCTTTTAACAGTGTTAAATAATAAAGGTAGAAAAGTCGATGTTATGATGTTAATAGTAATTTTATACCATGAACTTATAAAAACCGAACGGTTCATACAAATATACAGTGCTAGGTATATTTGTTTAGAAAGACAAGTGACGTAACAAAAACACAAATAATAGTTTAAGAGCTTTGATAGGTACTTTACTATCCTTAGGCATATTTTACATATTCACAACGGGTAGGCGCTTGAGGGTTGTATATTGTTATCAATGAATGGTTTGGCCTTTACTATGCTTGATTTGTTAGCATTAAAAGCAAACTCCTTAAAAGAAATAAGTTCAAACTGCTTTTTTTTTGGGGGGGGCACGGGGTATATTTATGTTTCATCTTAGATAACAGCCCTCTTACACTTAGGCCACCAGTTGGTGAAATCTGGAACACAATCAGAGGTGACAGCTTTTATTTGGACTATTCTTGTTGAATTGGACAGAATTTCTGCATAATCTTTAAGGGATATATTCTATTTGTTTAAGATTCTTCTCAAAAATACCAAACATCCGATCGTATGGTAGGAAATAATACCCTCGTACTGGGGAACGAGCGGTTAGTCGCTTTCTTAAGACGTGGTAAATCAACAAGGCCAAGACACGTTCTTATTAATGTGTGGTTTCGGTTCTGACCTGCGCATGCGTCAGAAAATGAAAGCAACATCACAAGTCATTAAATTTTCAATATATTCAAACAAAAATTATGCTACTTCATTCCGTTCCTCATGATAAACATATAAAAATCTAACTGAGTTTTCAGATCATACACATAAAAGAGTTTACCCAAAATTATCTTAAATAAAAAATTTCTTGTACGGAATTTTTTTAATACTGTTTCATCGCAGCGCACAAAAAAATTCCAATGCAAACCCAAAACTTCTAATAAGAAATTCATTACTTAGTACCAGGAGTGTAGAGCATCAAACTTATTTTGAAGGAATGTCACAATATCTTATTAATGAAAAATATTTAAATGATTTTTCTAAATTTGTACCCCACTTTGCTTTTAGAATATCCCTTAACCTTAAAAGCATATTTAGCCGCAACCGATCTCCTAAATTATCCCATTTGGTTACACGCTCATATCCATGCCAAACTGCAAAATTTGTAAGCTTATTAATGCCATGTCATCATTTCAAAGTCCAAATTTATCCACAGAATTTAAGATTGCTTCATTTGCTTCATGTTCTTTTAAGAATATTTTATATATGTACTAAGAAAAAAAATATATATGTTAAGAAAAAATAAAATGCATTCAAACTACCAGGGGGCCTCCACCTATCTTGCCCAGGCCATTTTAGTTACGACTCCTCACAGTTACAAAAATATAAATACAATAATTGATTTTGTATTATCTATTATCTATTATCTATTATCTTAATCTAAGCTCTAATATAATTAAAGAAATACATTATTTCCATCGTGATTGCATTAATCCCGAGTCCTGTTCATCAGCAGCCTACTGGAATTCCAGGGGACCAGGCTCCAACACAGTCCTAAATAATAGTTTTCAGTTACTCTACCTATGGCATTATTTTGTTAGCTAGCTACAGCCTCTACAAAGTACTAATGTCTTTATTTCTCAAAAGCATACTATAAAGCTACAAAAAAAAAAAACAATTTCCAATCTCAAGCTCGATAATTTAATAAAATGTAATGCACTCCCAGCCATAATCATGTTTATCTAAATTCTAATATAATTAAACAAGGTATAATCCTTTAAGTTATTTGATTTACTTCCCTTCTTAGTAGCCAATTCCATTTATGTTTGACTTTATCTAGGAACTCCCCTACATTTCTGCTGTCTTTACTGAAGATTTTCATTAAGACTATTTTTATATCTAATTTAAACCATTTCTCGTCTATAAACTTTTTCCTCTAGGTCCTGTGCCTTTGCACTCAAACACTACACATTTCATATTATGTATACACACACATATATACCTCTACAGGATTGGTTTTTTTTTTTTGTTAGGAAATTGTTGAGAAAAGTAATAAGAGAAGCATGATCAAGGATAAAAATTCTTTGTATGTGTGTAAAGGATGATAAACTGATGAATGAAAATATTATATGTTTAGGAATAATGTATAATCTATCAAACTCCTCAGTACCATAACTCAGATCTGTTTAAGCAATTTGAAAGTGACATAGAGAATTTAAGAGAAATTAAAAGCAGGGGAAGGAATGGTAAGAAGAGAAATAAAGCGCAAGAAGGGTTAAGGCAAGGGTGTAAGTTAAGCCCAGTGTTATTTAATTTGTTCATTGATCATGTAATATCAGAAATAGAAAAGAGTAACAATTCTTTGCCAGTTATTAATAATGTTACATCCTGGGGTTACCATTTGTAGATGATTTAGTTGTAGGACCCATCTCAAAAATTGGTTTAAAGTAATCTTTGCAGCAAATAGATTGGAGATTGTAATGATTGGAGCTTGAAGGTAAATCAGGAGAACTCGAATAATAGTATTCAAGAACAGGACAAAATTGAATAAATACAGAAGTGAAAGGAAGGATATAGAGAACATAAGGTAGAAAGGGATTGTGTTTATTTAGCAGTTAAAATTTACTGGGGCAGTAAATGATAGAAGCAGAAAAAAGTAGCCTTGGCAACAGGGAAAGAAGCAAAGGCAACAGTTAGAGATTGTAAATATAGAATACGTATATAAATGTTAAATGGCCAGAAAAAATATAAAATGTGATGGTTGAGGCCAAAATGTTGTATGGTATTGAATCATAGGGACTGGAAGGAGGATGGGAAACTGTGGATGTTGTATATAGGAAGTTTTGTAGAGGAATTTTAGGCCTACCAATTGCAACAGCAAAGGAATTTACATGAATTGAAGTGAGAAGGGTGGCAAGAAAGGTGTGATTATGTAGAAATTGTGGTTTACAATTCTAAATTTAAATGAAAGAAATTTATTAAGAAAATACTTAGAATTTCAAGAAAGGAGTTGAAGGAATAATGGATGGAGTAATAGTTTTAGAATTATTTTGGAGAACAATGGATTAGGTGATATTTGGAGAAGGAAGGAGAACAATGTAAATGGTTTTTGGAAAACTGCAAGGAGGAGATTTGAAGATGTAGAAATATAAAAACTCTTTAGGGAGATAACAGATTCTTAGTATTTTAAATATCGATAAAAAAAAATAGGACAGAGAGAAGTATATTAATAAATCAAGGAAGAAAAATGAGAGCATTGCATGGGTAAGAGCAGATGTGTGGAGATTAAAAGGAATAAGCAAAGGTTTTCCTTAGAATCACTGTCGAATACTTGGGGGGGAGGGAAGATATGGAACATGCAGTGTTTGAGTGTAAAAAAACTAGGCTCTGGAGGAAAGAGTTTATAAATGAGAAATGGTTTAAATCAGATAGAAGGATAGCCTTAATGAAGATCTTCAGTAAAGATAGCAGGAGTATAGGGGAGTTCTTGAGTAAGGTTAAAAATAAATGGAATTTGGTACCATGAAGGGAAGTTAATCAAATAACTTAAAGGGTAGATAATAGTGGTATGATTAGATAATAAGGAAATTTTGGTGTATGGTCATGATAAGCAAAGAGCCTAGATTGAATTTTTAGTCATATTGCCTTATATAGATTAACACAACTAATTTAATAAATAAATATGTCTTAAAAAGGGATAATTGCTATTGGGAAAATGTCATTGGCCTGGGAATGGCTAGGAGTGGAATTATATTTAATTGATTTAAATTATTGTGATATTGAAAATTGTTCTAGAAGGTGAATAAATAAAGCATAATGGCAGGTATTTGAGAAATAAAGGAATTATTAGTTTTTGGAGACTATAGCTAGCTGATAAAATAATGGCACAAGTAGAGTAATTGAAATATTTTATTTTAGTACTTTGGGTTGGGTCAAAGCCTGGAAATCCAGTAGGCTGCTGCTAAAGAACAAGGGACTGGGGGACTGATGGTGGAATCAAGGTGGAAATTTTCTACTTTATTTATTTAGAATTTAGATAAAAGTGATAGTATAAAATCAATTATTGCATTAAAATTTTTGCAATTGTGAGGAATCACATCTAAAATGGCCTGGACTAGATAGGCTGAAGCGCATTTGTTGTTTGTATTTGTATTTTTATTAGCATTTCAATAAATTTCATTTTATATTTTATAAGTTTTGCAAAGTATTTTGTATTCGTTTAACTTCTACTGTTGTTTTGCTCCATATGAATAATTATAGGCATTCTGTTAAAACCAAGTCTCCCATGCCAGTTGCCCAACATGCCTTTTCTCATTGTAAGGGTTTTAATGATACATTTAATTTAACACTTATTTATGCATTAACGAATCATGTTTCTGAAAGGTACTTCAGAGATTAGAGATGGCAGTTTGAATATATACATATATTTGCAATTCTTAATATATTTCTCTATCTTATTTTTCCTTCCTCAACCTTTTTCCTTTGTTACTTGTTTTATCTGTTTCCACCCTTACATTACCTTCAAGATTCAACATTTATTTTTACCACCTGCACTTGACTTCTGCCTTTGAAGAACACAAGCTGTTTGAAATATAGTGATATTTGTGTTACTATTTTTTAAAAGCTTTTTGGATTTCTGTTTCTTTACTTCTTGTTAGATACATTGTTTCAAAAGTTACTGTATATTTCATTTTTATTATACATATACTACCAGTTAAATGTTGATTCAGTCATAAATTTTTAGTGTGGTTTTCAAATTGGGAATGAACTTTTATGATCATGTGTTGACCCCATATACAATGACCAATGGCAGGCATTCTGATTGGTTGCGACTTGGCCTTTGAAACCCAGGATCACTAAATTGAATTTAATGCCAATCATGCTAAATGTTTCAGAGATAAGTTTGGGAGCAATACTTTACCAGTTTTCTTTAATTTTTCAGTTCATTACTGAAACACGTGTGAAGTTGTTCTGCCAATATAGTTCTGGATTCAATGTTCTTCTAGTGAAATATTGAATACTTATATATGCGGTTCCAAACATAGAGACTAGTGTTTCCAATATCAATTTCTCATTTTATAAAATTAATAAAATGTATACCTTTCTCTTCATTAAAATGTCTAGTCATGCTTTTTATCAAAAAACAAAGCTGAACCCCTTACATTGAGAAAATTTTGCTATGCCATTGTCTATGAAAGGTATTTGAAATAAATTTAGATTTGGAAAATTAACGAGAAACAAGTGCTTAATAAAATAGACAAGTTATTGCTTTAAGCAGAGTTTGAGTTGTCAAGCTGTGTCTACTTTTCCTGACACTCAATTAACTTAAGGGGAGTGTTTTTTTTAATGGTGTTTAACGCCTGTTTTTACTACTAAGGCAACACAAGCGGTGAACACTGGTGATACATGAAAAGAAATTATATATTGGGAAAGGTTTTTTTTAATTAAGAAATGAAACATTCCTGTTTAGGGTACTCCCCGGCATTTGCCAGTTATGAAGACTGAGGAAAACCTGGGAAAAAACCTCACTCAGGGAGGACGGTCCTGGCAGAATTCGAACCCCACACCTCCCGCTCACTAGTCCGCGCCTAAACGACCTCGGCCACCAGTGGCAGTTAGGAGGAGTATGAAAGGCCTATCCTTGTAATGTTAAACCTACCAACTTCAGATCTCATTTTCTCAAGGACTATTAAAGCTAATGAAATGAAACTTTTACAGCCTACAGATGAACACAATTGAAAGTTGCTGATCTATTTGCACTACTACACCATGACCCTGAAGCATATTATAAATTATTTTCAATTGTTGCTTCCCCCTCCTCATTTCCTTCCTTTATCACATTTTATTCTAGCTCTATCATAATAGATCCACATCATCACAATAATATCATAAATAAGTGGTAAAAATTTCAAGTAATTGCTTACACAATTCATAAAAAAATACAGTTTTTTAATAATTGTAGCCTAACATTTTTACAGAAAAACTAACTTTTTGAGGGAAACAAATACTGCAAATTTATGAAATACAACTTTTTTCATCATTCAAGATAAACATGAGCTTTCTAGAGCCTGAGATACAGAATTTCAACTCGACAAATGCTCGCAAAATTCAAAACAAACAAAACAAAAAAAAAATAAGGGGGAGCCTCTGCAGTGAAATGTATTAAAAATACTTATAACCAAGGAGCATTAATGAAAATCATATCATAACAAACAGAAAATTCCAAATATTAAAATGGCACAAAAAACAAATATGAGTTTTTAGCCGCCCTTCCCTTTACTACTTCCCTTAACTCTACATTATGTCCCATCTGAGTATCAACAGTGCTCCTGAGTGTGAAAGTAAAAATATATTAATTTTAGCAATAAGGACAACACAAGGAATCAAAATTACTTTACTAAAAAATTAAGTACATTCGCAAATAAAGCATCACACACTTATAAAGTTACCAATCCCGCTTTGTGTGTGTGTGTGTGTGTGTGTGAGAGAGAGAGAGAGAGAGAGAGAGAGAGAGAGAGAGAGAGAGAGACTGGTTTCAAGAACTTGATATCTGTGAACTATTCCCGTTTGAATAGGCACTATTGCAGTCGAACAGTCCCCCACCGTGATCTGCCTGTTTACCAATCAATGCATCAACCGCCGCCGTGGTTTAGCGGTAGCATTCGCTGTTCCAACGAAGGGCCCCAGGTTTGAATACCGGTTGGGTTAATTTCGTGCCCGGGGTATTTTTTCTCACAATTTTGGTTAACACAGCACATAACAACAACAACAACAACAACAATAATAATAATAATAATAATAATAATAATAATAATAATAATAATAATAATAATAATGATGATGAGGAGGAGGAAGAGGAAGAGGAAGAGGAGGAGGAGGAGGAGGAGGAGGAGGAGGAGGAGGAGGAGGAGGAAGAGGAAGAGGAAGAAGAAGCTTTATTGGCCATTAAACAATTGCACATTTTATTAAAAATAAAGTATTAATACTTTAACAAAAAATTCATAAATCTTTATAATATTAAACATTAAGAATTATTGTACATTATAAAACTGTAATTTATTAATATTTTCACTCAAGCTTTTCTATAACATGCATACTTGTTTGTTATACAAACTGATACCCATTATAATAGAACATTTTGGGATTTTGACGTTATAGTAGTGGGAGGGTATAAGCAAATTTGCCTTCTTGCATTATGCTTGTGTACATAAAATTCTATCATTAATTTCGATTTATTTTAATAGACATGCTTTAAACTGGATTTAACAGAAGGGAGTGTTAAACTAACTAGACACTTCTTTAAATAACGTTCTACCGGATTCTATATTACAGATTAACGACATTGTACGAACTGCTTTCTTTTGTAACAAAAATATATTCTGTGATGGACCCGTCGGTCCTGTTGGTCTAGTAGTAACATTGTAGACCCAATAACGCGGGTTAAATCCCGGCCAGGGTCGATGGAATTTTTTCGGGCGTAAAATCCTTACAATGGCATCCTTCAGAATAAAGTCTGGGTGGCACATAAAAGAAGCCTCAAAGATAAGGCCTCTGAGCAAAATTTATCGACCGTTTAACGCCCTGAATCGGATGGGACACTGATGACCTGATAAGTTAAAGAGCGTCCGTAAATAAATCAAACAAAATAAATGTGATTGCCGCTGAGCTCATTCAGTAAAATTATCATTTGTCAGTTTGTTTTATCGTTATTTCTCTATCAAATCAATAAAAATTTAACACATTTGTGTCCTTTCTTATTCTTACCTCAAGAAAGATAAAATATTATTTTTCTGTTAGTGCGCCAAACGGAAGGTATAATGTATCCGCCATAGGGCGTTGTGATGTCAAGAATTACATACTTTTGTACTCATAACCATTTTTTTAAACGTAATCCGTGACTCAAATTTCAGTTTTATAACTAATAAAGTGAGGTTAGGAAGCAAGCAAACGTTAGCATTGGAAATGACAAACATTACTTCCATATTTCCTCCATCGTATTCATGTCATATGATAGAGAGCTAAAAGCAGGCTGCTGTTGATTTTGTTTATTTACGGACGCTCTGTATCATCTCAAGTCATCTGTGTTCCATTCCAATCAGGGCGTGAAACGGCCGACAAATTTTCCTCGGAGGCCTCTTCTTTCAGGCTTGAGGTTCTTTTTCGTGCCGTAAAACTACGACACGGGACCCACGGCTTTACTTCCCTTCCGAAGGAAGCCATCGATCCTGGCCGGGATTGAACTTTTAGGAGGCAAGTATGGTTATCGCTACACCACCATGACTACAAGCAGGTGATGTAATCACTTGCGTTATTCTTATGCTTCCTCACTGGCTCAGCTTTACTCTTTATTTATGACATTTTGCACTCAATAATATTGTTCTAAAAGAAAATATGATTGTGAATTTCAATTCTTTTCTTAACTTTCTTTAATGATGTTTTAACGCGCCTTTTCACTGCTGAGGCGTTATAGGCGATGGATACTGGTGATACATGAGATGAAATGATAAATTGGGAAAGAATCTTTTAAGGTAGGAAATGTTCCAAGTTTGTTTAGGGTACCTCCCCGTCATTTGCCATTTATAAGGACTGAGGAAAATCTGGAAAAACCTCAGCCAGGAAGGACGGATGGTTCTGGTGGGAGTCGAATTTCGTTTCTGGTATATACGTTGGCGGGTAATGTAATTCGTGAAGGAAATTGGTTAGAAAGTAGTTGGTTATATGTGTTAAAAGTTTTAGACGTATTAAACGAACTTTTTAGCAGCAAATGGTTAGGTTAGTCTTAGGAAGCGAGGGCAAATCTTTTACATGCATTATGATTATAAATGTATATTCTTTTATTATTACGTTTCATGAGAAATCTCGCTACCTTATAAGCCATTCCCTGTTTGAAACATAAATACTCTACCGTTCGGCACCATAACGGAAAAGTCGGAAAGCTATCTCATTTTTAATGCATTTCTATCTTCCCTTTATTTTACTTCTAGAATGTTTATGAGTAATTAAACGGCCTGCATCAACCCATGTTGAATGCCTGTTAACCGTAAACGCATGTTAAGCACATAGAAGCGTTTACTAACTTATCTTTAAGTACTATGAACTTTTTAGCCGTTGCATATCAGTGTGTTATTAAATATCGCCATAGCGCACGTTGATCACAATGTTAAAGATGTTTAATACTAGTTGAGAGCAGACTCACATACAATCAAAGTCTTAAGTGCACAAGAGGAGGGAGGCTGAAGGGAAGGAAAAACCGAAGTGTTATAATGAAGTGATTATGAACAAAGAACACTGTTCCTCAGGCCGTTGAAAAGTCTTTATGTCTTTTCGTGAGAGCGGGTACTAGGATGGAGGGACTGAAAATTGGCCACTTGTTGCGAAAACAGGTGGGCGCCCGTAACAAAAGCGAAAAGAAAGGGTTTGAGAGGTGGTTACCTAATGTATCACTCCGCCGCTATATGTAAAATTCCAATAAATGAATTAAAGTTTACTCTGAATAAAACATTTCATAGAAATTAAACCACAAAAATATACATAACCTTACACTTCAGACATAGTGTAAATTACGCAATAAATAAAAATCGTACAACAAATCAACAACACATCATGCAGTAATATTCGGTACAATAATTCGTTGACTTTCAAATACCAGAGCCATCTGTCGCTTTGCAATTGTTTCCTATTGCATAGGCTAAGTATATAGAAGGTAATGGCAGCCTATAAAGGTAAAGAAATATTCACAAATTGAGGAATAGGTTGAACTAATAAATTTAGTAATCGCCCACAAATCTAGATCACTACGAATGCTATTTTCACAATTATACTTTTCACTTAAATTTCCACCTCTTTAAATTTCACTGTCTTTTTAACATTTCTTTAATTTTTTATTTATTATGCATTCATTGATAGCTAGTTCGTTTACGCATTTCAGATGTTTAAGGAAAGAATGTGTCAAAAGTTTAATTCTTAAGGTTATGTGCACCATTCTCGATCAAATCCGTGCTCATCGAGGGTTACTGAAACGTGATAAAACTTTGACCGCAGTAAAATTGTAGTTGCGGTGCAGTGTAGTTAATTCTCGTTCAACGAACCGCTATCAGCTGACCGGGCGCTAGGTTGCTGGACGATCACGATTCTACGATAAATATTCAAAGGAAAGCATCTAGCTCTCTCTATAACCAAAGAGGATCTCCTTGTCTATATCGCGCTGTTTTTGTTTTGTGTTTGATTACCATACTAGGTAAACCAAAATAGAAAACAAATAAAAGTTTTCCAATTTTTCTTAGCACGAGATACACTCTATTGAAACCTAGCTATCTCATATTCCAATAAATTGGAAAATAAAAACTGATTCGTGTTCTTTAAAGGAAAACAGAAGGTATGGAATGATTTAGCCATGCATTTCAACGTGACACCAGGCGATTTCTAATTACCAAATCGCTGTTTGTTAAAACAGCATGAAGTGTAAAATTCTATTCGTGGGTGAAACAGGATAATTGCGGTTAGTACGAAACTCTAACCTCTCAGTCATTTCTTTTACTAGCCACCATACAGCATCCTTTGATGCACATTAATACAGGATGTCGCAAAGAGATAGAATCAGAAATTATACAATAAAACAAAAAATGGGAATTAAAAATAATATTATGGAGGAAACTAGGAAAGCCACAGACAACGCGGATGAAGGGCATCCAAGAAGAAATGGAGAATAGACACCTAAAAGTCTTTTTTTTTTTTTTTTTTTGAGGACTTCGTGTCATTTGAAGTTAATTATATAAGAATACATGTAAATATTGTTGTATTTTGTAATTGGCTTCAGAAAATGCTGATATATGGTAAAAATTATTTTTTTTTTTTTTAATGTAGCACTGTATGATATTGGACTTATATTAGATATGCATTAGATAACGTTTTTAGTATCTCTCATACATTTTTGTATTTAATTTTTAAAATAGTACATACTAATTATCAAACTTTCACTTAGCCACAAATGCAACTCCAAAATTTGCTTGCAGTATGCCGTGACTCCTCACGGGTTCATGTATATTCTTGTCCTGCTAGACACAACGTGGGGATGTAGCTCAGTGGTAGAGCGTTCGCTTTGCATGTGAAAGGCCCCGGGTTCGATCCCCGGCATCTCCAGTTATTTTTTAAGCGCAGTTATTTTAATTTTGAAAACCATTACATTAAAAATATATGTTTAGCCATGTCGCCATTTTATTTTTTGCAGTTAAATAAATGCTTTGAAAGTTTAAAAAAATGCGTTTTCTTATTCAATAGTTCCTAATATTTTGAAAAAATTAAATGTCCATAAAAGTAAAAGTGCAGTTAAAATACATAGATATGTTGCAATATATAATTGATAAATTTATTTTGTTCTTGCAAAACTTATCAAGCGGATAGCAAATAATAAATTAAAAAAATAATAATGGTAATCTAGATGTTATTTAGATGTGTTATGGTGGTTTCAGTTCTAAACATGGCTACGAGAACTGGACATTAAACGGAAGTGACAAAAGAAAAATGAAATCGGTGTAGAAATGGTGTGTGTGTGTGTGTGTGTGTGTGTGTGTGAGAGAGAGAGAGAGAGAGAGAGAGAGAGAGAGAGAGAGAGAGAGAGAGAGAGAGATTAAATGATTTGTTAGAAGAAAAGAAAATAAATCACATTCAAAGAATGGATGAAAACTGACTTCATGAGCTACTTTTTAATGTAAACCAAAGGGATAGAGAACTCGGGGTAGACCCCAGTAAAAGATGGGAAGTATATTCTCCTGAAGCAGTCATAAGGCATAACTGGGATCGTTGATGGTTCATAGATATTCCAAACACTTTTGATTCAGCATACTGTAGAAAACTAATCCGTGAATTGGTCTCCAAAGAAAACAGAATGTAAAGCGACAGTTATCAATTGGAATAAGATCTTTAAAATTTACACTATAAACTAACGGGGGTTTATAAGGAAATTTAGCCCAATAATGTTCAGTATAGCCACAGCACACACCAAGAGCATTTATTTATTCAGTATCTAGATGTGTGTACAGGACATATTGGGATTAAGCATTAAAACACATCTACAATTCGCAGTTGATGGGCTGTTCAGAATCAACAGAAGAATAAAAAGTATCTTTAGTAGAACAGTATAGAGGACAGAAAAATAATTCAATGAAGGAGGAGATCTGGAAAAAATCAACTACTGCAACTATCTTAGAACTCATTCAAGGGGCACAAAGGCATCGGCGTCAATAAGAAATAGTTATTGTTAGGCTTACCATTATGAAAAAGAGGACATTTTCTATTTAAAGTGTGAACACCATAATAAATGAAAGATACACAATATTTTTGAGTGTTGTGTGGCTTATTTTGAAGCATTTTCTCTTAATTTTCCATCACTACTTGTTTAAATTTTTAGGGGTTTATGTACTAGATTGTTTTGAAACATTTATTTGATTTGCTTTCTTCTTGATATTTCTTATGGCCTGCACCATCCATTTGTGTATAAAAAATTAAAACTGAAATAGAATATAAAATTCAAATTATAACCTTATTATTTAATGAAGTGAAATAAGTTATAGTATTACTGTGTGGTATTAGAGGAACAAAATTAGAATTATTGCAATCTTATAAGTATCACAAAAGAGAAACCACATTTTTAGAATTATTATTATAATTCAGATTAAACAACAAAAATTAATGGTATGATATTAATTAAAAGAAATATATGACAACTGATACACAAAGCTATACTGTGTGAGTATTTTTAAACATTTTTAAAAATGACATGTTTATGAACTGGGCCCTTGATATCATCTTTATATATCATCATTTATTCACTAAATTAGAGAAATAACAGAAGGTTTCGTGTTACATTGCATATTTAAGATGTTCATATGTTTCAGTAAAACAAAAACGTAACCATTTAAAAGCAATTGCTATGTACTAAGCTAATATACACAAACAATCGAAAGCTTCATCGATTTTCAATGACTTTGAAATTTAATATAAATGTTATTATAATAAAAACATATAACGCACACTTTTTCTCAAGGTTATTACAGAGGTTCTTACATACTAATATAAAACTTCAAACATATATTAGGTTAATATTTCATATTTGCTATCTTCACGACATTGCTTTTGTTAAATATGAAACATATGGATCGATATAATAATTTTTATGCTGAATTATTTGTCCTTTTATTTTTAAATCATACAGAGGAAATTAAACGCAAGAACACTTTTTAAATTTCGGTTTTCAAGTATATCCTACACCTAAAGGTCCGATTTTCCTAATAAGAACTATTTTTCTTATTTTATTTAAATGGTATACCGAGTTTCGTTGGAAAAAAACAAATATTGGTGCCGCTAGAGTAATTTGTGGTTTCAGGCAAACCCACACTCCTAATAATCTGATTTTACTGATTTTCAGAAACTATTTTTCCTACTTTATTTCAATGACATATGCCAAGTTTCGTTGAGGGAAAAAAAAATCGCTATCGCTATAGCGTTAACACACACATAAGTGTATCATTTTCGGTTCCTATAGGTAGGGTCGGTGGAGATTTGAAGAACATTTTCAATAATCGTTTCACGAGTACAAACGCAATAGCTACTACATTCATTCACAAGCATATATGTAGGTACGTATATAAATTGATTTCTTAAAATTCGATTTGTTTCTTGTAGAAAGAAATACATTAATTTTGTAACATTAAGGATACAAAATATGAATATTAATGTTTCTAGAAATACCACAATTTTCCTTGTGAATGTTTAACCGAGCAAGCTTATGCTAAAAAAGTTAAAGTTTGTCAATTTAAGTGCCTGTTTGAGACGGACTCTTGACCTGTTAGTGCAGTGCAAGATGATGTTGGATCGCGTTTGTAAGGTGTAGTAGGGAAGCTAAAGGTCGCGCAGAGGAGTGACATGCCTCGCATACCGATGTGCAGATAATGAGCGTAATGCATGCTGAACACGCGGGCCAATGAATTCTGTTTGTACTGTACGGCCCTGCAGTACAGGCTCCAAATGAATTGCTCCTCGCGATACAAGAGAGGGTTAGGCTAGGAAGGCAGGGGTTCACGAATCGATATATCGTAACCTGCCTTCCCTCCCCCTCTCACACACGTTACGATTTTGCGTATATTGCATTAGAAAACTTACTGCAGAATTTTTACTACGGCTTTCACTAGGTTGTTACTTTAATGTCTAGTGGCTGTTTGTTCGCCATCATATGCTGACTGCTAACAAGGAAACCTATGCCAGTATTCTCTCCTCAACATGTTGTACACAATACAAGGGGATCTATTTTCCTCTTAACCTGGGAAAATGTTTTTTAAGAATATTTGTTTGAATACATTCTACCATCGCCTTATTCATTCCTGAGATAAACGCTGGTCTGTTTTACACATTCTTGCAACCCCTTGGTAATAATTCCTTAGCTGCAGCTGCCATAACAATGAACGAAAGGTTGTCAGGTTCCCCTGGACTACGATAAACATTAAGGAATTAATCGCAATGAAAATTAGACATGACATTAAATTAACCTAAAAGTTTCAGTTGAGATTTTTAATGGAATGATAATTTTTATGTTACCTTATTGAATATAACATACATGCGGCAACAAAAATATACTTTTAAATATTGTGTATAACAGTGTTCTGTTTTCCGTTTATCTTTTCTTTCTTTTTTATTCCTTTTTGTTTTTCTTCAGTTTATAGTTCCCTTTACTGCAATGTTTATTTTTTCATTTGATGTTATGTTTAATATATTATCCATAATGACATTACAATAATGTCCCAATTTGAATCGCAACTTTGTCTTCACCTTATGCCTGAACTTTTTAAACCAAATTTTTTGTAAAATAATTATGAAAAGTACTTAATTATGTGGTGTTTATATATTTACATAAGACTGTGTTACGTTTTTTCGTTTGTCAAAGCAGTCTTTTTTTTCTTTTTTTTTTTTTTTAATATATCTTACGATTAAAGCTCACTTTTTTATTTACAAAAGCTGTTCCATTGTAAGTTTAAAATTCAACTATTTACATAGTGACAAAATAAATAAGAATAAAGGGGGAGTGCGGGGAAATGTAAGTCAAGTTCAATTTTAATTAATATACTCATAAATGTGATATTTTGAAAGAGATTATTAGAAGAAAATATGCACTTACCAATATCATTAGAAAATAAAAAACCTTTTGTCTTACCTCCAGAGTTTAAATACCTGCTTCTTATAGCAAATGATGCACTGATTCAGAAAATTACTTTGGGTGTTTCCTATAGAGCATAATTCAAAGATACGTATAAAAAAACTTCAAATTCTGAAATGTTTAATTGGCAATTTAAATGTCAATTGAAATTTGCTATTTTTAGAATAATTAAAAGGCACTTCTTAAACAAAATGATAATAAAATTAATTTATATAAACAATTAAAACATTAACAGTAGAAATAACAAAACAACATCTTCATTGATCATAAAAAGTGCTTACTCCTTAGTGACTTTTTCATGCAGTCAGAATTACTGCCCCTGTTCAGAAACCAGCAATAATCCAGGATCCCAACGACCTAGATAACATTTTTCCATTATGGTTATGTCCTGAAGAAAACGCTTTTGCAACAGCCAAATATTCAGGGAAAGAAGTCTTCAGTATGAATGCGGAAAATGCACTTTTAGTGACATCTTAACATCTCATTTCTTTATAGCATTCTAGTAACGTGTCCACTAAATATTCTTATTGTTCGTCATTTCCATTGCCAAGCTGCATTAACAACCCCTTTCCTGTGAAAATCCTTAGACGATTTCTGAAAAAATGCGTATATCAAGTGTATATATTGAATTTTAATTTTTTTATAAATGTTGAAAGAAGTGTTAATTTTGCATTGTGTGCTAGTAAAAATAAAATAAATGCTATGTAAAAATTAATATGTTTTATGTAACGTGTTGCAAACAATTTTAGTTATGGTTTAAGGGAGTCAAGGTAAGCATGGAAGATGAGGCATATAAAAATGTGGTTAACATTATATCAGAAACTGTTGGCAGAGAGGTATCAAGAAAGAGTAACGCATAATACTACAAGTAAATTAACTGTGGTACTTACTACAATCTGCGTTGATGGTCTTTGTTAATTCAGTTGTATTTCATGTACTTGCATCATCTTCTTGATAAAAAAAAAAAAGAAATTAAGTGCATAGTTTTAATAATACCGCCACGGGTGGCTAAGGTTGTTAAGGCGCGGACTCGTGAGCGGGAGGTCTGGGGTTCGAATTCCCCCAGGACCGTTCTCCCTGACCGGAGTTTTTTCCAGGTTTTCCTCAATAGTCATAACTGGCAAATGCCGGGGAGGTACCTAAACTTAGGCCTGGAACGCTTCCTTCCTTAAAAAAAATATCCTTTCCCTATTTATCATTTCATCTCATGTATCATCAGTGTCCACCGCCTGTGGTGCTTTGGTAGTAAAAACGGGCATTAAACACTGCTCAAAAAAAGTTTTAATAATGAAAATATAAAAAGCTAAGAAAGCAAAAACATAAAGTTTCTCACTTCCATCCAATGCACACAAGTCACAAATTCACAACTAAAAAAACTGAGATTGCTGATGAATTGAACACCCGCCCGTGCCTATAACAATGCATTTTAAATTGCTCCAAGTTGAACACAACAATGCAGTCAGCTTCCGCATTAATCCAACCAGAGGTAGGCTCAGGCAGACAAAGACAACGCACCTGATTTATTTCTCATTTATTCAAATATACAATCTTATGTCAACTGTTTCATGGCTGACTAATATGAAACAGACTGTGTTATTTATGTCTGATACTCGCTAAAATACTGAAATGAAATGAAAAAGAACATTAGCGATTTATCTCTTGCATATTAAAATACCACTATAAAAAATTCATAGATTCAATTTTAAAATCCGTATATCTGTAGATGACGGCAAAAAACCGTAGATCTGCGGATAAATCCGTAGAGTTGGCTACATGATGCCAAGAAACCCTTCTACCGTTGCTTTGAAAGCACGCCAGGCTGTCAGTTCCAAATTTGTTAGCTTACTTTCAATCAAAAACGTCATGTCACAACAGTGAAGATTTCGGTATATGGCAATGCATTACGACTCAAACCCAAAATAACAATGTCATTTTTAGCTCATTGTTGAGTTATTAGAATAGGAGTGAACTCTCTAGATAATGCAATAATCATTTCCATTTGGGGGGAGGGGTTGATTTATTTACGGACGCTCTTTAACATCTCAGGTCATCAGCGTTCCATTCAATTCAGGGCGTGAAACGGCCGACAAATTTTGCTCAGAGGCCTCTTCTTTGAGACTTGAGGTTCTTTATCGTGCCGTAAATGTACGACACGGGACCTACGGCTTTACTTCCCTTCCGAAGGAAGCCTTACTTAGGATTTTTACGCCCGAAAAAATCCATCGATTCTGGCCAGGTTTGAACCCGCGATTTTGGATTTAGAGGCAAGTATAGTTATCACTATACCACCAGGACCGACTTTGATGTTTCCTGTAATACTAGTAACAAAAATGAAAATAAAACGCAAAACCCACGTATGCAATGTTCAGTTGCCTGCAGGAATATCGAATTTGAAAAGCTGCTTTTAATAGACTACATGTCACAAAATAACAGAGATAAAGTGTCTCTTTAGACACTTAGTTTTCTTGTTGCGCGAAGGAGAAATAGCTTTAAGCGAAACTTTATACTTTGTTTCCCTCATTGCTACGTTAATGTTCCCTGAGAAATGTTTTACGAGGTCTTTATCCTGGAACTGAGTTCTTCGCCTGCAGTAAAAAACACCACTCGCTTAGCATGCGGTATTCGTGCAGTCAAGAAAATTATCTTGCAACTACGGCAGTTAAATGGAGTTCGAAAAAGCAGAAAAAATAACAAAACAAATTTGCAATCCCACTTGTTTTAATACTTAGTGTTTATGGTCTGTACATAAGGTGCTGAAGAAATTGCGCCTTTCTTTAGTCATCCTTAAATCTGAAACCACAAATATTACAAATATGATATAAAATTGAGAGAAAATTTATAGGTATATGTTATTTAACGGATTTATTAATGTATTGTGTATGAAACTAAAGCATTAACTTTCATTTATAGTCTATCCAGCGAAAGAAAGAGACAAACCATTGAGCAATTCTAAATTAAAGTGTATTATCCCGCCGAAGCACGTGCTTTTCCTTTTCCAAAGTAGTTACTATATGTTAGCTAAGTATTATACAAGACTTATGACTAGGGATGGAAGTTAAATACGTCGCTTGTCATGCACATCGTATTGTTTACATCAGGTCAGAGCTACTGACGTTTTTAATTTTCTATATGAACCTGGAGAAACAACTGAGGCACCCTACAGCCAGCGTTATGTATACTTGTAGCCGCATCTTAGCCAGTGTTTTGGCATCATGACTTAGTTTTCTACTTATCACACGCTCCTGAGAGACTTAAAGTTTGTTATAATTTATTAAACTTGCATGAATTGTGTTTCTTAACTTGATAACTTCATTTCTTGTATATCTGAAAGTCATTTGTTTCGGCAGCATAATCTAAATTTGTAACAATTTATTGAAAATGTTTTAGCATTAGTTTTCGTATCGTTGCTTAAGAGATTTCCACTTCTGAGTTTTATAACTCATGATATGGGCATGACTGAATTATATATTTATGTAAAATAGGGCATTCGTTGTTAAATTTTCATTATATCGCATTTAATTAAATAAACAGATCTGATCATATGGCAACAAACATAAGAAAACATATCAGTTAATACTCGTTATACAAATATATTAAATAGATCTTTAAAATGTGTAATACATTGATAAACAATAGCCAATAAGAAATGTCCAACACTTGACACACAAATTTTCTCTGAATAGTATTTTTAATGCTTCATAGCTTAACATTTAAAATGGTAAATATGTCAGTTTCTCATAAACTAACAATTCAAATTTTATTTGGTGAATTTGTAAACTATATAAAAAAATTAAGAGCTTCCTTAGCTTGCATTATTGATCCAAAATTGTTCTATGCTTGGTGGAGGGGGAAAGGGTCTAGTTTCTGAATCCTATTAATGAGTATATTTGTTTTATCGCAACGAAATTCACTATACACCGTTTAAATAAAATAAGAAAAGTAGTTTCTGAAAATCAGGGAAATAGAACCCTTAAGACATTCTGAAGAAAATAATAGTCCTATATAATGTCAGTATAGGTTACAAAATGTATATATCTGCACCACAGTTTTTTTCTTTATTGCAAAAACAATGACTAATTATTTATTTTCCGGGAATGTGTATCAGTTTTCCAGAATTTCTATAGATTGATACAGTGTACATTTGGCGTTATTCTTGTTTTAACTGATTTATAGTATTAACTAAGAAAATTTCTCTCTTCTACAAAGAAAAAGCTGACTCAATAGCTGTTTAACGTTCCATCGCCATAGATACCATTCATTCGAAGAAAGGGAGAGTATTTATTTGCAAGGACATAAGGGAAATTCTGCTTATTTTAAAGCTGATATGCCGGTCGGCTGACCATTTCATTAAAGAAAAATTCCGATATGTGAGAAGTTCAAGTTTACGCGTTATCTCTGGAAATGGTCTTGCGTTCTATTGACCATATTGTCTGAGGGTCAGTGTCGAAGTGTTTCAGTTCATAGATAAGGATATACGAAAGTTGTTCTTGGAGTTTAAGCTGTGGATTTCTCCCTTATCACTGATGTGATGACATCAGTGTCTTTTTAATAAGATGTACAGTTACTAAATCATTATTAAATATTAAATAATTACACATTTTAACTGACGCCAATGTTCATTAACCACACTCATTTCCTTCATAAAGCGACTAACCACTGCTTTGTAAACGTTTGTGTAATTAAAGCATAACTTGGGAGCGATTGATCCATTTGTTTCAATGATTATAAGATTAAATTACCTTAGGAATAACAGCATAATTTTTAACAACTTTCTGCTTTCAAATGAATTTCCGTAGTGAATTACTTCCCTCGTAACATTCCTTATCACAACATCACCATGTTCGAGAACTATGTCTTGCTTCTTGTAGAATTGTTCTCAAATTGTAAAACCCCATACTTTTTCAAAAACTCGTATTGCGCAAATTTGCTAAAATAAAGAACAATTCTAACCGAACAAGAAAACAAAAGAGCACATATACAGAGTGATTTATGTAAAACTAACACTCTTTTTCTTTATTAATTTCAACGAAAGATGCTAGATGCTTATATCACAAATTAGGAGATTGTCTACCCTCTGTAGAAAATATCCTCCCTCCTGCATAACTCAACATATCGTTCCGTGTTACTGACCTCTCGTTGCAGGACTGTGTTGTTAATACCATTAATCTTGTGTGTAATGTTGTGCTTTAGGTATCCAATGTCTGGTGGCATGGGGCGTAAACTCTGTCTTTTAATTAACCCCATAGGAAGATGTCCGATGTTGTCAAATCAGAAGATCTCTGTGGCCACAGATTCTTGGAGATTATCCGGCCGTGAAAGAAACTTTCAATTAACACCATGGATTAGTTGGGTGTATGGCTTGTAGCATCATCTTGTTGAAAATATACATGACTTTGCTCTACATTGTACAGTTGCTCAATAAACTGCATTAAAATTCGGCGGTACTCTGTAGTGTCCACAGTCTGTCCCACTATTCTCCGTACGGATATTGCACGTAAAACCCTGACTTGAACTGGGTACATAGATGCTAAATGAATGACATGCGGATTTTAGACGGCCCAATAGCGTGAGTTCTGTGAATATAGCCGCATAAATCGAACAATGACAATATGGCAGGATTTTGCATAATGAACGTGCCATGCTGTGTTATGCCATATGCAGGAGGGAGGATATTTTCAGCATTTTCTGTTGAGGTTAATAATCTCCCAAATATACTCTACTTTTGAGGTATAACAAGTTGTGATTAGCAAAGAAATGTATATCACTCTGTATAAGATTTGTCTGCGTTATACCTCTCGGCTGCTAAACAGGCCGCAGTCGGCATTGCCCATTCTTCTAAAACATGTTTACAATCTTACCTTACAGGATGCTGGGGGGTTGTCTTTCTCGGCTAAACAGTCATTTTATCACGAAAACGTTGTGATCGACTGAATTAAGTTCAGTTATTGTAGTGTTTTCGATTTCATTGCTAATATTTTCCTTTACATTCCGAAGCTACCACTTATTTTGCTAATTTTGGGAATATTTATGTTGGCGGACGTGCAAGATATGGCTTATTTTTTCTTGGTTTTTCCTCTGTTAATATTGTAAATGTTTGCTTTGCGCTGAACCAGTAGATTCAAATTTTCTATATTATCGTGAATTGCATTTCTGAAAGAAGGCAGTTATTAGGAAAGTGGTAAATAAATTCCTCGTGCTTGATTCATATTTAAAATAAAATACTTCTTTCTATAGAGTCAGCTGTCTAACCGTGTCCGTGAATGAATGAATATTGTGGTGAGACTGGCACGGAACGAGATAGGTTAAAAGGATATGACTAAAGAATAAAGAAATTTTAAATTTGGGCACTGTCTACTGCGGTATTCTAGTAGGCGAGACGTGAAAGAACACGTGAACGGACAAGGTTTATAACTAAAGAAGTTTTATTTATATTTTTAATTTTAATATTCATCTTGTATTGTATTTTTCATCCACCAATAAATTAAATATGCTTATTTCTAAAACGCAATAAATGTTATCTCTTGAGTAGCTTAGTGTTTTAATTGGTTTTATGGCCTTGCTATAGTATTCCAATCATCTGGAGGTGTTGATAATCACATTTAAAATCCGCTGGAGTCTACAATAGTTGAATGGAGTGGAGAGATAAGGAAAGTTTAATGTTTGGAACCGCCCATTCTGACCTTGGGTTTTTCGTATTTCCCCTTGTTGCTTAGACGAATGCTGAGATGGATTTTTCCTTTCCACGAATTGACCGCACTTCCATTTCATTCCTTTGGTTCTATTACAGGGTCGAAAGTGCTAGGCGAGGATGGCTGGTGCGGTGTGATGGTGGCTTGTGCTTTGAAAAGGTGTTTACCTGGGATATATAAGTTGCCTTTCTTAGGGGCTCGCACTCATTGGAGGGAGTGGCTCCGGCAGCGTCAGGGTGCTCTATCTGGAAACGTTATTGGCTATCTTATCACCCCTAACTTGTCATCCGGTGCACCCATTGAAGACATAGGCACAAACGTCCAGTCTTTGAGCAATGCTGAAGAACTGAATCATTCGTAACAACGTAGGCAATATTTTACTTTAAACTTTGACTAAAATTTAGAACGCTTAACTATCGTATTTTGGTTTAATTAATGGACTTAATATTGTGTAATACAACTATATTAGTTCCATTTTCTGTATTTGGCAACAGTTAAGGATTTTGTTGCCTATTTTATAACTTAATTTTAGTGCAGATACACGAAGATCAAATTTCATTCCCACCACAAACCCTGTAGTACTGCTATGCGCTAGATAAGCTTTATCGGCAGTTAGTTTATCTTTATTACATTCGATACTCAAAATTTAGGGAATTGCCCAATTACTTAGTATGTACATGGAATTATAAAGTTGATTGTTTCAATATTTACTTTATGGGCAAATACATGTTCATAAGCTTACATTTAATAATAATGTGCTACTTCCATTACACGCTCAGAATTGAACGCATGCCGACCATTTTTGCGCCGGATCAAACAGAGATAATCTTTATATAAGTAACGATAGGTAGATATAGATCGTTAAGTTTATAGCAATGCTGAAATGTCTGCATGTAATCTAAAAGCGTAATGTGGCAATACGAAACCACTTTCGCTACTTGAGGCATATCGTGAAATGTGATACACTGACAGGAAAATATAAAAGGATTGTTTAAAGGCCAAGTGAACTGGGAGTGTTAGTTGGGAAATTTGGCTACCCAAGGCCAAAACACGCCAGTCATCTCAACTTTATTGACACGTTTCAGAGATGAGTTGAAAGGCAAAGAAAAACGAACTGAGGTGAAAAGACATGGTTTGTTGTTATGGTGCGATCGTGTTCTCGTTCCGTGATAGGTCAGAGCAAGTGAACCGTGATTTGAAGAGATAGTGACGATGATGATTGCGATTATTACGTTCGCATTTGTTTCTCTTTTAAAGAAACGCCCTGCTTAGCACATTTAATGTGACGGAAACAAGTTTAATTTACGAAAACGGAAATGTGATGCACAAAAGACCCAGTTGAAGAAAGTTTTCGTTTGTTTCTGAAATCAGCTGGTAAATAAATGGAATGAAAATGCTTAAGTTTTAACGTATTTTGTTATGCTCATAATTGTGAAAGTTTCAAGATATTTTCCTGTTTTCACAACAAATACAGCATAGTATTGATCCTAAAAATGTTTAAAATGCATGTTAAATCTAAAAAACGCGTTTATTTTAGTGCACTTCACGTGACAATTTACTTTAGATTGCATTTAATCATTCATGCTATACTCATAAATATTATTTCTTCAACGTGTGTGTCGTCGGTCCTGGTGGTGTACTAGTAACCATACTTGCCTTCTAAACCCAAGATCGCGGGTTCAATCCCGACCAGGATCGATGGATTTTTCGGGCGTAAAAAGCCTAAGTATGGCTTCCTTCGGAAGGGAAGTAAAACTGTGTATCCTGTGTCGCACATTTACGGCACGATAAAGAGGCCTGTGAGCAAAATTAGTCGGCCATTTCATGCCCTGAATTGAATGGAACGCTGATGGCCTGAGATGTTAAAGAGTGTCCATAAACAAATCAAATAAAAAACATTCAACGTGTGAGAATATATGCTTAATTTGAGTAATAGTATCAAAAGGCAAAATACGCAATTTTTTTAATAGTGTTTAACGCCCATTTTAACTACTGAAACATTACAGGCAGTTGACATGGGTCATATATGAGATGAAATTATACCCTGGGAAAGGCTTTTTTTTTTTATAGGAAGGAAACATTCCAGGCCTACATTTAGGGTACCTTCCCAGCATTTGCCATTTATGAGAACTGGGGAAAACGTGGAAAAACCTTAATTAGTCTTTCTGGTTTTGGCCACTTACAATTATGTGTGCAGGTAAGACAAGCTGGTAAACCATTCCTTCAATATCGAAAGTTCAGATAACCACATTAAAGCAGAAGCAACCATTATTTATTTATTTATTTATGAAGATTTCCACCAGAACTTTGCTGTTTTCTCTTAGGATCGAAACGACATAGTTAAGTTTTATCCGCAGTGATTACCTTTGAAAGAAAATTTTTCTGTAATAAAATCTTCAACTGCATGCAAACCTGAACGCCAAGGTCCTTATGTTTGGGAATCAGCTGTCTTAGAACTCGGCGTTCACAAACACTTTTCATGTGAATTTTTTCTATTACCAACTTGAGGGTAACACCCAATGAAATGTTCAGAATATCTGAAAGTGTTCTTAATGCTAATCGAGAACCTTTCTTACAATGACACCAGTGTTCATGTTTTCTTCCGTTACAGCAGTAACATGAATGCTGGGCCCACCTTCCTTTGAAATTGATTACCTCTCTTTTAACATTTTAAATAATTTTTCGAGCTCTGCTATAGGAAAGCATAGGCCTCCTGTAATATTACATAGGCCTCAGTTGAAGGTTTGTCGAGATAAAAGCAGAATTTCAGAGTAGCATATTTTTTCTGGCGTGTCAGTTCTATTTTTGCTATTGGCGGAACTGAACATGTCTCAACTTGGACACCTCTCACAGGTGGGAAACAGAAGTGACAATAAATAAAATATTTCCACGTGTACATTACCATTGAGCTAACAAAATATTGTAAAGTAAAATTTTAGCGTCAGAAAGTATGCCTGTAAACAATTGTGATCATTCTTTATTAAACAGCCCTCCTAGACAGAGTATGATTAAGGATTTTAAGAACCTCTTGGTGATGCAAAAAAAGAAGAAAAAAAAACATAACATTGTATCTTAAAAACAAGTAAATACAAATCAAATATAACGTCGAGTAAGATATGAAGTGAATTTGCTGCCGAAACATTCATAATCAAAGGAAAGCTAAGTTTAATGAAATTAACCTAGAGAGATCTTAAACAAATGTAATTTCTCTGACCAGGGATATTAGATAATATCTTTTCTCAATATCGCCTGGCAAGCAATCTCATTGTCAAGGATTTCTGGACGAGTATGGTAAAGATCAGGTTTCTAATGCTGAGAATGCATAAACTGAAGCATGGGACTCTAAAAGAGATTTTAAAATTAATGTTGTTTTTTTATGATATTTTTGAGAAAATAAAGAATTTCTATACAAAATCACTTTTTTTATTTCCAAACAATTTTTGCATGCAAAACGAGCATATTTCTCTTTTTGCATCTGAAGATTAACAACGCAAGTTCATCAATTTATTACTGGCAAAACTTGTCAGGTTATTTCAATATTTGGCGATATTTGTAATTAAACAAAGTTTTATTGGGATAGTTTCTGATTTCCATGTAGTGATTTTCAAGAGATATTCACTTTTTATTGATTTTCTCAAAAATATATTTATCTGAATTTGTTTGATTGTGGAAATGCTAGATTTAATTTTAAAGGGCAAAAAATACCTGTTGCCTGTTTACCAAATGCTACAAGAATTACTGTAGCTAATAAACTAAACAAAATTGAATGCGTAAGTATATTAAACTATGTATTTAGTAAGGAAATCAATTGATAGATTATTAAATGTGCTATTATTATAATGAAAATACGATAAATGTAACTATTCGTGCGTATTTGTTTTTCTTTAAGAAGTATCCAGTAGCAGTTCGTGCACATTTTAGTTGATGGGACACTACTTATGAAAATAACATTGCATAGAATCCGCGAACATAAATTTATCATACTGATCTGCAAAAATGTAATGCCAGGCAAAAATATGGAGAAAAAGATACACATTAGTTTGACTTTTCTCAAAAATATAGTCAAAAGTAATTTTAGGTAGGGGTATTCAATTTTTAATTGACGTAAGATATTCACTATTTGTTTAACAACATAAATAATTCACCTTCACTTAAGTTTCTTATGCATTTCAGATCTTTGTTAATAGTTTCGCTACATACTCTTGTTCGGAAACAAGCATTAATGTCATCAATAAATATAAATACTTAGGATGCAGCAGTATATTTAAACGTTACTGTCAGCAACATCGCTGTGTGGCATTTTTTTGTACTTGATAATGTATTAAAAATAGTAAAACGTAACGTTAAAGAATGTAATTAATGGACCACACTGGCAATTTTGCTCTTATTCCATAGATGTTCAACAAATCAGTAATAGGCAGAAGTGCCAAAATTGTCGGTTTAATCTCGTAAGCCTCCTCTCACTAAAGTTTACCCTTATTTATGATTATGCTGGTTATTTTTAAAACAGTGTGTTATTTAAGGATGCGTTAGTTCAGTCACATTTATAGTGGAAGATTTTCTTATATTTAGATTCCTCATAAACCATTGGCGCGAAATAATTAACAGCTGTAGGGAAATAAATACGTTGACCTTACAACAAATCGCATAGGGAAGCTCCTCTTACAGGTGCTACGATAGGGAGGACAGTCTCGGTGCGCATGTGCGGGGAAAGTCCATAGTTTCTTTGTGCCCTTCGTGAAGCTTCACTGCGACACCCCTCTCATACCCTTGCCCACCAACTTCATAACAAATCCTTTTAAACCAAAGCACTCTGTCCTGCTAAGCCTGGACACAAGGAGAATGTGCCCTAGCCCGTTCTCTTCACACATACACATACCAAGTTGATTGCTTTCGCAGAAACCGTTTATACCGAGCGCCTCGCTTGTATACTGCAAAGCAGGAGCTGAAACATTCAGCGTTTGCGGCTATGAAATTCTATAATCTCTTTTGAGTTGACAGTATATGCAGAAATTATTTCAAGGTATCCTTGTTTCAAAATTAAAGGGAGGACACGTGCCTATGTGTCTTTGGCGCGAGCCGCCACTGGAATGTATTAATAAATCACATTTATTAATTAGTTTACGTTTAGCTATTTTATACAAAAATATTAAAATAAAAACTACTCTAAAACCGGTTGGTGTAAATAGTTGCTTAATATTTTTCTGAGATATGAAAACAGTGGGGAAAAGTCATAAAGTGACTTACGTTTTAAAAAATATGGCATCTTCCATTCTGAGACTCCTCTATTCGAATTCCAACTTTTTCTGTCCTAGCTCTTCTACGCGTGTTTACTCTTCCGCTTTTCATCGCTACCCTCGTAGACATTATCATATCATTCGAATAATGCACTTTGCCTTCAGGGCGTTCCCACTCGAGAAATGGTTACAGATCATTGCCAGATAAGAGGAATGTCTTTTCTCCCCTTTCCCTTTTTGTAAAAGCCACACATGTGTCCCTACAACACACATTTATATTTGAAATTATAAAAAATGCACAAAGTTGGGACTGTCCATCTAAATTTAACTACATGCTTGTAAGTAAATGAAGAATAAAATTCTCTACAGAGTTAGTAAAATTATTTCCTGAGTTTAAAAAGTCACCAATTTCTGAATATTGACATGTTTTTAATGAATCTTGCACAGAAACACGAAGAAACTCTACAAATTTATATTTGTACTGCTCTCATTGAATACAGTTGAATTTATTTAGTGTTTTGTGAAAATGGTGACCACAGTAGCCTCCAAGGAATTTTGTGTGCTGCAATTCAATGCGACCAATTCCATAATCACAGTTTTTAACGTCTCTTTCGAGTGGATTACGGAAAGGATTCACCTACAGATAAATCTATTCGTGCATGGTATGCGCAATTTAAAGATTCTGATTGCCTGTGCAAAGGCGTCCGTTTACATTTGCAGTCGACGTGAAGCGTATGCTAAAATTTTGCCAACGTGGCCCTATAATTCATGTAGAACAACTTTAAAATAATTTTGATGCTTACTTTGTCATGATAGGTTTATTATTGTACGAGGGTAGGTCCATAAGTTTCCGGTCTAACCATTTTCTAGGTATGATAAAGACAAAAACTATATTTCACTTTTCAGTATAGTTACCCTTTATTGCAATACATTTCTCACGTCTTTGAATTAACATTTCAACCCCCCCCCCAAAAAAAAATAGTCTGAAGTCGTGTCTGCAAAATGGGCATAAGCAACATCCATTACTTCTTCGTCACACTTAAATTTCCTTCCTCGAAGGTCCTTCTTGAATTTTGAGAAGAGGAAATAGTCACTGGCAGCTAGATCTGGGCTGTAGGGGGGATGGTCGATCTCCTTGAAGCCACATTTCTTCATAGCTTCCTTTGCAAAAAGAGCCGTGTGCACAGGCGTGTTATCGTGAAGAAAGCGCACACCACCACTCAGCTTTCCTCGCCTTTTCTCTTTGATGGAAGAACGTAGTCTGTGCAGTAGACCGGTATAGCACTCTCCATTTATTATTGTGGGGTTCCTCTCCTGGAAGTCAATGAAAAGTATTCCTTCACAGTCCCAAAGGATGTGGCCATGATCTTCTTGGTTGACTAAATGACCTTGGCCTTTAGAGGTGGTGCTTCGCCAGGTTTACGCCACTCCATTGATTCTCTTTTGGACAAGGGTTATAGAAGACCATAGTTTCATTTCCTGTAACAATGGTTTGCAGAACCTCTCTCTTGATACCATGGTACAGCTCCAGGAATGCCTGACAACAGATGACTCGTTGCTGCTTTTGGACTGAGGAAAGAAGTCTAGGCACCCATCTTGCACTAACCTTATTCATTTTTAAATGTTCATGAATAATTTGAAGCGCTGTTGTTTTAGAAAGGCCCAACCTTGCTGCTATTTCTGTAACTTTGAACCACCAATCTTCCATAATTTCTCGTTCCGCAAGAGCGATGTTTTCAGGAATGAGCACTTCCAAAGATCAACCTGCTCGCTATTCGTCTTCAATGCTTTCTCAACCCATTCGAAAAAATTTGGGCCATTCTTTTACGGTAGAATATGAGGGAGATGCTTCCCCATATATACCGTCCAATCGCCGTTTTATTTCATTTGGAGTAAGTCCTTTTGTGAAGAACTTAATAACAGGTCAATACTCCATTTTGAACATGTTACAATCTTCTACACATAGCATTCTTGATGCAACTATATCTGAGCAACTGAACACAGCGGAGCGGAAGTTACAGTTGCAATCGTTTGCTTAATTTACTTAAGAGATAAGGTATGACACCAGATAAGGATTTTGTGAAGGCGATAATCCTTATTGGCGAGGCCGGAATTTTATGAACCTACCCTCGTATATGCAGTGTAGCATTGTAAATTTCCGGGAAAGTTTTTATTTAACTCTCTCTCTCTCTCTCTCTCTCTCTCTCTCTCTCTATATATATATATATATATATATGTATGTATATATATATACATACACCCACTTCCATGTCTTCAATGTTTACGAAATTTTTTCCTCGCATGGATCGAAATATTCTGAAGGCCCAAGATCTATATATACATATATGCTGTGTATGTTAACATTTGATTCCTTCCAATTCTTCAATTTTTCCCATGGTTGTTCTAGCGGTGTGGGGTCAGGAAAGGGGTTATATTTCTTCTGGGAACTAAAAGATTTAATTACATTTCTGTATTACTTTCCAACGTGTAACAGGCAGCAATATTTCGGAAGTCTTAAGTCATTTACTTTACGTTTGTAACAATTTAATACAAAATTACTAGCACCATTTTGAAGTATATCTGCAAACTAAGACTGTATACTGTGAATATTTATTTCAATGAGTATTTCAGAATCTAAAATATCAGAAACATATGCTATAAGCAAATGTTAGGAAAATTATGCAATTTTTGCTTATTGTTTTCATTGAATAAATGCATTATTTAATTTAATATTTCCATAAAATGCTATTGTAAATCCCCATGAATGAATAATAATAGAAAAGTAAAAGACAAAGAGAAAAAAACTATTATAAAGCATTAAAAAAGGGCAGGGATCTCGCAGACCCCCCATAGAAACTATAATGCTCCACAGTACTTAGGGATAAGCATAAAATCAAACCCAACTGGAGCTGTATCCAACAAGACTGTTTGCCGCAGTGTAATAACATTAAACAAGCGGATTTACTTGTACTAGACAAATGTGCAATGTAATCCTTTTGAAATAGATCCTCACTTTCGTTGTATTTATCATTACCAGCATAGTAGTGGCAATGATCAACACACTAACCGTCTGATTTGAATAGAAATATGCTGAAACATTTTCCTTTGCCACGCTTTCCGTAATGAGCGAACTTATAAATAAAATAATTTATAAAACGGAGTCGTGCGTTATCCAGAAGCTTATTTTAGAAGTCTGTCACGCAGTTTGACTTAGATGAGTCATCAAGAATAATGTTATTTGAAGCTGACAACGAGAGAAATCAGGGACCGTGTAGCGGGAGAAATAACACTGCATAAGTATAAATTATTTCCTGCACTCCTCTTTAAGATTCTTCGTGTTCCATTTATCAACGTCAGTCCCCCTTTTTTCACGCTCCGCTTGTGATAATTTTCTTCTTGCTGAAGTGCCCCTCCCCCACTTTCAAGAAAGCAGAAGGTGGATGGGGAAAATAAAGGAAGTTGAGACTAGCGCAAAGAAGCTTTTAACTTTAATATTTGCTATTAAAAGTGTTTACATTTCGCTTTAGGTACATTTGTTCAGCTTTGAAGCTCTTCTTAGGTAAAAGTGTCAACGATATGTACCAATGAGAAGTCATCAAGCTTGTAGTTTCTGCCTTCACTGGCTTGTTGAAATGATCTCACTGTAGAATCTCGATTTTATATTGCTCACCAAAAATATCAAAATCGTTATACATTTTTAAATGTTATTTTTAAAAATATTACCCAAAATATCATCTTGAAAATGAGGCCGATCTGAAATGTTTTTCGACATAACATTTTTTTTAACAGTGCCGTTTTACTTCTAAGACAACACAGGTGCTGGACACTGATGATACATGAAATGAAATGAAAAAATGGGAAATAATTTTCTTTTAAAATGAAAGAAGCGTTCCATATCTAAGTTTAGAATATCTCTCCTGTATTTTCCATTTAGGAGGACTTAAAACCTGGGAAAACCTTTCAGAGAGGACGGTCCTATTGGGAATCGAACCCCAGACCTCCCGCTCACGAGTTTATGTCTCAATGACATTGACAATGAAGGAACGAGTTTATAACTTGAAAATTCTTTTTGTTTTCTAACTTAATTTCCTTTAAAGTGATACAATTTATTCCAGCAATGCCCCAATGCCATTATTCCTTCTCTGAAGTGATTTCCAAAAGTTCCGCAAGTGCAGTTCATGACCAACGAGGACAAGCTTGATATGTGGAAACGGATGGAGTCAGTGGGAGTCAAAGCCGAAGTGTGGGATGATAAGCAACAGCTCATGTTTTAAATCTCTAAGTTAGCCCATTATTAAAATACTTTTATAAGCAGGTTTATAGTGTTGATTAATTTTTTTTCTTCTGCAAACCGGGAGTTTTCTCTCGAATTTTCAACTAGTTGGTTCTAAATATTAGAATGTTACTGTCTGGGTTTTGTTCCACAAAAGTATTGTCTAATACATTACAAGTGTAAGGACTATTACCTTGTAATTATTAGTAGTATTCCATTCCACGAAGATTTCTGCTACACTTTTACTTTAAACTCCATACTTAGAAGTGTACAAGTGGTTTTTCATTGTTTTGTTCCACAGAAGTATTAATGTTAGTCATGAACTCATAACTTGTATAGATTTCTCCACAATTGAAGGAATATTGGTAGCTACAAATACTACTCAAGTTTTAATATCCTGTTAATGATTTTGGGAGTCAGTGACCTAAATATGCGGAGTATTGGCAAAAGTGATGATGAAAGGAGTATGTGTATAAAAGAAAAATAATTAATATTTGAGTACAATGAAAAAGTTAGGTTAAGTGCAATTAAAGTGCGGCTTGTGATTAATATTAACATTTCTTTTTTCATATATATATCAGTGCAGCATTTTAGTTAGTGTTTTTAAGGTTCTTACTATATGCCACTAAAATACTCTTCTCTTTTCAAATAATTTTTTGACACCATTTCCTAATGTTTTACTAATAATGAAAATGTGATTGGTTATCAAATGGACTAATACAATAAATGGCCGATTCTTCTGCCATCTCTGCATTGAAATTGTTGCTGCTGTGTGTTCTCAACTTGATCCTCGTCTCAAACTGATCTATTACGCTTGAATGTTGACAAATGCAAAATAAAGTATTTAAATTATAATTTTTTCTGAGTAAAATACAATACCGTTTAGCAGAAGTGATATTCCACTCTGTACATTAAAATATGAATTTATTACTAAGGAATGGGTATAACCTAATTCAAGGTGGACATGACCTAATTCAAGGCAAACAGTTGTTCCTTCATCTTGCTCTTATATGATGTCACTAGTAACTTTTTGTAATACTTTACAAATGTTGTGTGCTCTTTAAAAAAATTAGACATGTCCCAGATTCTAGGTATCGACAGGAGATCTTTGGAAACTTTCGTAAAGGCTGTATTTACAACGCGCATGCAGCGACAGGCACACTGCATTAGGCGCTTTGCCTTTAAACGCAATGGTCACAATCATAAGCATCTGGAAAGAGAACATTAGGGTAGAGCAGCGGCGGCCGAGCGGTTTAGAAGTCATTGATCTTCTGCGTAAGCTCCTCATACCGGGAGGTGAACCTGCGCTCTTAACTGCGGCATCACTGCACACTCTGCCACAGAGCTAACGGAACACACTAGTCAGCGTCTTCAGTGCATGCCATATAACAAACTGCTGCAGTAACTACACAGCTTTGCTGGATACCTTGTGAACCGCGCGCACTATCGAGTAGGATTTTGAAGAATTTTGCGTTAAATAGACGACTTATTTTATTTATTTATTTGTTTTGTCACCAAGGATACATTCTTTCGTGGAACAAATCCATACTTGTAATGTATTAGACCATTTAGACCATACTTTTGTCGAACAGAGCCCTGGTTATGGTTTGCCCTTCTGAAGATAATAAAGTAAAACTCCTTTTGCAATCTAAAAGACTGGTACCATAAAAAGAACCGATTTTGTCTTTGGCTCTGAACAATTATTTTGATTGCTGTATGGAATCATGTGTATGATTATGAATTCAAGCATCATCCAAACTTAAAAGTCGACGCACAAAATCAGTTCCGTTAGCTATTAAAATGCTGTAAAACCGTCCGAAATTTTCACAGAAAATACATAATTTACACATAAAAATTATATTTTCATTTTTCCGCAACACATATTTTATGATACCGATATCAGACTGTTGGCACCAACCATGACCTCTTTCGTACAGATTTCTGGCGTTTATATTCCGAAAAACAAAACCCACCCTATCAGCTTAAGACCTGAAACATTTGACCAGATTTTGATTTCTGTTTCTTGTAAACAGCCTCTTTGGTTTTGAACTTTAAATATCTTGATTTTTTTTTCAGACGATGGTAAGCTTGTTTCATAGTGTCATAAGGAACTTAGAGCTTAAGGGAGATGTTTTTTACATAGTAGCTGAATTGTCTGATGTTAATTTTGAATTTCTCAAGTCCAGTGTTGATAACCAAATGATTAAATGTTTCGTTGTTTCAAGGCATTTCAGGGGCTTTGTCAATCATGGACAGGGAGCTTTTCATTTATACGAGTGTAACCTTTTAAATTTTTACAAATAGTGTATATAGAATCCGATTGCGTAGTAAAATGAGGGCAAGGTATAAGTTCATACTTACAATGAACCTGCACTGACCTTGTCATATAAAATCTTCTTGCTCTTCCAAATTGATGATAAAAAAATAGATTTTAAGACGCCAAAGGAAGAAATGTTTCTCTTCGGTTTGCAAGCTACATTCCAGTAGTGCCAACATTCAGGAAAAAAATGGTACAGCAGGTTTCTTAATTTGATCTAAACTGCATGTAGTGAGTCGATATTTAACCACCTTATACATTTACAGTATATTTGTTATTTATAGCCTACATTGTATATTAACATCTTTCTGTATAATATTTAAATACCATATGTACAGGAAAGCTGCAAATTTAAGTAAATAAAATATACTGAACATAACTCGAGAACCGCCACTGACTAATTGATTTTCAATGTAGTTGCCTAATCACATTTGCCTTTCATCAAGTTTGTTATGTAATTCATGACATTATGAGACTGGTGACATGGCTACTAAATTAATTTCGCATCAATCAATGACTGGGGAATTAGAAAGTTAACAGGAAAACGCACAGGCAACTCTATGTGGTTACAATTGACATGCGACCTATCATGTTCGGTTATATTAGTACAGAAATTGGGGAGCGTTATGACGCTATCTGTAGACTGAAGAACAAACTCAAACAGTTTATATGCTAGCTGAGCAAATACCCTTTTCTTTTCTTTCTCTTTTTTTCTTTCTTTCTTTTTCTTTTTCTTTCTTTCTTTCTTTCTTTCTTTTTCTTTTTTTTTATTTTATTTATAAGAACCGTATCTGGCTTATTTTGCTTCGGGCTTAACTTTTCTTAATCCTTCCAACCCTTTGGGATTAAAGCAAAAATAATTTGCTTTTAAGTTAAGCTACTAAAGTGGAAAAGTAATAGTTATTTATGGTATAAGGAAGGGGTTAATAATCGAGGACAAGTTTGCTGGCAATATGGTTCAAGACTGGCTAATTCTACTTAACACACGAAGTATTTCCATTCTATAAAAATGTATTTACTTTGTTTTGTTTATTTTACGTAAAGGTCGAGTTTTAGTATTCTGGCGTTTTTTGCTAAGCAATTATTAAAAAACATATGAAATTGTTTCACTTAGAAAACTGTGGCACACGCTAATAACTGAATACTATTTACTTAAAAAAAATCATTGGAATTTGAAGAAGCAGCGGCGAAATTGTGTACAAGGTGCTATCAAAAAGTTCCCGGACTGGTTTTGAAACTAAGAAAATATTTAATTTGCCTAATTTTGAATACCATTTCCTTTGAAATGTTTTGCTTGGCAGCAATACACCGGTCCTAGCGTTTCTGTCACTTTCCGAATGCGACTTCAAAGTCATTGTTTATAAGTGAATGGAAAACCTTCTGCGATTCACTTGTATCTCGTCAACGGTGCTGAAATGCCAGCCTTTGCCTGTACTGACCCAAACGACACACCATCGATGTCAGCAATGTCGTTGATAGTTCTCCTACGATCTTCAAGAACTATTTTCTGGACTTTTCAGTATTTCACTGGCGATGCCCGTCGTCTTCCAGGGACGTACTTCCACTTTTAAAGCATCCATACCACTCAAAACATTGCATCATCGCCGTAAAAATGTTTAATGTCTCTGTGGCCCATCATGAGTTCAACGCACAATTTCACATTAGATCTTTGTTCCACTTGCTGTTCTCGTGTCGGTCATGGCGGTCTAGTGGTAGCCTCGTGGACACAAGGCGCGGGTTCACACCCGGCCAGTTCCGACAGATTTTTTCGAGCGTAAAAATCCTAAGTATGGCTTCCTTCGGAAGGGAAGTAAAGCTGTGGATCCCGTGTTGTAGATTTCCGGCATGTAAAAGAACCTCAAGCATGAAACGAGAGGCCTCTGAGCAAAATTGATCGGGCGTTTCACGCATTGAGTTGAATTGGACGCTGATGAGAGTAGTGTTTAATGCTTGTGAGGCACCACAGGCGGTAAAGGACGCTGATGACCTGAGATGTTAAAAGAGTGTCTGTAAAACAACAAACCTTACTCACATATGATTGTGAAAAATATAAAATTTTGGGGGGGGGGGTCCGCATTTTTAAAGAATTTTTTTTTTCACCGGCCCTGCGCTTTGAATTGCTGACACATGCACCATATTCATACCTTTCCTGTATCTCTTCCCAAATCTGAAGAAATGGCTCGTTAGTCGGAGATTTTGTTCAAACACAGAGATCATAGCTCAAACAAACGGTTATTTATATTTATATCTGAAAGTATAAAGAAGCTGGAATATCGTTTGTCAAGGTGTATATAGATAAAAAGGTGAATATGTTGGTAAATAAAATAAAAAATGCTGTGTTTTCTTTCTCAGGCAGATAACTTTCCAAACAGCCCTCACATTTTATGACTGTATTTGTGGGTTCGGATGTATAAGAATCGCTTTGTAAATGTAATAAGATAATTGTAAGTTCCTGGACATGTATCAAACATCACCTGAGGAAATTTCGACGTATTACATATGCGCTAGTTCCAGATGAAAATATTCGCGCAGAAAAAGCATGTACGAGGGCCATCCAGAAAGTAAGTCCCAATCGCGCCTGGAGATGGAACCACTTGGATAGGAATGCACATGCGCAGGAGTAGAGAGGAAGTATGTGGGAATAATGCAATAAAGTTTCAGCCTTGTGACGGCCGTGGTTACCGCGCTGTGCTAGGAGAAAATGACTGCTCAGATATTGTCTCCCGCCAACTGCGAGGTTCGTGCAGTCATCCGAGGTTTGCTCGCTCAAAAGCAAAGTCCAGCAGAGATCCATCGCCAATTGTGTCAAGTGTATGGACACGACATTATCGTAAGACGATGGTGCAGGCAGTTCACTGAAGGACGAACCAATATTCACGACGACGACCGTAGTGGCCGACTGTCCCTGGTGACGGCAAGCAATTGAGCAGAACCGGCGCTTCACAATTTCAGAACTCTCTTGTCAATTCCCCAGATGTCTCGCTCCCTTGTGCACGAAATTGTCTCCCGGAAGCTTGAGACAATATCAGAGCACCCATTTTCTCCTAGCACAGCGCGGTAACCACGGCCGTCACAAGGCTGAAACTTTACTGCATTATTCCCACATACTTCCTCTCTATTCCTGCGCATGCGCATTCCTATCCGACTAGCGGTGCCATCTCTAGGCGCGATTGGGACTTACTTTCTGGATGCCCCTCGTATATCACTAGGAATCGAGATGGGGACGTTCAGTTTCAGCGACTTCACGCTTTATACTGCACGTGGCTGACAAGTTGTCTCCCTACCCTTCCCCTTATGCGAGGTCGTAACACTTCTGGGAACTTGGGTTGAACCCTATTGTGGGGATAGAAAATTACGTAAATAGAGCTTTAGGATGAAGCCCCTAATTTAGAATCACCTTGGTAACGCTTCTGGTGGAGCTGGATAATTGCTATGACGCACACAGGCTTCGGCCTTTTGTTGAGCGCTCTTGGGAGAGGACCAGTCCACTTGCCTGTATGTGAAAACTGAAAGAGTGTTGGCTTCTTTTGGGTTTCATATCGTGGTCTGGATTTTTTATTGCTTAATTAATTCAGATTCATATAGCTTAGTTTATTTCTGAAGCCTCAAAGTTCTCTCTCTTCCTCCTTGTCAGTGTTTGTATCAATACTTTCGTGAATCGTTTTTCACTCCCCATTCATTTTAAAACCTAAACCATAAAAAATGTTTTCAACTATAATTTTTTCCAAATATATTATTTATTTAACGCTGTCATAATTTCCTAAGCTTGTTCTTACATATTTTCCCCTTAATTTCGTATGTTTCCTAAACTTCCAAATATATAAAACAGTTTCTGTTCGTGTTGCCAGATATTAGCATTGGTGCTAATTTTCATCTCTATATGCTCCATTGTCCTAACTGATCTTATTTCAGTACTCTATTGATATGTGTGGGTTGCCTATTAAATATGTACTATTCACTCATATAGTATACTAGACCACATAAACTTTAAATATAGTGCTATATTAAAAATTCCTCTTAACTTTCTGACAATGTTTGTGCAGCAAAAGTAAACAAAAAATAAATAAAGAGAAAAAACAACCAAGTATAATCGATTTGACTATGAGAGATATCCAGAAAGACAAGAATAATTTAACAACTTAAATATGTAAGGCGCCAATAGCAGTCAAACAACTAAGAGTAGCATATAAAAGGAATAAAATCACAATTAAATGAACTGAAGTATAAGAAAGGGCGAAGCCAAAAACTGAAAAGTGAAGAAAGACACACACAAGGCAGTATATGCGTTTTATCTGTACAGATTAACTCAGGTAAAGATAGAAAAATGCAAATAAATAGGTAAATAAATATATAATTTGAATAAACTATCCCAATTAGAGCACAAATAGAGGTATAAATTACATAAACAATAAAAAGTAAAAAAAAAAAAAAGTCAATAATACCACGCTGGTATTCAACTTATAAAGTGGAATAAGTAAATACAAAAGAAAAAGAAATAAAAAGCTGAAGAGCAACAAGTATAGCCTGTAACAAATTAAAATATGTAAACATAAAATATATAATCAAGGAATATGCAGATAAAGGGGCAAATATAGCCGTAAAAAGTAAATATAATAAAAGTGAATTTAAACAAAAAGTAATAACAATGTAATAAAACACACACATGAATAAATAGTACAATTAAGGCAGATAACTGAAGTACAAGAAAAATTGGAAAAGGCAAGACCAGACTGAAAATGTTACAATAATAGATCATTTAATGTGAAAAAAACGTTTGCAAAGACCAGAGCTTAAAAAAAACTGAAATATAAAAATAAACCCGAAACATATAAGTATATTTACGTATAATAAAGAAGAAAGCCAAAAGTGTTCAAATACATTCTAAGCACTGGAACATAACAGTAAAAGAAGTAAATATATAAACAAATTTAATAATGAAGAGAGAATATGAGTAAGTAGGGCATAAATAAAAAGAATAACAAAAGGATAAAGAGGTCAAATGCAGGCTGAATGCACTAAGATGCAATAGAATATGAAAAGGATATATAAATAATTCAAATAAAAACGAAGGAATATTAATTTATATTATCTCAAATACACAAAGATGTAATAAATGCGAAAATGTATGAAAATAAATAAAAACTTGCGAAAACGTTATGCATATCCTTGAAACACTTATAGATGGATTAAAGCAAGTAAAAAATATAAAATAAATGAAATAATAATACTTATTAAAGATATTTAATGTCCGTTTTCACTACTGTAGCATCACAGGCGAATAGAGGTCCTGGTGGTGTAGTGGTAACCATACTTGCCTCCTAAACCCAAGATCGCGGGTTCAAACGCGGCCAGGACAAATGGATTTTTTCGGGCGTAAAATCCTCAGTATGGCTTCCTTCGGAAAGGAAGTAAAGCCGTGGGTCCCGTGTCGTACTTCTACGGCACGAAAAAAGAACCTCAAGCCTGAAAGAAGAGGCCTCTGAGCAAAATTTGTCGGCTGTTTCACGCCCTGACGCTAATGACCTAATCTGTTAAAGAGCGTCCATAAATAAGTTAAATGAACGACAACCAAATTTGCTGAGATTACCTAATAAAATAAGAAATATATAAAAGCGTTTGATAAAAAAGATGGGGCCTGAGTAAAGCAAAACCTGAATACACTGAAACAAGTATATAAAAAAAAAAAGCACGAAGAGTGAATGAATTAACATCGAACTTAAATGAACAATTATAGGCTAACACAAATATCAAATATATAAATAAATTCAATAAAAACTTCGGAATATGAGTAAACTATATTATAAATACAGGGGTAACATAAACACGAAAAATATAAACGAATTTAATTAAAAATAGGAAACCTCTGTCAAATATATGCTAAATGCACTAAAATTTAAATCAGCATGTAATACACCTATTTCTAATAAATAATAAGGACTATTTTGGACACACTAAGATAGATAAAGGTATAAATTTATAACTGTAAGATATAAATAAATGAAATAAGGACTACAGACGGTGCCAAATATATGCTGATTACTAAAATATTCCATAACCGTAGATTGTGGAGGACTGTGTGCCCTGTTAATGTTTACCTCTAAATCCTCTCTATTTCATCTTTATTGCATTCAATATATTTTTCTCTTCCAAGGTTTGTCTTTGGTTGCTTATAGAGAATAAGCAAGTTTTTCTCCTTTATTATCTATCTATACGTTAACACTTCAATCTGATTAGCCTGCCAATAGGCTTTCCCTCTTCCTTCTCTAACAGATCTTTTACCTTGTTAATCTTTATTTTCCTGGTATTTCACACACTGCTTTAAATAATGTTCATTTGTTTGATATGCCATAAACACTAACCTCATCCAGTATGTTCTTTTTTTTTTTATGGTGTTTAACTCCCGTTTTACTACTGAGGCACCACAGAGGTGGACATCGATAATACATAAAATAAAATGATATATTGGGAAAGGATAATTTTTTTAAGGAAGGGAGCATTCCAGGCCAAAGTTTAGAGTACCTCTCCGACAATTGCCATTTATGAGAACTGAGGAAAACCTGGAGAAAATCTCAGTCTGAGGGTCCTGGTGGGAATCTAGCCCCAGACCTCTTAACGACATCAGCCACCCGTGGGGTCATCCAGTATGTTATTTAATATATATTTAGTTAGTGAGAAGGAACCTGGAATTTTGAAATATGATACTCGTAATTGTATTTCATTACATTTTATTGACATAATGCAATTATTGCTGTACAAACCGGAAACGTCAATAGCAGAAAGGCACTACTCGAAACTTTTGGTTCCATTGACCATGTTTTTTATAAGCAACAAGAGAAGCGCCAGAAGAACGGTTTGCCCCCTGAACGTCAATTACCCTGCCATCCTTCCGACTTCTAATCGTGAAATCATCGTCAAAATGCCATTTCTGATTGTCTGCACCATGAGGATTCCAGACGATGAGTTGTCCACTCGATGAAGACTGATCGATGTCCAATACCAGCCTATTAACAAGGCACAAAAATGATTAAAAAGTACCCTATTTGGCTTACAAAGAGATTTCCTTATGACTATAAAAGTTGGGAAACGTCTCCGAGGTGTAGTGGTAGCGTTTGCGGTCAGGTCAATGTTCTTTTTTCTCTCTCTCTCTCTCTTCACAATTTTTCTTTGTCCTGAGAAGGTGAATGTCAGATAGTTTTAAGGCTGCAAGGACTCCGAGGTCATTTGTGTCATCGTTATTTCATTCATTCCTACAGACTTAAACCCATAGTATTCAGTCCACAATCTGCAGACGTCGCGAAAAGACCAACGCAGAAAAAAAAAAAAGAAAACCCCGCTTTAAAAAGTTCAATATTCAAAATATACAAGTAGTATAGATGTATCAGTTACCTATAGCAAAATATAAGGCAATTATTTACATACCCGCTCGCTTTGCTGTAAAGCATCTCATGTTTGTACTCCCATAGTTGATTTGCTTGTCCCGTAAAAGTCCACATGATCACAGGCGTCCCTTTGTTCCTCCCTTGTCCTTGTACGTCCAACACCAGGCCAGTGGTGGTGTTCTTTATGTAAAACGGCATACTTACTTTTGCTTCCTGAAAATAAAACGAAGTCATAACATTCAGACGTTTTTCAATCTTTACTGCTACTACCATGATAGCACAGCCAGTTTCGAATGTTGACCTCCAAGAGTCATACTATACCAAGGAGAATTTAGTTACACTTATTTATCTACAGAGGACAGAGTTAAATAAAGCTGGTCAGCCCATCTTCTACCCAGCCATCTATTAGAAAACTGAAGTAGGACTTGAAAAGACCGATATTTTGTCCAGGTCTGCTTTAATCCCTCCCAGAGGAGTTGCATCCATCGAATCCGCGAACTTTGGATCTCGAGACTACTGATAAACAGAACATTTTTAAACATTTAGTTTCCAATTTATCGCTTATAAAATACGGTAATGATGGCGCAAAGGAATGGGGCAAACAGTCATTTCTTAAGACATTTAGGGATGTTTTACATTTTAGTTTGGCAATTCCACTTTCTACATTGTGATAAAGTGGACTGTGGATGTAGTGCGGTATGAATTAACAATAAATATATTCATGTTACAGCGTCCATCCAAGCAATTTAAGTATAACAGAGAAGACATTCGCTCATTTCTTTTTTCCCCTTATTGAAAAAAAAAAAAAGTGTTTGAAAATATTAGTACCAGTTAAAATAGTTCTTTGGGAATAACTAACCACATGACTTGCTCGTCTGGTCATCATCGTGCTGCCATCTATTGCTTTTTGTATATAAAATCTATATGTTATATGTTATACATGGGGACAAACGGATATAATGTTGGTGCAAAAGGAAACTTATGAATTGTATTATTTTATGCACATTTCTAAAACTTATATAAATAAATTAATAAAAATGTTAGGTAAAACGCATTTCATTAATTTTTCCGATATTACTGCAGGGGTATTCATTTTACATGTAGCCTCTTGTGATTCAACTCGACTGAGTGAGTGTTTATTTTTAAGATGTGTAACCATCCTTTGTTCCTACCTCAACTGTACATAATTCACAGCATAATCGCATTTTATTAATGTAATTATTACGATGAATATCGCTCCCTGCAGCTGTATAACTGAACACTATTAATGTCATTAATAGTGTAATTGTTATTTTAATTCATTTGCAGTGTAAGACACGAAAATTGTACATAGAAAGATTTGCAACAACACTTCTGTATTACTTTAGATGTATTGCAATTTTCGGTGAACACTCGAAGCCGTCCGTTGGTAGGAAAAAGTGAGCGGAACGTGGCGGAACTTGCACGAAAATGAAGCAGCAGTCACCAGGAGAATATGTGAGCTAGTCGCAAGCGCAAGCCTAGAAAAGCGATTTAATTTATAGCAGAAGGGAAAAATGGAAAGTGAGTGTGGGGATGGTGTTACGTAACTGTCGTTGTCCCCAGCAAGAAAGGCACTAGATTTAAGGCAGTTATGTTATATACCAAACATGGCGATCACCTAACCTAACGTAATCAGATAGGTACTCATTATTACAGGCTCCTCATTAAATTTAAATCTAACTTGGGGTTACATTTTAACAACAATCTTAAAACGTAACCCCTGGACTAGGCTTAAGTTGAAGAGCTTGTATTTCACAAGTTTTATTCCCAATCCTCGCTTGATTAAGCTGGCGCAAAGGAATTCTCTTGTTCCTCACTAGAGTAAATTTAAGTGAAAAATGGGGGCTCAAACATAGGGAAGTGATATATAGAGCCGCTCTGGTGGCAAATAATTGAATATGCAGACATGTGTTGCAGAAAAAGAAAAAAATGAAAATTAGTAGAGAAAAAATAAACAATTGCAAGATGTGTAGAAGACGAACAGTCTTAGTGACAGTTAATAAGAGAAGAGTACCGTGGGTTAAAGGAAAATCTGAAATTAAAAAAATAAACAAATAAAGTATATTACTTCGTAATGAAATTTCCAGTAGATTGTTTGAAAACATCATTAAGAAGAGTAATCTAATCAATTTTAGAATTTTACCTACACCTAAAAATGTATCTGATATCCTGTAATTGTTTTAAAATACTATTAACTATATGATGAGCCTTTTGTTGATAAGTCTTTTTCTTCTGTGGCCTTCCTCCCCTCTTTCCCGTTTTGGAGTCTCTTTCAGCAGTTCTAAAAGTTTCTCGCTCGCTTGGTTACTCTGAATGTCTATTTCTTCATTGATTTTTCATCCTATATCACTTAAGATCAGTAATGTTTTCCCTCGTGTGACATGCGTCTCAGTCAGCCATCTACTGGCCCTGCGCGCAGGCCACGACGACCTACCAACTATTATAAGTTCTTGGCATTATCGATCCGTTATCTCCCCACTCATCACACTCCAAGGCCAAGTCAGTTGGTATTTTGCTTACAGTGCATTAACTACTGCTCTTAATGTGGAAGTGTGTGTGTGTGTGAATTAAGTTCACTGCATGGAAATGCCAATCACAAATTAATAACAGAACAGAAAACATTTATGCATCCCACAAATGTGAACACACACTCTTATAGAGTAGCATAGAAATGTTCTAGTGCTCAGATTCCAAATAAGTAAACTGATAAAGGTGCAAGAAACGTTTTTCTTTTATTTAGAGAAATGGGCTCGATAAACGATAGAATTCCTAACCGAAAACGACGTGTTCTAATAGCTCAAAGTAGAGCATTTACGAAAGCTAGGCCTATAGAGCTACTAAATTCTAAAATTTAAAAGGTTTAGAGTGGTTATTCATTAATTACAACTGCTTGATGACATAAGGAAATATTCTTATGGTTATGTTGTGAAGTTTGCTGCAAAGCGATTATTGAACACCTTTATATGTTATACCTGAGGGTATAATTTTTCTAAATGATGTGCAAAATGTTGGGAGATATATGTGTAATAAATTCAGCATTTAAAGTTCATAAGAAAATGCTGTAAGGTACATTCCATACAAATTTTATTCACCTGTACATTTAGATATTAATCGATGAACAAGGAAGGTAACTTTAACAGAGGCTGAATTAAATAGCAATTTACTATGCAGTTTAATAAGTGTTCTTAAAATTATTGTGCAGAATACTTACAGTGAAGTAGCGTGAGGTCTTTTGCTGTGTTCACAAAGAAGTACTCCACCCAGGAATGTAGAGACCGAAACGGCCTTATCGGAGAGATAAGCTTTCTGTTATCGTTTGGTTAGCGGATGGAGCATTTATCGTTTAGGAGAGCATATACAGAATTAACATTGCGTAATTTAGTAATGCAAAAGCTAGACTTGTTCCAAGTATTTAAAACTGCAGTGTATAGGATTTATCCTTAGTAACATCCCTATCTAGTTCTCAGAAATCAAGATCTATGATGCAGACATAAACCGACATAATTTTCCTTATATTTGTATCCATACGCGTGCGTAAGGATGAGGCAACATTATGCGACTTTCTTGCACATATCAAGAAGCTTGAGACTGTTTCCCAAAATCCTCATACTGTACTTCCATTAAACGCGAAAGCTGCTCAAAGATACAAAGCAGCACTCGTTCAGGATATGTTGGCTTTTAAGGAACTCTCTCTAGAGCAGTGGTTCTCAAACTTAGTCCGCGGACTCCGGTGTCCTCGAGGTCCTCCATGGGGGTCCACGAGAGTATATAAATGTACAAAAAGATGCAATGAATTACGAGAAAACAAAAAATAAAAAATGACAAAACTTTACGATTTTTATTTATTGAGGCAAAGTAAATTAAAAGCGACCTTTCGTTCCGGAAAGAGTTTTCAAATAGCTTAGCCAAAAACGTAAACCAGGGTCCTGTTCAACAAAAGTATGGTCTAATGCATTGTATGGCCTTGTAACTTGTAGTTATTAGTAAAATTTTGTTACACAAAGGTTTCTGCTATGCTTGTACTTTACAACTCCATACTTACAAGTGTACATGTGATTTTTCGTTGGTTCTGTTCCACAGAATTATTATTATTATTATTATTATTATTATTATTATTATTATTATTATTATTGTTGTTGTTGTTGTTGTTAGGGCATGGTCATTTGTATAAATTTCTCTACAAGTATAGGAACATTGGTAACTTCAAACAAAATCACATATTGTAATCTTTTTAATAATTTTGAGAGTCAACTGACTTAAATGCGCGAAATATTAGGGTAACGATGAGTAGAAATATATATAAAAAGACAAATAAATTTTTTGTGTGAAATTATGAAGTTAGTTTAAGTGCAATTAAAATATAACTTATGACTGATATTGGCGTTTTATGTTTCAAATGCATATTTCAGACTAACATCTTAGTTAATGTATTTTTAAGGTTCTTGCGACATGGAACGAATATAATTTCTTTTCATTTTTCATTCTCTTTTAAAATAAGCTCCTTTGACATAATTTACCAATTTTTTGCTAATAATGAGAAAGTAATTGTCAAGCAATTTAAAAAATTAAATATAAACGATTAAATGAACTGAAATAAAAAATAAATGATCGAGGACTATCGGGAAGCTCCATTCTTATGTCATCTCTCGGCTGAAATTGATACTCCTAATATCCTAAATTAGCTGTATTAGACCGCCGTCTCAAAGTGGATTATTACGCTTGAATATCGACAAATAAAACAAAAATGTCCAAGAGTACTTTGCTCTACTTCAAGAGGTTACACTAGGAATCATTGTGCATTTGGATAACTTTGATCAACTCCACTTCTAGCATGATGGATCTCCTGCACATTATGTTACAGTTGTTCGGACGTACAATGGTATCGTTTCAATGGAAGAGTGCTTGGACGTCGTGCAGCAATTGAATTCCCACCATTATCCCCTGATCTTACCCAAATTAAATTCTTCCTTTGGAGTAGGGTTAAAGATGAAGTGTATGGAAGGAAGTCACAAAACTGACGAACTGACTATTTACATTAAGGACAACAGCACTTAGCTATGTCGCGCGTGTGCCACAGTGTTCTAGGTAGACTCCAACAGTGCAATAATGCAGAAGGTAAACAGTTTGAACATGAAAAGAAGTGAAATCTTTTGCTACCTGAAATTCAGTAAGTGTGTAGTTACTTTTGAACACAAAAAGTAGTGCAATCTTTTGTTAACTGAAATTCAGTAAGTGTGTAGTTACTTTTGTGCCATCCTATCTATGTGTCTATATAGACTTTGACTACAAACGTGTCACTTTTGCTAGTTATTGACTATGGTAGCCGTAATTATGGAATAAAAATAATTTATAAATATTGAAACAATAACTGCCCTCATACTCATTTTGGAAAATAAAGGCTGAAACTGTTTTCTGGAGCCAAAAAAAAAAAAAGTTTGATTCCAATGTTCTAACATAGAGAGGTATTTTCTGCACCTAGGGGTGTGCTGGATATGGTTTTGCTAAATAATTATACCAAATATAACTGACCTTGAATCTATGATAAAATTGTTGAGACATTAAAGAAAGCAAAAAATTGCTATATATGTATCACCCCTAGATGCAGGTCGAAAATACCTCTCTCTGTTAGAACAATGGAAAATCTAATGATGTTTAAGGGAGTTATGACTCTAGAAGATAGTTTTAGCCTTTATTTCCCGTGGTCCTGGTGGTGTAATGGTAACCATACTTGCCTTCTGAACCCAAGATTGCGGGTTCGAACCCGGTCAGGATCGATGGATTTTTTTCGGGAGTAAAAATCCTAAATATGGCTTCCTTCGGGAAGTAAAGCCGTGGGTCTCGTGTCGTACATTTACGGCACGAAAAAGAACTTCAAGCCTGAAAGAAGAGTTCTCTGAGCAAAATTTGTCGACCGTTTCACGCCCTAAATAGAATGGGACGTTAAAGAGCGTCCGTAAATAAAACAAATCACGCCTTTATTTCCTAAAATGTTATGAGAGCAGTTTTTGTTTTAATGTTTATAAATTATTTTTATTCCATAATTATGGCAACTATAACCAATAACTAAAATAGAAAGTGACACGTTTGCAGTCAAAAGTTTTTAGCAGCATTGCGATTTTTTCTAGATTGAACATACATTTAATATTTTAGAATCATAAATACATACATTTCATTCTCTTGCAAAAACATTAATAGAGTTTTGCTTACAATGCAGATGAATGCAGAATACTCTGAAACGCACCTCCAAAGATAAAGAAATAACTAAAACACGAAACGTTGAATGTGGATGAAAATGGGACACACCACTACAGTACGGATGTTTGACTTACGATGTTTGTGCTGCAACCACATAGTCGACATAGACTACCTCGCAACCAAAGCATTTGCCCATTCGGAGGCAACGTAATAATGCAGTGCATCCGTGTGCTTCATTAGGATTAGTGTAGGTGCACCGCTGGGTCTCAAATTGCAGCGCATAAGCCCTCAAAAGGATTCGGTGTTTAATGCTTAACGAGGACAACCAATACAACCCATTGTGGCCGGTTTAACAAACACAATGCGGTGCATTCTGGGAAGGCAGACCTTTGAACCAGTTTGAAGTAGAATCCACCCATCCTTGAGTAGTAAATAAAGCAAATAATTTTAATATATTTAATCATATAGACAAATGCTTTATTTTTAGATAATTTGAAGGCATGGAATTCATAGTTTTAAGAAAGAAATTAAAAACAAACAAATGTGTATTAAATATAAAGGACAAGAAGAAAACAATGACAAGTAGCCAAGCTATGATTGTTATTTCTTTATTGGCAAAGTGATGGATTAGAAACTTAAAAATACTGGATTCATAGTAGCTTTAAACTATATTTATCAAATTTTATGTCGCTTCTGAAGTAAAATATGCTGGAAATCTAGAACTTCTTAGTTAAATCCATACAGATTTTGTAGTCTTATATTTACATTTCTGAAAATACCGTGCAATCAGCTTTATTTCCCCCCGGAGTGTTTTGCCTATGGGCGAACGCACCGCTTGTTAGCTGCTTAGCCGGCCAGCTGTATCTTGGTGATTAGTGAGAGGGTAAAACAATAAAATAAACCAACCATACAATACACAAATCAATTTTAGAGGCTCGTTACTTAACCAAATTATCAAATAAGGTGTTGAAACGGCTCGCCTGCATTCTCCGCACATTTTTTGGCATCTCTAGGAAATTATACATCACTAGCTGCAGCTCATTTTGAGAAATTCGGACAATTTCCTCACGAATATTATATTTGAGTCTTATATGGTGTGCGAATTCGTTTTATTTACTGCTTTTTTAAATTTACAACTCTTGCTTGTGGAAACACATTATAAATTGCTCCCATGGAAATATTCGCAGTGTGAGCATTAGCAGAGTTCTGCTGAAAAAATGCATGATCATGTTCTCTTTCTATTAATTCTATGAAATAAAGGGGCTAGTGTGGTACTCACACAAGTAACAATCAACTGTATGCTCAAAAATAAAAAATTATTGTATAATTGAATCTTTTACCACTGAGTTAACACATACGAATCTTACATAAAGACACACTATGCCGTTGTAAACACACGAGACATAATATACTTTATATTTACACTGTCGAATCAAGAAACGAATAAAGCAACACACAACCGGGAACAGCTGCGCTACGACTGCAACAGTCAGAAAGGTCAACAAGTAAGCAAGCAGGCTTACAACCTTTCTACGGCACGGGAAATAAGTAGGGGCGCGCGAATGAGAAAAGTCCCGCGCCGCGGAAGAAAGCATCACTGATCGCACTGTATATACACGCGCGCGCGCTATTCCACCTTCCTTCAAGATCGGGGTCTTTCGTAGACTATGGAGATCTCTCAAACTAAAGTGACTTTTTTACTGTCTGTGGCTAACTTATGTCCCTCTATACTCATAATTGATCATGTGGCTTCAGCAATATGGTACACAACCCCATTTTCTTTTTCATCACATCTTACATGAAGTTCTTCAGGTTTCCACTAGTTTTTAGCCTAGATCCAGTTTTGAGCAGAAGTTTTCAGACTCATATTGTGTAATGCCCTACTTGGGAGAAGTCGAAAATCTTAGTGTAAGCTCTGTTCTAATCAGAATGTTTAAATCTCCTTGATTCTTTGATTATGTCTGCTCAAATATGAGAACAAATGCAGGCATCTAGTAATTGTAAATAATGTCGACAACCCAAAAGACTTCGCCTACAGGTTTTATCAAATATATATTCTTTTTTTAATAGTGCTCATTACTGTGGCATCACAGACGGTGAATGATGATACATGGGAGGAAATGGTAATTTATTTAAGGGATGTTTATGAAGCAAGCACTCGAGGTATGAATTTAGGCTTGAGAACTGAGGAAAATCTGGAAATAAAATGTCAGTCAGTGGTTGGACTGGAGCCGTAGACATTTTATTCATAATTCTGTGCCTTGGCCATCCATGTTGATATCAAATGTGAGTTGACACGTATTCTCTTTTATCTACTGCAATTTATTTAGAAAGGCTTTGCTTATCGATTTTGTAGAAATTACAAGCAAGCCTACACTCCATATACTCGTAGAATATTCACGAAAATACGTATCCCATACCAAGACATGTTGCCTGGGTAAGGTTTTCCACGGAGTTTTTTTCTTACCTTTAAAAGGTCAATACCAAATAATGTAACCGCCACGGGTGACCGAGGTCGTTAAGGCGCGGACTCGTGAGCGGGAGGTCTGGAGTTTGAATCCCACCAGGACTGGGTTTTTTTTTTTTTCCAGTTTTCCTCAGTCCTCATAACTGGCAAATGCCGGGAGGTATCCTAAACTTAGGCCTGGAACGCTTCCTTCCTTAAAAAATGTTTTTTCCCAATATATCATTTCATCGCATGTATCATCGGTGTCCACCGCCTGTAGTGCCTTAGTAGTAATAACGGGCGTTAAACACTACTAAAAAAAAAAAATAATGCAATTGTCATCCAATAAATAAGTTTCCCTATGTATTGTTTCTGAAAAACAAACGGCAATAATCATATTTTTTGTATAATACATTTCATTAGAGTGTATTAGCAGACCTGAAGTAGTTTCGCCAAATGGCGCACATTACTATGATTTTTGGCTTATTTACTGAAGCTCTTTAACATCTTGGGTCATCAGCGTCCCATTCAATTCAGGGCGTGAAACGGCCGACAAACTTTGCTCAGAGGCCTCTCCTTTCAGTTTGAGGATCTTTTACATGCCGTAAATGTACACATGGGTCCCACGGCTTTACTTCCCTTCCGAAGGAAGCTATACTTATGATTTTTACGCCCGAAAAAAATGCATGAACCCTGGCCGGAACTGAACCCGCGATCTTGGGTTTAGGAGACAAGTATGGTTACCAATATCACCAGGACCGACATTACTATGGCAGTAGTAACCAGACATCATGGAGGTGCCACTACAAAGCGTGTTGGATTGTGGTACATTCATAATGCGTTTTCGCAACAACAAACGAAAGTGCACAGAGACTGCATGACGAACTATGCAGTGGAAGGCCTGTTGCAGTGACGGTGTTTTCGAACTTCAGGGGGTTTTGCTGATGCACTACTTGTCTCAAAGAACACAATAAATGTTGAAATTGAGCTCCTGATGCAAATTAAGAGCCGCGATTGAACGGAAACGCCCCAGACTTTGACTCGCAAAGTTCTATTAATGGATGACAGCAACGTTTGCCCACGCTCATCTGAAAGACCTCAGCACTTTCTTACAAAATTGAAATGGGAACTTTTCTGCCATCCACAATCTTCTCCCGAGTGATTTCCATCTTAACATCACACTCAAGAAGCACATCAAAGTACAACGTTTTGAAAATGATGAAATGAAAATCGCAGTGAACAGATGATTGCGCAAGAAGACAAAGTATTGAAAAATTGGCGCTACGATACCGTAAATGTTTTGTAAAGATGGTAATTGTGTGGAAATAACAGCCTAAGAGCTGTAGACTATTATTGACTTTTATTTCAAAATAAATAAGCGAATTCAATATTCACGATAATCAGGAATGTTGCTTATTAGATGACCCTTGTATTAGACGCTAAGGACTCTTAAGCATTTCATCCTTTTTATTGAATGTCTCGGAAGACCTTGGTAGTTGGCAGGATATTAAAATTTTACAAAAATTAAAAGACCATCGTATAATGCGACAAACAATACGAATAATGCGATGAGGGACAGAAACACTCCATTCTTAGACCGAGGAATGAAAGGCTTGGACGGCGATGCTTTGCTGGACCGGTCAAGCATGAAGGTTGGTACGCTGGAGTCAGCAAGTCCGCACCCATGTCGTTATCATTAACACTTAAAACACTTAAAGGATACATAAACTTACCATTATAAAGGAAGAATATGCGTGAGTAAATTTCCTTCATTTTCCATACATTTTTGGCGTCGGCTCCACCGCCTGTGGTGCCTCAATAATAAAAACAGGCGTTAACGCTACACCAAAAAATTCTTACAATAAGAGAACGTAGCACCCTACCCCCAGAGCCACCTAAAAGAACATACAGAAGCTAGAGCAATGGACTTCCTACCACATCTAATGTATAGCCCTAACCTAATGCCTTCGGATTTCCGTCTATTTCTGTTCATTTTTTTGAATCTATATTATTTAAGAGATATCATTGCGGTTCAAAGGATATTGAATATTTACTGTAGCAAAGTATTCAAAAAATAAACATGTTACAGATAATCTGTTTTTTCAATATATAGGAAGATATTTATACTCATTAATAAATTTATTTTGTTCACAATCCGTCCAGTAATTAAACGTAAAAAGATTCACTTAAATTGTAAAAAATAGAACATCTATTTTAGTAATACTTTTTTACTTATAAAAGTAAAGCAATGCTCATAGAGCCAAGTAAAAATCAATGCATATTAGTGTCTATTGTAGTAATTGAGATGATGGATATTGAAAGTACATTTAACGCTGGTGTGAAGCTCTTTATTTTCCCTTAAAACTTCACCAGTATAAGACATACCTACGATTATGTTACACATTAAAAGAACTGTAGTAAAATGCTCTATGGTGTTTCTTCTGCTTGCTATATTATTCCATTCTACACGTGAGACTAGGTGGGAACAGCTCTCAGACCCTACGACTTCTAGGATTTATTTTAGAGACTCAGTATTACAAGATGCTACAGTGGCACACTTTCACGCGGGGACAGCAGACTGCCCCTTTACGCTACCTCTAATTAACTCTGTTCCACAAAAATATGGTCTAATACTCTTACATTACAAGTGTATGAACTTGATAAATTTCGTTCCAACATCCCTGCGCTTGTACTTCACAACTTCATACCTACAAGTGTGCAAGTGATTTTTCTTGTTATGTTCCACAGAAGTATTAGTGTTAGCCCTGCACTTGTAATTTGCATAAATTTCTCTTAAAAATGTAGAATATTGATAACCAGAAATATCACTGCGTGTTTTAATATATTTTTATTAATTTTTTAGTCGTTTAACCTAAATAGGCGAAGTATTCGGAAAAGTGATGAATGATGAAAGCAAAAACATATTTAGAGAAAGTGAATTTGAGTATATTAAAAAAGTTAGGTTAAGTGCAATTAAAGTGACACTTTTGACTGATATTGGCTTTTCCTGTTTCAAATAAGTATTTCAGTCCAGGGTTTTAATTGATTTTTTTTTAAGATTCTTACAACGTCCCGCTAAAATATAGCTAATTTATTTTCGTGCTTATTCTCTTTTAAAAGAATTTCTTGTGACCTTTCCCCAATTTCTTGCTTATAATTAAAATGTGATTGCCAAAAAATATAAACAAGTTTATATAAATGTAAATTATAACATGGACTAATTAAATAAATTAACGAGAGCAATTGGGAATCTTGATTCTTCTACTATCTCTGGACGATTGACATTTAATACTGTTGTGTATCAGTAGGCGATCGTTGTCCCAAAATGAGCTAATTCGCTTGAATATTAACAAATGTAGTATTTAAATTATCATTATTTCTGAGAAAAAAGTAAAGACCCATTTAGTAGGAATGACAACAATCGTCTCTGTTAATTTATTACTAAGGAATGGACATAACCTAATTCAGGGTATGACAACATGTGGCAAACAGCTGCTCCTTCATCTTGATCTTATATGATGCCACTTGTAACTTTTTACTAGTGTTTTACAGTGTTGTACATTTTATATACTAATATTGTTGTAAAGTAATGAAGCATATTTTTGTGGAATAGGGCTATGGTCATTATTTAATATCAATGTAGTACTGGCTGCCTCCCAGCGACGTTGCGAGTCCAGGGCAATTTCCCATCCTCTAAGTAATGGCTCAAGACTGGAGGGCGAAATGAATGCACTTGTAGGGGCCAACCAGAGGTGTTTTGAGTTGAAGAGGGAGGGAAGCAAGTAGCAAGATAAAGGAAGAAAAGTGCTGGAAACAGGAGACACCAGAGAAAACCCATTTATCCTGTTTTCTCTACACAAATGCAAATCTATCTCTTCGGCGATCGGTGAATCCCTTGGCAACCCAGCATTCTAAACAACTGAAGTTATTGGGAGCGTTTATTCGATTGCTATTAGATAGCAAAAAGAGAGGAGAGAGGGGGGAAGGGGGCATGCATTGCGTCCCTGGTCGTGGTGACACCAACGAACGATTATTTTGGATTTGTGAATCTACGACAAGGTTCAACTGCTGGCTACATGACTAAAGCCCGCATTGGATCAATTCAAGCGCACTAATACACACGGAAGGCTTTGTCAGTTGATTAAGATTAATGGATTCAGACAAACTAATTGCTCTGTCGGCCTCGCACACCAGCTCCAAATTTAATGAAGGAGCCTACTATTTTTAAAATCTCAAACTGCTTTCACTGGCGTCGCTCGTTTGAGCCAGCAGCTTATTTTGTGCGTTTATAAGGAAATGGGAGAGATAACGAAGAACAGCAACAAAAGGCACAAGAAAATAAAGCTCCTAGTATGAAATGATTGACATGTGCAATTAAAAGTATTTTAAAATTTATTTACTTTAATGATTAATGGCCTTACACCCACTCAACCGGTCTTATATCCCCAGAGCTAGAAATAAGAACTTACTGTCTCATTCATTCATAGTGTTCTATCTGAGAAGCACATCATCATGCTGTGTTTCCAGATGAAAATGTGATGATTGATCATGGCGGAATGAGGAGCAGCAGAAACCGGACAAGGCATCACTTCGCTCACCACAAATTTCACTTACGGCCTCTGGGATCGAACCGTGGTCGTCTGGATGGAAGGTGAGCAATCCAGTCACTTAGGCATGGTGCCGCCTTATACTGTATAATACATAACCCCATAAGAATCCGCAATTCCTGGTTCGAGCAATTTGTCGAGTTTTTAGGACCCGTAACAAATGCTTCTCGCACACGCTCAACGGTCTCAACCGACACTCTTAGCCGGCCTGTTTGTTGTCCATCACACAAGCAGCCAGCCACTTCAAACTTTTTGTACCTTGCACGAAATGTTTTGGCTGTAGGCGATTCTTGTGATGTTTTGTACGAAATCCTTATACCGTCACAACGGACTCACATTTAGCGAATTGTAACACGCGGAAAGCTTTATATGCACCAATGAACACCATGTTTTCGGTATGACTGACCTTCAGCGACTAAATCTATCAACTATGCTATGGCGCCTATTACGAATGCAAACTTGAAGAGATGCTCTTTCCATTGATGTAAATGTATTTGCTGTGACTATCATGGTTTATATTCTATCGACCCCGAAAGAAGGGAAGAACTTTAGATTGACTCTATATATTAATTGCTTACAACTTTAATTTTACCACTGGTTTTTAAGCATTTTCGTTTGAGTTGTAATAAATGATAATAAATGAAAATCAAACTGAGGCCATCAATTGTTGAATCATTCAAAACTACTTTGGAAGTATATTTACAAAGTATAAATAAGTTGTCCAGAGTTACCTACCTTTAATTTTTGGGAAACTGAGAATTTATATTCCGCTCAAAAGGAAGAGAAACATTTATTGTACATTATTTCCAAGTTATACAGTGTATGGAATTCTATTAGATAGTAGCCCAAACAGTAAGAACCAGATAATATGACAAAAACAGTAGTAAAAATTATGCATTTGTAAACCACTATTCGTACGGTTGAAATTACTTCTCGTCTATAATTTACTTATATGTTACACAATAGGGCTGGGCTTCATTTGAATAGCAGATCAGGGGAAAAGAAAGAGGGCATAAAGGAAGGTTTAGAACCGCTTGAGGGACATGAATAGACAGAAGACAACTACTAAATGCAGAGAAATTATTTCACTGGAAGTACAATTGGGGCTAAAGTCTGAATGCGGCATGGAACAGTACATCAAACCAGGGACCAAACTTACTAGACTTCGGCTGGCTCAGACTAGGGACAAGGCAAATGAATAAGATCACTGACGACTATGAGTGGAGAATTTGGAGTGGAGACTGGGGGAATCATGGACGCACATACTGGCTGAATGTAAAGATATGGCGCATGGAGGAAAAGTATCTACCACACTCCTTTACGGAGTCGAACAGATGCAAAAGTAATGCTGGATTTTGGTGGCATGCAAGAGATGGGAGGACAGGTTAGGTAAATTTCTGATTAAAGTGAGACATCTCAGGTCTGAAAAGACTGATAGACGGGCAGGGGGTGGGGAAAACAATTTGATTGAATCCAGCTGTGTGCGTCATTCATAATATGGTTTCTTTATATATATATATATATATATATTGTATTTTTAAAAAATTAATAATTTTTATTTATTTTATCTTTATCTATTTTTATTTTATTTTGTAATATAAATATTTTATAGTTTTGTAAAATATCTAATTAATATCTTACATTAAATCAAACAGATCTAGTTTATTATAAAAGGATTTAAGTCTTACTGGGCAAGCGCAAGTGTGCAACCGGAAGAGAGAGAGAGAGAGAGAGAGAGAGAGAGAGAGAGAGAGAGAGAGAGAGAGAGAGAATAACAGCGCTTAAAGTTAGTATTTTTATATTAATATTTATATTTTACTGTATGAAAGCATAAAATAGCTATATAAAACTGATAATATCTATGTTATCGGGAATTTTGAAAATGAAGTCCCTCAATGGGAATAAATTGCCAATATTTGTGTAAGAAACTCCTGTTTTTCACCTAAATTTTCTTACGTAAGAACACGGCGGTTTGGAACACATTTATTGTCATTGACAGGTCCAATCTCTAGTAACTTTTTAACAAGTTTCTCTACCTGGAACACTTGCCAGGATATTTTCTTGCGAATCTTCTTATCATTCATCTGCAAGAATTCACATATGTATTGTAGATAAACATTATGCTCTTCAAGACCAAGTTTATACAGTGATAAAAGTAATGGAGAACAATTTACACAGTGAAAGCATCGTGTAACAGATGACGCACAACCATTCACTGACAAACTACTACAAGCAGCTATCTGCACCCATTTCTCCCATATGCAGCCACACTCTGTCGGCCCTTAACTCAAATAACCACAGTGTAATAATGAGGTTCCTTGGTGTCGATTTCTGTTGGATTGGCTTAAACGTATTAAAAAAAAGTAATCCTTCACGATTGTTGCATTCTAGGTGCATGTTATTGTATAAAAGAACGGCTTCTGCAATGAGCAGCCTAGGCAGTTTGGACACAATGGATGATCATAGAGATTTGAGAGAGTTTTTGTATGCCGGGTAGCGTTTTCGGTGTTTCCAGAGGCAAGAAACTCGAGTCAAAGGCTCTTTTCGTACTTTGCATATTTTGTTTGCAGCTGTTATGAGTAAATAAATTTCTTTAGAAACTTTTGCATTTGGTTATACCATTTAATTTCTTTCCTTTGTAGCACTACTTAGCATGTTTTATTTTAGACTCTGGACATATATCGAGTTATTTAAAACTTTTATATCGTGTTGGACACCTGAACATGGCACCATTATGTGCCAGGCGTTTCTGTTACGGCAGCCCCTTCCCCTTTTGTTCAGTATCTGTCAGAGGGCACCACATGAAACCGCTGATAGACGGTGCCTATGTGCCAACTGACCACGACGTTCGTTTCGGAATTGCGGGCTCCTATTTCGACAGTCAGCACTTTTCCCAACTCGCTTCTTATCGACAGGTCATCATCGAAGTGCCACCTCTGGTTTGAGCGCCTGTCGCTTGCCACACGATAACGTTTGTGTTGTTATGGTCGTCAACATCCAGCAACAAATTGTAAGAGGTGTCAGCATAGCTAGTTAATTACATTAGATGGTACAAAAAAAAATAATAAAACCAAAGAAAGGTATACAAGTATCGACCACTCACGCGGTTTTTTTTATATATGGCTAGTTGCGAGCTAAGATATTCGCTCATTTTCAATAATGCAACAGAATCAATAAAACCACTCAAATAAGTAATTTGTTAAGCTTAGAATCACAAGAAAAGTGCGGTGAATGTAGTAGAATTTTTCCAGCGCTAAAATGTTCCCACGACATGAACCTTCACTCATTACGAACATTTCTTTTTCCAAAACTTAACTCGATTATGGGTTTTTTTGACTACTTGGAATTTTATGCCGGGAAATATTTAATCAAGTGTGTCAGTATATATATATATATATATATATATATATATACACGAACAGTGATACAATATGCAATAGAATACCTGCTGAACAGTCGCTTTTACTACCTTATGACTATCGTGTAAGTGAAACATAATTGTACGGCTCATGTAGTACAACGTTTTAAGATAAATTCACTTCACATTGTCATAAAAGTTTAATTATTTTTGTTCACTTTAATTGTAACTGCATTTCAATGATAAGTGAATAGTGTATTCTTTTCCATTTGAACTAGATACAAAATGTTTTTGTACCTCAGAGTATAAATTCAATTAAAATTATGTTAAACTCCATAGAAAAATGCATTAACTGAGTTGTGTAATTGTCTTTTGTCTTGTACTGTGCTAGCTTTGCTCCAAAGGCATGTTGTCACAACCTCCGGTAGAACCCCCGCTTGTACTTTATTCTTTTCAGTTAACTTGATACGAGGTTGGACAATAGGCGCATGCTCCTTATTTTCCTAAAAACACCCCTAACATACTAAGTTAAAATCTACATAAGGGACGAGGAACACAAATAATACAATGAGTTGTGCATCAACCGGCTCGCGTCTCTCAATGGACTGACGCTTTTCCTTAGCAAAACCTTCAAACCGACAGCTATACGCATGCACAGAGCTTGGCTTTCTGCTTACATACGCCAGATGGGCATGGAATTAGCTCGCGGTTGTTGAATTGCTTTATTGTTATTAATAATCACCTTGACAAAGTTTTATCGGAGCACATTATTGTCCCATTATTACTGCATAATTTCCATTATTAAGCCTTCCCCCATATGTCATATCATTTCAAATTGTTATGAAGAACCATGTAGCACATATTAAAATAATATATATTAAAATTAATTACCAGCGAATTTGTAAACACTAGTCGAAGTCTAGATGAAATATTAAATTCAACTCTTGATATACCAATGTACACACTACAAGTATGGTAACACTTTCAACATATAAACTAGAAGCTTGTTTTGAGCAGAATATAATGAAAGATTGTAGTACATGCGAGAAACCAATTCCTGCCCTATGTGCAACAGCTGCAGTTTCTAAAGGAAACGCCCAACTTTTATCTAATCTTATCTTTCATGGCCTGTTGGAAAAACTCTGCTCACCTGCAAAACGTTCCGAAATAAAAATTATTCAATACGCATGTCGCTCTAGAAAGCTGCTGCGGCTGTGTTACAAGCAGACAGACATCTGTTTACGAGAAGTATAATGCTTTCCCCTAATGCTCTTTGAACTACTGCATTTGTGTCTAAAATTCAAATCGCCATGTATCTTTGATGCAGATGCCCTAGAGCTGGAAACGAAGCTCTGGCCGATGTTTTACGTTTTCGACACTGGTATCTGTTGCTTGAAACGTTACCATACCCTACCATAACAGCTTTAGCCACAGTAGGTTCAGCAACCACTGTACGTTCCTGCAGCAATGTTAGAGTACAAAGGTGAACCTTCACCTGCAGGCACTAATGTCAGTTTCAAACAACGCTTTTTAGTTTACAACATCGTCTGTAATTTGGGCTTACAGCATCCTTGTATGAAATGAGAAGTAAACAAGATGTACACTGCTGTTAAATAAAGATTTAAACTGTCTTGTCAAAAAAACATACCACCCTAAACCCAACTACGGCAGTAAATATATATGTTCAAACTTTTGTCTCTCTAAATGTTTTGAGCAGTGTATTTAGGAAATTCAATTAGGAAGGATATCAAACTCAGATTACATAATAGTGTATTGAAACCAATGGTTCTCTGTAGTTATGATACTTGGGGTAACGAGAAAAAAATAAACAAATAAAATAAATATCACTGAAAGTTCAGAATTGAGATTTATGAGAAGGTTATTAGAAGTATCTAAGAGATAAATTGAGAAGTACAGATATAAGAATGGGACTGGATGTACGAAATACGGCCATGTGCACCTTTCTTGATCAAACCCGTGCTGATCTAGAGTTACTCAAATTTTGTTTGGTGCATCATAGTTAATTCTCGTTCAACTGTCCATATCGCTTTGTGCTTGATTACCATATGTAGGTAAACGAAAATGGAAAACAAACAAACGAAGCTTTTCTCAGCATGAGATATACGTTCTGTGGTAACTAGCAACTCATATTCCAATAAAATGGTAGATGATAAGACTGATTCATGTTCTTTAAAGGAAAAAGAGGCATGGATGATTTAGCCATGCATTTCAGCGTACACCTGTCGAGTTCTAATTAGAAAATAAATAAACAAATCCTTATTTATTAAAACAGCGAGAGTCATGAAGTGTAAAATTCTATTCATGGGTGAAACAAGATGATTGCGGTTAGTGGGAAGCTCTAACCTCTCAAGTCATTACATTTACTAGCCACCACATTGTATCCGTTGATAGCTGGAATCTTTCTTCAAATTTCCTGTCCCCGTACTCTTCAAAAGGGCAATGCTGGTCCCGATTTAAGTAATTCAGGTGTACTATATCGTCCTCAATACCTTCAAGAAAATCGAAATGGGCAGCCATTTTGTGTAACTTGACCGGAATCAACGGAGTTGATCGGTC